>SNQJ01S0003335.1:0-11479 GCA_010110895.2 Picea sitchensis
GTTTATTTTTCTCTTGTATGCATGTGAAGAAAGGGGTTTCAGATTCGGGTAGAAGGTCAAAAGTTAAGTCTTAAGGGTCATTTTCTGCGTATAAGTTTAGAGCCCTAGCTTATTAGTCCGTAGGGTAGAATACCCCACAACACTGTTATAAGACAACAAGAAGGCCTGGGATTCAAAGATAAAATTCGCTCTGTGCACTGATCGAGTGACACCAAAAAGGTCCCTAGGCATCTCCCCTTTCCAGCTAGTATATGGGACATAAGCAGTCTTCCCTTCTCAACTGGCTTTACCTATAGAATAATTCTTCCAGGACTACCAAGGAGAGCTTGATGACATGATTGGAAGAATGCATCAACTGGTGGAGGTGCAACAGACCAGAGAGAAGGTAATGGAAAAAGCTGACATTCATCAGCAAAAGATCAAGCAGGCATTTGATAGGAAGGTTAGAAAGGAGGAATTTGAGCTGGGAGATTTGGTGCTTAAGTGGGATGCACCCAGGCATGATAGAGGCAAACACAACAAGTTTTAAGCCCTATGGACTGGGCCCTTCAAAATCTCTGAAGTGTTCTTAAATAATACCTACAGGTTACAAGATTTGAAGGGCGAAGAAGTTTTTAATGGCCCTATGAATGGGAATTTCCTGAAAAAGAATTTTGTTTGAGACATAAATGACTCCTCTGTTTTTGTAAATATTGTTTTCCTGTTTGTTTTTTGGCTTAATAAGGGACTCTATAGCCCAACAGCTAGGCACTGAAGGTGCAACAAAGTTCTTGGAAGCCCGCAAAGGGCGTTCCATTCCCCATGGAGCCTAATGTTATCACATAAACATGTAGGGGTGGTGTTTTCCCTAAGGAGTGCCCCCGTTTGGCGATCAAGTGGGAAGAAATGTGTCAAAAACCCACTTTTCCTAAGTCTCGCTGATCCGATGCATTTGACTTAAAGGATGCATGGATTTGGGTGGCCATGATCCGTGCACCCAGATCTACATATGAGGTCCAATTCCAACCCCCCCGTCATTCTGCATTTAATGGGGGGGGGGGGGTTCATAATTGAGCACGCAAGTTTGAACGGCTGGGATTAAAGCACCTCGATCTACGACCCACATCCAATTTCAGACCCCACTTGCAATTATGCCTTTAACAAGGGGGGGGTCCGGATTGAGGTGGTTCTGGAAGCACCCCCCCCCTCCTATCATGGAACCCCATCATGATGCCAGACCCTCCTCCATGCTAAACGACTTCCTGCCTCCATTTACCCCTCTCATCTCCCGACATGTGTCCCCCTTGTCACCTCCACCTATATTAATTATCCCCGCTCTGCCCTGCCATCATATCCATTCCTCCGTCTCCACGTCTTTCTCTTTCACCATACCAGCCTCGTCCCATCACACCTCAACCCTCACTGAGTAGCCCCCACAACTTCTTCCCAGCCTCCGCTTCCCTTCCACTTGGCCATCACACTACTCAATAACTTGTCCATTGCGTCATCGTCCCGTCATATCCTTGTTAGCTCCGTCCACATCCGCTAGCCCAGTCCCTCTACAGAAGTCCAGTGAAGTAGCAACGACCAAAGGGAGACCGCCACATCCTGCAGGTGTAGAGTTAACCAGGCCTTATCTAATCCCGAGAAAACATCTATTGAGGTAGTTGACGGTGGTTGAGAATCCTCTCCTACCATAAATAGAATGTTGGGAAAAGACAAGCGTAGAGGCAGACTGTCAGTCCTTCCTAACAGAGATCACGTCTGACATACAACTGCATGGGCAGTCTGCCCAATGTCTGCATGCATAGTCTGACAGGGAAGCTCCTAAACATCAATCATTGATCTCATGACATGATCGTGTCTTAGACATCCAAGCCAGTCTGAGTATATGTAGGCATTTTTGCCATTTTTGTTGGCATCGATGGTAGAGCTAAGCTCCCGATTGTAAATCTTTAACAAGGCCTCTGGTTCTCTGGTTATATACTGATGATTGAGACTTCTTGTTTAATGGCAGTCAACCTCCTCTTCTATTTTCCTCTGACTCTTAAAGCCCGGGCATGGATGATTCAGTCAGGTGTTGTAATGACTGTGTAATGCAGGTTTGATTATATCAGTTTTTGCAACGTTTTAAGTTTCTTGAAGTTCTTCGAATCTGAGAGGATCTCATATCTAAGACTTTCCCCCCTTAAAATCTGTTGGAAGACCAGATGTATAGAGTAGACTTGATTTCCCTTTTGTTTTTCTCCACATACTCACCACTATGCAACTTACTGGCCTAAGTTAGATAAAGACCTCACCTATCTCGGCGTTTCCAACCTAGTTTTCTAAGTTAAAGTGATATTGTTATGAGTTTATTCTCTGTCGATCACCCTCTTTATAAAACAACCTGTGATATAAAACTGATGGGTATCAGGCTTACTCCTGCTGCAATCCAAGAGTGACTTCTGGTGCTAACAATGGTCTTCACTGCTTCCATTATAGTTTTGTTCTTTCTTTCTGCTACACCGTTTTGTTGAGGATTGTAGGGAGTGGTGAGCTCCCTCTTGATCCTAGAATCTTTGCAAAAGTTTGCAAACTCTTTTGAGGTGTATTCTCCTCCATTATTTGACCTGAGTATCTTGATCTTTCTTTCAGAAAGATTCTCTATCAAGGCTTTGAATTCCTTTAATTTACTGAACACTTCATCTTTTGATTTCAAAAAGTAAACCCAGGTTTTACGAGAATAGTCATCAATAAAGAATACATAGTATTCATACCCATTGATGGAGGATGATGGAATTGGGCCACACACATCTGAGTGAATGAACTCTAGGACTCCTTTTTCTTTGCTTTCTTTCTTCGAAAAAGGGTTCTTGATGTTCTTTCCTTGTGCACATCCATTGCACACACCTTCATGGTCAACTTTGATTTCTGGTAGGCCTGTGACTGCCTTGCTTACATATGGTAATTCCTTGTAGTTGATGTGGGATAATCTTCTATGCCAAAGCTCACATGGATTCTCAATGGAGTGGGTCATTCCTGCTTCAGAGTGACCCTTTAGCTTATACAAGCCACCTTCTTCTTTTCCAATAATAATTGCTTCTTTCATGGTTTTTCCTTTGGCCCACATAAGAACTTCTCCATCTATGAAGGAAAATCTGAAGCCTTTCTTTTCTAAGGATGATATGGAGAGTAAGATCTTTGTCAAACCTAGTACATATAGTGCATCCTTCATCTTCATTGGGGTGCCTGAATCAAGATTATAATTTGATTCTCATACTCCCTTGATAGGGTATTGATAATCATATCCAAGTGTGACTTTTTGAGGAAACTTCTTTTCTAAAAGGCGAGAGAGAATGTCTCTTTGACTTGTCATGTGCTTGGAAGCACCACTATCAATGAGCCAAGTTTCCTCACCAGGTGATACTGATCCCGAGAGGGAAAAGATTAAGACATAGTCTTCAATATGTTCTTTTATCATCTTTGTGTGTGGATCTTCATCTTCAACTGCATGGGCATGGTGCCTCTTGTTTTTCTTATTGTATTCTTCTCGTCTAGCTGGACAATGTTTAAAAATATGTCCCACCTTGTCACAATGGTAACATTGGTAGGATGATGAATCTTTTTCTCTTCTTTGTCCTTTCGGAAACTTTTGGAATCTCTTTGGTTGAGATTCTTTATGTATGAATTTGTTTTTGGGGTGAGATTCCTTATGAGTTTCTTTCTGGAAGTAAGACTTCTTTCTTCCTCCTTTAGTGTGAGTAGCTAGGGCTTGATATTCATCTCTTGATAGCAAAGCTTCTCGGTTAGCTACTCTTGCTTCTTCTTGAACACATTCTTCCCAAAGAATGTCAAATTGTAGTTTGTCTTTTCTGGCACAAATAGTTTGGATGAATGCATCCCAAGGTCTTGTGAGACCATTAAGGGCCATCATTATAAGTTCATATTCATCTATAATATCTTCAATTGCTTCTAGTTGTTCTTTGAATTGTGATATTCTGGAGAAATATTCCTGGATTGTTTCTCCTTTCTGCATCCTTGTATTCTTGAGTTGAGTCCTTAGATTCATATTTCGATTGATGTTCTTTTCTTCATATAATCTGGTTAGGGCATCAAACAGTTCTTTTGGAGTCTTATTTGAATCCACTTGAGGAATAAAATGATCTTTGATAGAATCTACAATGATTCTTTTGGCCCTAACTGTGTCCTTTTGGTGTTTTGCTTTAGTTGTAGCATCGACATGTTCTGGTATATTCTCTTTAATAAATCTTGCTAGGTCATTCTCTTCAAGAATGAGTCCAATTCTATACTTCTAGGCACATAAGTTTTCCACACCTTCTAGCTTGTCAACAAGCTTAGTGCTTATAGATGTCTTTTACCTGGAGCTAGGAAAATGACCAAAAAATGAAAATGCTCAGAATTGAATTTTAAAATTACTAGGAGGTGCGCTTGGCTGAGGCAAGTAGCCTGGTGTGGTTAGATTTCTAAAAATCCAAAATTTTCCCCTTCAAACTTGACAAGTGGATTTATGGATTGGTGCTTCTAGTTTTCTGGTGCTTCTAGTTTCATGGTACTTCTGGTTTCCTGGTACTTCTGGTACTGGTGAAAAATAGGGTTTCACTTTCTGAGAGTTCTATCTACTGAAAAGGTGCATTGAAGGTGCAAAAGAGTTCCTTGGGCTAGGGTTCACTTTTCTAGATGAATTTTGGGCTGAAATTCCTCTTCAATAAAAAGCCCTAATTTTCTTGTATGACAACAATGACATTTTTCTTTTTCCTGTGAAATATGCTCTCTTCATCTTAGCTCTAATACCATGTTAGAGTTTAAGCTATTATTAGGTTTCTTTTCAATTTACTAGATAACCACAACATAAATAGGATCACTAAGAGAAACACAATCACAAGAGACACATCATTTATCCTGGGAAACCCTCATGGGGGAGAAAACCCAACAAAAACTTCCTTAATATAGATAGCCAATACAATTCCAAGAAAATAACCAAACACTAGAGAATATCCTCTCCCAAGTAATGCGTGTCTCTCTCTTCTTTCTTCTCCAACCACAACTACCAAACTTGCACTCTGGATGATTGAATGAGTGAGTGAACAAATGAGTGGCTGGATTCCTTTATTTATACAAACTGGTAGACGCTGAAAGGAGGTGTCTCTTCACTGGAAGGGCCGACTTGTCTTTCTGGGTGGTTAGAACCACTTTAATTTGCTTGGGGGCCAACTTCTAAATTTTCATTTTACAATTAGGGTTTGACCAATCCGCAAAAGGGGATTTGGTCATTTACAATGCTCGACATGATCAATCCGCAAAAGGGGATTGATCTAATGAATAATACATCAATAATAAATAGAATACTCTTTGCAGTTTCAATATTTCAACAATATTGAGGAAGAAGTTTACATCGAGCAACTAGATGGATTCGTGATACATGCGCAGAAGTCTCATGTGTGCAAATTGAAGAAAGCCCTGTATGGATTAAAGTAGACACCTCGTGCTTGGTACGAGAAGATGGTTGGATTCCTGATGAGTTTGGGCTTCAACAAGAGTGTTGCTGATCCAAACCTATACTATCATATTGTTGGTGATGAGTGCCTGATTCTGGTCTTGTATGTTGACGATTTATTCCTCATTGATTCATAAAGTCTTATTACTGAATGCAAGCATGCATTGACTTCTGAATTCGAGATGAAGGACTTGGGTATGATGCACTACTTCTTGGGACTAGAAGTATAGTAGAGGACTGATGAGATTTTCCCGAGTCAAGGAAAATAAATAGTAGAGATATTGAAGAAATTAGGTATGACAGACTGCAAATCCATGCCTACACTGATGGTGATGGATCTGAAGAAAATGAACGAGGCTTCTACCAATTTAGGAGAGATTGATCCACATCTTTACCGACAACTGATTGGATCATTGATGTATCTGGTTAACACTAGACCTGATATATGCTATGCAGTGAACGTACTCAGTCAGTTTATGAGTTAGCCAAGACAAACTCACTGGATAGAAGCGAAGCATGTATTGATATATCTACGAGGCACACTTGGATATGGCTTGAGATATGCCTCCGATGTAGACACGAGATTGCAGGGATATGCCAATGCATATTGGGTAGGGAGTGCTGTGGAACAAAAGAGCACATCCAATTTTTGTTTTACTTTGGGATCTGCCATGATTTCCTGGTGCAGTAGAAAACAAAGCTTTGTGGCTTTGAGTACTGTAGAAGCAGAGTACATAGCGTTATGTGTGGCAGTCCATGAATTAGCGTGGATTCATAAGCTCCTTGTGGATTTATTTGGTCATGAGATGGATTCCACTGTTATCCATTGCGATAACTAGAGCTGTGTGAAGCTCTCAGAGAATCCTGTGTTTCATGATAAATCAAAACACATTGAGATCAAATACCATTATATCAGAGATATGGTGCAGAGGAAATAAGTAGACATCCAGTAAATTTTTACACATGAGTAGGTTGCAGATGTCTTCACCAAACCACTTGCCAAGATGAAGTTTGAGTACTTCCGTGAGAGACTTGGCCCAATGGAGAATGCCTCACTATCTGAGAGGGAGTGTTGCTGATTGCAGCTTCATGAGACATCTTCCTGATCGTTCTCCTTCAGACTGAGTTGAGACATCTCTGTGAGGCAACCCAAGTGTTGGGTGTGTGTCAGACTTTGGATTGAGTTGTTATAACATGTGGTCTCTTGTCTACTCCTCTAGAATGATTTGAGATGACTTGATATGGTCTCCTGCCTTGTACTCCTCTAGATTGAGTTGAGTTGGCTTGAGATGGTCGCCTGCCTTGTACTCCTATGGACTTGGTTGAGATGGCTTGAGATGGTACTCCAGATGGTACTCCTGTGGAGTCAGTTGAGTGATCTGTTGATTATGATGTCCCTGTGGATGAGCACAGGAGGACGTGTCCCTAGTGGCTGAGAACTAGTGGATGTGTGAGATTCTTGCTATATTATCTGAGAGTAATATTTACTTGTAACCCTAATTTGTGATGTAAAGGGTACAAGTCGACCCCACCATATGTAAGATAATTAATATTGTGTAATGATTAATTATATTATTGAGTTATTGAGGTCGACCCTATTGTGCCAATATACACACCTTTTGCTGTGTCAGTTGTTGTATAAATAAAGGTGAATCCCCATTGAGGATTACACACTCTCAATTGTCAACTCAGAATTTCAGCAAGTGCATGTACAACTGAAGTGCACACCTCTCTTGGGTGCTAGGTTCTAGGTTTTGGTAAGCACCCTCTTGTGTGCTAGGTCTATGGTGTTGGGGGTGTTAAATTATGAGCTTGATTTCTTATGTTGATTAATTCTTTTATTTTATTCAACATTTTGATTCCATCTTAATACACTTCAACAATACCAAATCATAATCGAATAGAAATAACTATGTAGATAAGTAAGCATGCACATCAACAACATATATACCTTGGGGAAACCCTGTACAGGGAGAAAAACCCCAACAAACGATATTCCTTTATTGCATTAATAATGTAAGATCACTTACAAATATCCACCATGAATGTTCTTCACTTAAAGAGTTAAGATGACTCTGACCTAACAAAGACCTAAAATACCTTGCTGAAATACACCTCTGATATCCTGCCTCTATTGTTGATATACAACACTGATATGTTGCTAATATATGCCTCTGATATGTAGCCTCTATTGCTGATAAACAACACTGATATGTTTCTTTGATATGTTGCCTCTTTATCACTGATATACTCCTCTATTGCTTCTCCCTTAACTTGCATATCAAAACTGTGTTGAAGAGAGGGGTCGACCTCTGCTTATATAGGCCGAAGAGGAGAGAATCGAAATAGTAATTTGTTTTCATGCTTTAATCATAACCCAACTTCATACTTTAGTTCGAACTTAGAACTAGACTTGAGACTGGTATACTTTAGTTCGAAAATAGAACTAGAATTTGAGACTTTAGTTACAACTCAACATTACACTTTAGTTCTAAAATAGAACTAGACTTAAGACTTCAGTTAAAACTTAGCATTACACTTTAGTTCTAAAATAGAGCTAGACTTAAGACTCAAGTTACAAATCAACATTACACTTTAGTTCTAAAATAGAACTAGACTTAAGACTTCAGTTACAACTCATCATTACACTTTAGTTCTAAAATAGAACTAGACTTGAGACTTCAGTTACAACTTAGCATTATATTTTAGTTCTAAAATAGCACTAGACTTAAGACTTCAGTTACAACTCAACATTACAATTTAGTTCTAAAATAGAACTAGACTTGAGACTTCAATTACAACTCGACTCTTTACAAGGCAATTCAAAATTCTCTTCATGGTGGATAATGTTACATGTGCTAATGCACTAGATCAATACATTTATATCATTTACAATATTATGAATATCGTTTGTTTCTAGCTCATAGGAATTTTATATTCAACCTAACTTTTTCTCATGGCTCACAAGGCTTGACTAGGCTCACAGAGGTTGTACGTTCCCCCTGACTTTTTCACTATTATGTCTATTCTCACAGAGGTTGTACGTTCCCCCTCACTTTTTCACTAGTCTGTCTATTCTCATAGAGGTTGTACGTTCCCCTTGAATTTTTCACTAGACTGTCTATGCTCACAGAGTTTGTACGTTCCCCCTAACTTTTGAATTAGACTCACATAGCATCTCATTCGTCCTGACTTTTTTTTTGACTCACAGAGGTTGTACATTCCCCCTGGCTTTTGTCAATACCTCACAAGACTGGTTGATTCTCCAAATCTCCCTGGCTAGCCTCAGAGTGGCCCATATGGCCTCTCATTGGAGAATGACTGTCGATGCTTCCAAATTTAACACTCCTTTTCAGTGAGGGAGTCATTCTCAACCACACCAAGATTGTCTCTTAGCTGCACAAATTGTCTCGAGGTCAGATGTCACATACCCACTAAGGAAAACAAAATTTTTCCTTCGAAATCTTGAGGATCAGAATCCCCGAAATACCTACGGGGGTCTTAGCATAGGCTAGTTCCTTGCTTGTCCATCTCCATGTGATCATGGGTCACGACCATAGGCCGAACAAGTATGGCGTTCTTTCATTCTTCGCGACTCAACACTACTAGAGCATCGAGTCTTTTGACTCTGCAAACCCCGACACGACAAAACACCGAACCCCGATAGGGCTAGCCAGTGGCAGGTTTCCCCCTTGGGGTCTTGTCCACATGACCTTGTCCCATGTCTATGTGCTTAAGCCAGCCAAGTGCTTATCAAATTATCGCGTTTCGGGGAAATGTGATGCATGACTTCCCTTTGACACTTTTCGCTACTCGCAACCACGCAGGTTGAAGCGTCGATCTCTTGTGCTCTTCTTCTCCGAAATCCCAAGACGTGAAAGTCAGCAATGGTTGAATTCCTCTTCGCACTTCTCACAACTCGCAACCTCGCGAGTTGGAGTGTTGAGCCTTCGTGCTCCTATCTCATGAATCCCCGAGACACGAGAATTCAACAGAGTGTTGACTCCTTTCCGGGCAACGCGTGCCCACCTGTCAATCACACGGGCCCCACCTGATGGATGTGCCATGTGTCGTCACGAGCCTCGGCTCTCGACACTTCACAACTTCTACGATCTAAAGTGATCCCTTCCAACCTCCAAACCCCTGAACTCCTGATACACGATATCACCACGGAGTTCTGATCCAATGGTTTAGATTTTCCTCCTTGCCACTTCGCACTTCGTGACTTCGTGAGTTGGGGCACCCAAATATTGCGCTCTCTTCTTGGGAAACCCCGAGAAGCGATATTTATTCTCCCTCTCGCGTTCTCGCTACTTGCGACTTCACGAGTCAAAGGGTTGAGCTCTCATGCTCTTATCCTGCGAATCCCCTAGACACGAGAAGTCAATGGAGCATTGACTCCCTTCTCCAAGTGACGCGTGTCCACCTGTCAATCACACGGGCTCCACCTTGAAGTTCTGCCATGTGTTCTCTTATGCCCGACTCTTACCTTGCGAACCTCTGAGTTTGCGAGATCCCTTGATCTCTGCCACCTGTCCTCCTTGGATGGACAGTCCTAATCCTCTCGCGACTTCGCCGCTCGCGAAGTCGAAAGGCTTCCCTCTATGGCTCCTGATGTCCGAATCCTCGATATGGGCGATCTCCTGACATGCATCTGCTCTCAGACGAATGACTCAGATTTCCTCGGGACCTTCGGGACAAAAGTCTCGACCTCCTAACCGTCGATATGCCAAAATTCCGACACGTCGTCAATGCGGGTCCGATAATGAAACTTCCCGCCTTTTTGGAGTTTCAGACTTTGCCTTTCGCGACCTCGCGAATCTTGAGGCAAGGGATTTAACCCTTCAACTCGTGAATCCATGAAAAGAGATTTCACGAGTGATCCAACGGTTCGATTTCTCCCGAACTTAAAACTTGAAAATAGGCTTACCCTAACTCCCTTGCTCCGCTGTAAGATCTGACGGCTCTCGGGACTTCGCGAATTTTCCACGGAGAATTACGACCACCCAATGCCTCCTTGACGACTCTTGTGAAGTGAACATGGTATTCCTTCACTACTGTTTCGAGATTTCAAGAGGATCATTCTTCCTCGTACAGGGTTACTAAGACTTGCGCCTTCAAATCCTTTCTCCAGGTTCTTGGTAATCTTTCTAAGAAGGGTGTCTCTATGGGGAGATCTATCCAGGGTATCGCTTGAGACAGATAAGGGTATAGTTTTCCCAAGAAACGACTTGAATTCTAAATTGATTCAATATGCGTATGTACATATAGATCTATTTACAAACATAAGCCATATGTGGCCCTTCCAATATAGGCATGCAACCACCATTTCTGAATCAAAACACTACACATGCAATCTTATACTCAAACCATTCATAAAACTGCACAGACTATGATCATATAAGTTAGCATATAAACTTCAAGATGCAAAATGTAAAACACTTATCAGAAATAACACCAGAGGTGAGTGAAACTGCTGAGAGGGGTGCTCGTTTCCACCCAATCGTAGGCTCAGCGATTCCGATAGGATTTACCACTAGCCACCCCCGAGCTGAGACCACGATGCTGCCAGACTATGTCTTTGTTTTCTAGTGATCGAGAATGAGGGTTACTCTCCCCCTTCTCTGCTATCACTCACTCTGTATTTTCCAGAGTTCTACTCTTTCCCTCGCGTCTGCCCCCTGCTCGCTTCTCCCTCATGCCTTTTTCCTCTTGCGAGGTTGCGTGTGGTGCGATTTCCCTCGCACTGGTCAGGCCTGACGACTCTACGGATGGGCGGTTCACCCGCCCCCCCATCCCTCATTACTCATGAGGAGCCATCCACCTACCAATCCTGGTGAGTCATTTAATTTGGGGCTAGCGAGCCGCTCTTGGTTCTTCGGGCCAGTGAAGTCCAAATATAGTATTGGTTTTGGTGGAAGTTAATGCCACCTTTCTAGGTGCCTTCCACCACCTTTCTTCAGCCATCGTGGTCTCTTTTTTAGCATATCCCCTCTCAGCAGT
>SNQJ01S0003335.1:13855-31681 GCA_010110895.2 Picea sitchensis
CATTCATCGACCTTTTTCACAAGGTCCATTCACATCACACATTCACATTTTTGGGTTTGCCACAACTCTTGGCTAGTATAGTTATTTTTACAAACTGGGGGAAACAGGGTGTTACATCAGAGGCTTGGTCAGGATATCCGCTACTTGCTTGGTCGTGGCTATGTAATGTAACTTTACAATTTTTCTCTGGACCAAGTCTCGGATGTTGTGGTACCTCATGTCAATATGTTTTGACCTGTCATGAAATACCGAGTTCTCTGTCAATTTTATGCAACTTTGATTATCACAGTGAACCATCGTCATCTCGAGCTTGTCTCCAAACAACCCAGAAACCAATTTTTCGAGCCATACTGCTTCCTTCCTAGCATCACTTGCTACAATGTACTCAACGTCTGTTTTACTCTATGCAATGGATCACTACTTCCAGCTTGACCAAGAGATCATAGGAGACCCTAAACTAAAGCAGTATCCAGAAGTACTCTTCCGATCCACTGGGATTCCTGTCCAGTCAACATCTGCATACCCATGCAAAAATAAACCACCACTGAATGTATATCTCAAACCAAAAGTAATGGTCCCTTTGAGATATATCAAGAAGTTCTTTTCTACCACTGAGTGTCTCTGTCTCGGTTCAGTCATGAACTGACTCATTTCAATCACTGCATAACATATATCTGGCCTAGTGTGGATCATGTACATCAATGATCCAATCAACTGCCTATACATGGTGGGATCCACCAAATCTGAACCTGTATTAGAATCATGCCACTTCCTCAAGTTGTTAACCATCAGAGTAGACATGGATTTGCAATCCATCATACCAAACCTCTTTAGTACATCCATTGTGTATTTTCCTTGTTCCAGAAATATCATGTCCTGTCTTTGCCATACTTCCAATTCTAGGAAGTAATGCATCAAGCCTAAGTCTTTTATCTCAAATTCTGAGGTTAGCTCCTTCTTACACCAGGATATTATCCCTTCATCTCCTGTTAGAAAGATATCACCAACATATAGGATTAGTATAACAAGTTTGTTACCTCTTACCTTGAAGTACAGATTTGCATCAACATCACTTTTCTGAAATCCCAAGATTTTAAGAAAGACATCAATCCTGTCATACGAAACTCTAGGAGCCTACTTAAGACCATACAAGGCCTTCCTTAGCTTGAATACATGAGTGCCTTTGTTATGCAGTATGTTAGTGTCGCCATTTTTCTTTCAGTTAGACTTAGTTTTCATTTGAGTTATATCCCATGTGTCAAAACATGTGAAGTTAGGTATGTAGAAATGAAGGGGTCAAAGTCAGCAAGTGGCTGGTTGGCCCTTGGAAGCGGGAAGGGATGTTAGAATCAAAACATGTGTAAATGGTACGGGTATGTCATTCCCAGAGAGTCAGGTCCTCTTAAAATTAACTTCTATGTGCCCTAGGTCGAGTCAAGTAGTTAATGGAAGTTGCGTCGACAAGTGCAGAAACTATTATCAGCTCATTATGAGGCCGAGGGAATGGAAAATCACAACGTTCGTATCATGTATGCCCTGCAACCCTTATTGCTTGTACCTTACATGTGAGGATGTGCCATGGAAAATCTTCAATTCGATTCAAAACATCCAGTCACCATGAATTCACTGTTCCTTGGCATGATTCCTCCTTCCGACCGTTTTGATATAAATCCTAGAGTTCCTGCACCCAAGTTATTCAAGAAATTAGTTTCAAGCTCTGTCAGTAAGTTTTCTCGTAGGCCCAGGTCGATCGGATTCTCCATCTTGGGCATCCTCCTGATATACTCCGCACAAGACATATACTGCTTGTGCCATGGCAACCTCTCAGAACATGAAGAAGGGTACATGTAGTGGCATGATTTCAAGACCCGAACCCCAGATTGATTGGGATTCATTCTCTCTCACACCATGCATCCCCAAAGATAAAAGGGAGATTTTTCCTTTATCAACAGGAAAGACGACATCACACCATGCAAAATGTGGAGTGGAAGGAACAACGCAACAAGGAAGGAAAATAGAAGTTCTGTCTCCCCAATAGTAGATACCTTGGAGAAGGGGAAGACCAGGGAAGAACAAAGAAGTTGGGGAAACTCGAATCTCAGATGAGCCGTGCACACGACCAATCGCTGAACAATCACTTAAGTGCGCCATCCACCTAGAGCCTTTGGAAAGTGCTAGCCGAGGAAGTGGGAGAAGAATGAGGAGGATGTATGCCATAGGCTCAAATGATCAAGACACATCTTAGTAGTTGAAGCAAGCGAAGCTAGCCATTGCCGAGTTGTACCAAGAAAACGGGGAGTTGAGACAACAACTGGCGACAAATATCACAGAAGCATCAACAACACATGGTCACGAAGGGAACATGACGTGGCTCAAGAGACATCTATGAGAGGCTCAATATACGATTGTACATCTGTGTGAATCACATTAGCTATCGGAAGAAAGGTATGCCAAACACTCCAGAGAATGTGAAGCAACCGAAGAGATAGCCTGTGCAGCTCTCGCCATCGAGAAGAAAAAACAAGATTAGCTGAGTTTGTTCCTGTATCTGCAAACAAACAACAAATCCTAACAATTTTGAAGGAGACATCGCCCAAGACATTTTCCATTTTAATAACGGCCGCGACGACCTACAACTACTTTTTGCGCACACTTCCCACAACAAATGAGTGCACAAAAAAAAATAAAGCTGTTACAACAGACAACGAGACTCTGATAGACACTTGTCCACTCGAATACTTGATCGATGATCGAATCCCCGTGGCGGATTAAAATGATCATGATGTAGCTAGATGTACCCTTTTTTCTATTTTTGGAAAAAGTCATGCGAATAGTTTTGTAATGTAAAACAGTCAATTCCCTAGTTCGTAGAGATAGCAGTTAGAATAATAGGGTAGCCCAAGCGGTGCCCTCGTTTATATATTTGATATTTTCGATGTAAGCTAGGTTGGTTGGAAAATTTAGTATAGATGATAACTATTGTATGTAATTTGAGTTCGACTGAAACTTAATGCAAAAGTCTTGTAGCTTTGATGACAAGATTCTAATTGTAGCAGTTGGATGTATTGTGCCTCTTTCTTTGTGTACGTGCTTCCTGTCATCTTTATTCATATATTTTTCTGTCTACTTTGGAATGAATTTCCGAACTTGTGGATTCGCTGTGCAACACCCCTTGTTCTTGCCATTTAGACAAAACATTTTCTTCTAAAAGTTAACTCCAAATTCATCCGCAGCGGTGCTTCGAGTTACTTCCTGTGTTTTCTCCCCACCACACATTACATTTTTTCTCACTTAGCCTTATCCTCTCAAGCTCAGTCACCGAGTCATTTGTTTCTGTTGCCTTCCTCGAATCAAATCCATAGCCCAAGTATTACTTTCTTGCACCAATATAACCAACACCCATTATTTGAAAGGTGTTAAATCTAGCCACAACTTTAAAGCCATATCCCGCACAAAGACTGAGTCTCTTGAGAGAGCCCTCTCTAGGTCCGAAAGGCTAGTTTCAGGCCTCAAAGTTGGTTGAAACATTTACCTCTGTCGTTTGTTTATCAACGAAATAGATTTACAGAGTGCTAACATTCTGGCACCATTGTTGGGGAATGAAATTGAATAGATTTTTCCATGGGAGAATGACTAACTTTGTAGTTTGACCCCCTGAGGGTAACATAGGGACAAACATTTACACCGGTTGAAACCTTTACCTTGACGACTCTATTCAAAAAGACAAGTAGCTCCAAGGAGTATAGTTCAGGAACCCTAGCTCCAAAGACGATCTATACCAGAGAAAATCCTGACCCAAACCCTACAGAGCCCCAAAAAATTCTGTGCAGGACTAGAGAGAAAGCACCAGACCTATTCTATTACCTGGACATAAGTTTGTCCTTGCCAAAAGATGACGCACAAAGCATTGCCAACCTTGATTTTGACGCATTGTTTGAGCAAACCTTGTTCAGGTCTAAGTCAGAAACTAGTTTGGATGAGATATTTTTCGACCATAACAGATTCAAACCCTAGTGTCCAATAATATTCCTCAAGTTCCAAACCCTTCTGGACCCATGGCCGCTAGATTCGCCCCCCTCATTCTTCCAGCCCTGCTGCATGATCTTCCCCAGAATTATACCCAGAGGATTAAGCTCTACGATGCTGAAGGGAATGTTTCAACCCATAAGCATCTGGATTGGTTCAATGACTTCGTTGACCTGGAAGAGGTAGACTGTGTAGACGTGAAAATTAGGTTGTTCGTGCAAATTTTTGCGGGGGAGGTGAGGACGTGGTTCAAAGCTCGATGACCAACAAGTATTCAAGACTTCGTTGCATTCAAAACATATTTCATCAATAGATGGGGAGACAAGAAGAACCCCTTGTAGTTGTTGACGCAATACAATAACATGAAGAAGGCGCCAGAGGAGACGGTGCAAAAATTCTCAGCCTGTTTCATGAAAGTTTATAACTCGATTCTTGTAGAAGTGCAACCACCTCCCGGGGCTGCATAGTTGTGGTACGCTGACTCTTTTGACAACAATTTCACTTTTCTGTTGAGAGAAAGAATATCAACAAACCTAGATGCAATAATGAGCAATGCGATCGAAGTTGAGGTAAATATGATGGCATCGAGGAAGATCAAACATAGATTCAACAGAGGCAATAAGAAGCCCCAAGGAGATGCGCAAACATCAATGTCAAGATCTGCAAACAACATATTTGACTTAATGATGAGAACCATGGAGGAGCTAATGGAGAATATGTCTATAGGAAACAAACCCGCTTCTCGAGAACAACATGACCCCTAGCTCAGGACTCAAAACCTCAGGAGAGGCCAGGTTCCTCAAATCAGACAGGGAGAGCAGAGGGAGCAGAGATATCAGGGCAACGAACAAACAAGACCTATGTTCCAAAAAAACTACGCGGATGAAGACTTCGATCAGATGTTCGAAGACCAAATGCATTGTTGTGATGATAAGAACCCGTGCGTGTTCTGAACAAAGAGAAAACATGATCGGTACATGAGTAGAAACAATGATTTCATGCTGGAGACAGATGATGCATGGATTGGAGAAACTGATGACGCACTGTCCTGGGAAACAGAAGAGTTCAGAAAAGGTTATCATAACACCATCATGAAGTTTCAGAAGAAATATAACCACAGGAGCAAGGAAGCATCTACCAAGCCTCAGCAGACTAATCCCATAAGGAAACCTCCAATGGACGCCCCTTCCACAAGTCGACCGAGGCCGGACAAAATGAACAAGGATGCGATGGAAAAGGAAAATTCGAAGGAGGAGGCCCCGAAGAAAACTCTGGAAGCAAGCCAAGAAGCGGGTGGAAAAGAGGTAGAGAAGGTATGTCCTCACTTTAACTTTGAACATGAAATGGCTAAAATCAAAATCTCTGTCCCTCTCAATGAACTTATCATAAAGGGTGAATACCAGGATCAAATTATTAAAATGATGAAAATGGGAGGGACCCCTGACATTCTGAATGTCTAAGATGATCACCTTGCTATTCTGTTTGGTCCGCGCGTTGAGGAGACAAGTGATACTGAGGACACACCTCCGTTCTATGTCAGTTTGAAGGTTCATGACATAACCCTTCATAACACCATGCTGGATTCCAGCTCATTGCACAACCTCATGCCAAAGGTGATCATGGATGAACTGGGTTTGGATATCACTAGACCCTACAATGACCTTTTCTCTTTTGATTCGATGAAAGTCAAGTGATTGGGTCTCATCAAGGATTTGGTTGTGTCATTGGCCCAAATTACTTCAAAGAACATGGTTATGGATGTGGTCGTGGCAGACATACCCCCTAAGTTTGGCATGCTTCTTTCCAGATCGTGGGCTACGAAGTTAAAGGGGACCCTGCAAATGGACATGTCGTACACCACCATTCCGATCTTTGGCCAGGACAAACGGTTGTATAAAGAAGTGTTGTTGAAGTACATGGTGAGCATCAAGATGTAGCCAAATAACCATCCCATATACTCCATCGACACTGAGGTTGGTTATTATATATTCTATAATGACCTGAATTTTGAAGAAGAAGAGCCAAAAACCATCATGACAACCGATGAGGAAACTGCGCGGAAAGAAGTAGAGTGCACCGACTCAGAGGACCACATGGAAAATGGGACATGGAACATGAGCTTTGATGGCGGGGTCAAAAAATAAGGGCCTAGGGCTGGTGTGTGGGTAAGCCCCCCTGAAATGGGCACAAAGCTATGCTCATACAAGCTCACATTCGAATGCACAAACAACATGGCCGAGTATGAGGCACTGATTCTGGGCCTGAAGGTATAGAAAGAATTAGGCGAAAAGAGGATAACATTATGCAGAGACTCTGAACTGGTCATAAACCAGGTTAAAGACATATATCGGACAAATCACCCTAGGCTGAGAGTGTACATGAACTTGGCGCTGGACCTCCTTGAGGAATTTTCAGAGTATGATATAGCTACTATCCCAAGGGACATAATCAGAATGCTGATGTGTTTTCCACCTCAGCCTCGGTTTTTAAAATCCCCATCTTCCCAGATAAGAAATATGAGATTGAAGTCAAACACAGGCCGACAGTGTTTGAGGATGACAAGCAGGTATAAATATTTCTCCAGATGAGCGACGAGTTCGCTAACACAAACATTGATGATGAATGCTGTTGTGACGAAGATGGGAGCACAGATGCACACAGTAATGATGACCCTTTCCAGAACTAGATTGTGGGAAGGGACATAAAACAAATTAAAAATAACATCATTCTAAAGGGGTTAGTGCCACTGGAAGAGTTGTTTGATGAAAATGATGTGGCTAAAACCCCCAAGATCGCTACAAGAAAAGAGGACGTGGAAGACTGCAACATTGGGACTGAGGAGAACCCACAAATGATAAAATTATCAAAAACACTCAGTCCAGAGGTCAGGAAAGACTACGTCAAGGTCATGAAATATTTCCCTGACGTCTTCGCATGGAGCTATGATGATTTGAAGGTGTATGACACTTAAGTAATCCAACATGTCATCCCTCTCAAAGAAGATCAGAAGTCGTTCAAACAAAAAATGTGACGGATAAATCCCCTGCTATTGCGGCTGATTGAGAAAGAGGTAAAGAAACTGTTCGAAGATAATATTATTGTTTCTTTAAGATTCTCGAAATGGGTATCTAATTTGGTACATGTAAGAAAGAAAAGTGGTGAGATAAGATTGTGTTTGGACTTCCGAAACTTGAACAAAGTGTCCCTAAAGGATCACTACCCTCTCCCTAAAAGGGACTCTATCTTGCAAAAGGTGGTGGGGTCCTAGAAGATGTCCATGCTGGATGGTTTTTCGGGGTATAATCGGATCATGGTCCACCCATAAAATAGAGAAAAAACAACTTTCAAAACTCCATGGGGAATGTTCATGTACACCAAGATGCCCTTCGGCCTGATGAACGCTGGAGCTACTTTCCAAAGGGAGATGGATATCGCGTTTGCCGATGAAACGAAGAACTTCATTGTGATCTATATGGATGAAATTACTGTATACTCCACCTCCGACAAACAACACCTTGAGCATCTGAAGAAAGTTTTCCATAAGCGCAAGAAGTTTGACATATTGCTGAATCCAAAGAAATCACATTTCGGGGTAGAAGAAGGGAAGTTGTTGGGACATATTATCTCGAAGGAAGGCATGAAGATAGACCCTAGTCGGGTTGAAGGAATATTGAAAATAGGCACTCCGTGCAATAAAAAAGAAGTGCGATCCTTCCTAGGAAAAGTAAACTTCTTGAGGAGATTCATCCCAAACCTGGCAGAGATCATAAAGCATATAACCTACATGCTCAGGAAGGGAAATGAGATCAAGTCGAACCTGAAGGCCAATAAACATTTCGAAGATATCAAAGTGGCACTGACTAGAACCCCTGTGCTATCCAGTCCAGACTTCACGAAGGATTTCATCCTATTTTCATTCACCTCAGAGCACACTATTATCGACGTGATGTTGTAGAAAGATGAGCAGAACTTTGAGAAACCTATAGCCTATTTCAGCAAGATGCTGAGGGATTCTCCACTAAGGTACGACATTATGGAAAAACAAGCATATGCCTGTTAGGGCCTTGAAGGAGTTCAAGACATACATATTACACTCCCACGTTATTTCTTATGTGCCCAACAATTCAGTTAAGGATATCTTGAATCAGCCCGACCTCGAAGGGAGGAGAGGAAAATGGATAGTGGCCATGTTGGAATATGACCTGGAGATCAAGCCGACAAAACTAATTAAGGGTCAGGGCCTCACAAAGCTAATGGAACATTCGGACTGCGATGCTGTGGGGATAAATTTCATCACCAATTTGTCAGAGAGCCCTCAGGAAGAAACGACTGCGCAGGTGCCCCAGGAGTTCGTCGATTTGTCGTGGTATGCATATATCATCTATGTGTTGAAGAATCTCCAAGCCCCTCCGGACGTAAGTAAGACTAAGGCAAGATTTCTCAAGATTAAAGCAATAAAGTTCTGCATCTTGGACAACTCACTCTACTGGAAAGATCCCGGGGGAATGTTGCTGAGCTGTTTGGCGGAGAATGACGCGAAGCGAGCCACAAAAGAATTTCACAAGGGTGACTGCGAGGGAGACCATTACTGGAAGACCATCGTGCACAAAATCCTCAGGGCGGGTTACTATTGGCCTACAATATTCATAGACATGTATAAAGAAGTCTCTAGTTTCCACGAATGTTAGATTTTTGACGGGAGAAGAAAACTGTAGCCCCTACCATTAAAGCCAATCTCAGTCGAGGCACCATTCATGTAGTGGGGTTTGGATTTCATAGGGGAAATAAATCCTCCATCCTCGGTGCAACACAAATGGATACTCACAACCACTCACTACTTCATAAAATGGATAGAAGCGATCGCCACGAAACACGCTACTGACGCATTCATCATCCAATTCCTGGAGACAAACATCTTGTCAAGGTTCGGGTGTCCCATCAAGATCATAATAGACAATGCAACCACATTCAATTCTAAGAGGATGAAATTTTTTTGTCAGGATTACAATATAAACCTGGGGAATTCTACGACGTACTACCCACAAGGAAATGGGTTAGCAGAATCCTCAAATAAAAGCTTAACCATGATCATCAAAAGGCTATTGCAGGATAATAAGAAATCTTGGCATAAAAATATTATGTACGCACTGTGGGAAGATCGGGTTACCACCAAGAAGTCCATTTCAATGTCTTCCAGATTGTATACATCACAAACACAATTTTCCCTACTACACTGGGGCTGCCTGTCAGAAAACTGTTGCAAGAGAAGGAGGCTGAATCAAATGACGCACAAAGAAGAATAAAATAGCTGGTTCACACATAACAGATGAGGCAACAAGTGTACAATTGATCACAACTACACCAGGAAAGGATGAAGAAAGCCTTTGATAAGCGGTCCAAGCCAGAAGATTTCCGGTTGGGTGATCTAGTGTTGAGATGGGACGCGAGAAATGAGGAAAAAGGAAAGCATGGGAAGTTCAACAAACTGTGGATGGGTCCATTCAGAATTGATGCACATCACAGGAATAATGCTTATTTTCTGGAGCAACTAAATGGGGAATGCGTTGGTTGGGGGCCTATAAACGACAGGTTCCTCAAACATTATCTGATGAAATAAATTCCGTTTAAGTCATTTGTCATTGTAAGTAGTCGTTTTATTTTTGTGTCAAGTCAATAGGTTGGTAGAAAATTGAAGCCCGAAGTGAAGGCCCTAAGTTTTATGCTGAGTCTTTTTAGAAACTGCGTTGATAGGTTTAGGTTCCATCCTGTTTTTCATATTGCAATGTCGAAGAGTTGAAATAAGGCCCAATGGTTAGGCACCTGGTCTACTGTTCTTTGCTACCTCGCAGGGAGGATAACATCCCTGTTGGAGCCAACTGTTAGCACCGTCATTTTTCTTTCAGTTAGATTTGGTTTTCAGTCGAGTTATAGCCCATGTGTCAAAACATGTGAAGTGAGGTACGTATAAATGAAAGGGTCGAAGTTAGCAAGTGGCCGGTTGGCCCTTGGAAGCGGGAAGGGATGTCAGAATTGAAACATGCATAAATGGTATGGGTATTTCATTCCTAGAGAGTCCATTCCTCTTAAAAGTAGCATAAAATGCCCCAGGTCGAGTCAAGTAGTTAATGAAAGTCGCGTCGACAAGTGCATAAACTATTATCAACTCATTATGAAGGCCGAAGGAATGAAAAATTGTGACGTTCGTATCATGTATGTCCTACAACCCTTATCGCCTTTACCTTACACGTGGGGATGTGCCATGAAAAATATGAAATTCGATTCAAAACATCCAGTCACCATGAATTCATTGTTCCTTGGCACAATTCCTCCTTCCATCCATTTTTTTATAAATCCTAGATCTCCTACAACCAGGTTATTCACAAAATCAGTTTCAAGCTCTGCCTATAAGTTTTCTCGTAGGCCAAGGTCGATCAAATTATCCATATTGGGCATCCGCCCGATATATTGTGCACAAGACAGATACCGATTACGCCATGGCGACCTATCAGAACATGAAGAAGCATACACGTAGTGGCAGGATATCCAGACCTGAACCCCAGAGTGATTGGGATTCATTATCACTCACAAAAGGCATCCCCAAAGATAAAAGGGAGATTTTTCCTTTACCAACAAGAAAGACGACATTACACCGCATAGAACTTGGTGTGGAAGGAACTGCGCAGCAAGGAGAGACAATAGAAGTCCTGTATCCCCAACAAAAAGTACTTGGGAGAAGGGGCAGACCAAGGAAGAACAAAGAAGTTGGGGAAACTTGAATCTCAAATGAGCCGCGTGCACGACCAATTGCTGAACAATTACTTATGCCTGCCATTCGCCTGGAGCCTTTGGAAAGTGTTGGCCGAGGAAGTGGGATTAGAATGAGGAGGATGGATGCCGTAGGCTCAAATGATCAAGAGACATATCACCAGTTGAAGAAAATGAATCAAGCCATCACTGAGATGTACCAAGAAAAAAGGGAGCTGAGACAATAGCTGGCGACAAAGATCACGGAAGCATCAGAAAAACAGGGTCGCGAAGGGAATGTGACGTGGCTCAAGAGACAACTCCAAGAGACTGAGGATACGATTGTACAGCTGCGTGAAGCACAACGGATGTCGGAAGAAAGGTATGCCAAACAATCTAGAGAATGTGAAGCAACTGAAGAGATAGCCCATGCAACTCTCACCAGCGAGCAGAAAAAACAAGATTAGCCGAGTTCGTTTCTATATCCGCAAATGGATGACAAATCCTGACAATTTTAAAGGAGACATTGCCCAAGACATTTTCCATTTTAATAACATCCACGACAGTCTACAACTACTTTCCGCACGCACTTCCCCTAGTAAATGAGTGCACGACAAAAAAACAAATCCGTTACAACAAACAACGGGACTCTGACAAACACTTGTCCACCCAGATACCTAATCGACGATCGAATCCCCATGGTGGATTACAATGATCATGATGTAGCTAGATGTACCCTTTTGTCTATTTTTGGAAAATGTCATGCAAAGAGTTTTGCAACGTAAAATAGTCAGTTCCCTAGTTTGTAGAGATAGTAGTTAGAAGAATAGGGTAGCCCAAGCGACGCCCTCGTTTATATATTTGATATTTTCGATGTAAGCTAAGTTGGTTGGAAAATTTAGTATAGACGATAACTATTGTATTCAATTTGAGTTCGACCAAAACTTAATGCAAAATTCCTGTAGCTTTGATGAAAAGATTATAATTGTAGCAGTTGGATGTATTGTGCCTCTTTCTTTGTGTATGTGCTTGCTGTCATCTTTATTCATATATTTTTCTATCTATTTCGGAATGAATTTTTGAACCTGCGGATTTGTTGCGCAATGCCCCTTATTCGCACCATTTAGACCAAATGTTTTCTTCTAAAAGTTAACTCCGAATTCACCCGCAACGGTGCTCTAAGTTACTTCCTGTGTTTTCTCCCCACCACACATTACGATTTTTCACTGAAGACTGTTGCTCACTTGCCTTATCCTCTCAAGATCAATCATCGAGTCATTTTTTTCTGTCACCTTCCTCGTATCGAATCCATAGCCCTAGTCTTACTTTCTTTTGCCTATATAACCAGAACCCATTATTTCAAAGGTGTTAAATCTAGCCACAACTTTAAAGCCATATCTCGCACGGAGATAGAGTCTCCCGAGATGGCCCTCTCCAGGTCTGAAAGGCTAGTTTCAAGCTTCAAAGTTGGTTGAAACAATTAACTCTGTCACCGGTTTATCAGTCGAATAGATTTACAGAGTGATAACACAGTACAAAACCATCCGGTTGTTCCATAAAGACCTCTTGTTCAATCTTTCCATTCAAGAATGTTGTTTTTACATCCATCTGATGTAGCTTCCAACCAAGAACGGGAGCTAAAGAAATAATAGTTCAAATGGAGGTATACCTGGCTATAGGGGAAAAAGTCTCTTCATAGTCGATTCCTTGTTTATGAGTAAAGCCTCTGGCCACAAATATTGCTTTGAACTTTTCGACACTTCCATCAACTGCATGTTTGATCTTATAGATCCATTTGGAAGAAACCACTGATTTGTCTTTTGGCCTCAACACGAATTCCCAAACATTGTTCTTTATAATAGACTTGTATTCCTCAAGCATGTCATCCTTCCATACTTGTAATTTATATGCTTCTTCAAATGAATAAGGCTCAGCATCACTAATGCTGCTCATCAATGCAACATATCCTCCAAACCTATGAGGCCTCTTCCTATTCTTGAAAGTTCCTATTGGTGCAACTATCCTTTCTACTTCCTTCATTATTTCTTTAAGCCACCCTAGCTTATTTTTGGCTGGAGGTTCTTGAAGAGTTATTTCTAACACTTCAGTAGGTTCTAGGGGTTCATTACTTGGCCCTTCACGAGGTTCCTCCCTCTGATTATTTGAATCTTCATTTTCAGAATAGGGTGAAGCTCGCTGAACTACTTCTGATTCCTACTGAATCTCTATGGATTTCTTAAATGCAACTTCCTCATGGAAAGTCACATCTCTGCTTACCTCTATTTTCCTCTGACTCGGTGCATAAATCCTGTAAGCCTTGAAGTTCTCACTGTACCCCACAAAAACCCCTTTCTTGCCTGAGGGTTCCATCTTTGTCCTCTTTTCCTTAGGGACATAAATACACACAGGACACCCAAATATCCTTAGATGCCCTACTTCAGGTTTGATCCCTGAGAAGACCTCTTTAGTAGTCTTGTCCTTCAATATAGAATGTGGACACCTGTTTTGAATATACATGGTAGTGGAGGTAGCTTCTGCCCATAAAGAATTTGGTAGATCCTGGTCAAACATCATTGCTTTCGTTGCCTCACAAATTGTTCTGTTTTTCCTCTCAACAACTCCATTTTGCTGAGGGTTATATGGAACGATCAACTGTCTCTTCATTCTTGCTGACTTGCAGAAATCCTCAAACTGGAGAGATTCAAACTCTCCTCCATTGTTTGTTCTAAGGATTCTGATGTGTTTCCCTGTCTTCTTTTCAATAAAGGCTTTATACTCTTTGAATTTATCAAATGTGTCACTTTTAGCTTTAAGGAAATATATCCAACATTTTATTGAGTAATCATCAATAAAAATGACATAATACAAACAACCATTGAGTGAGGGAGATGACATGGGACCACATCAGAATGAACCAGATCTAAGATTCCATGAGCTCAGTTGTCACTACTAGGAAATGATTTATTTATATTTTTACCTAGCATGCACCCCTTACAAATTTCATTTTTACTAAGAGAAATAGAGGGCATGACACATACCATGTTTTATATATCTGGAAGATATTTGTAATGAACATGTCCAAGTCTTCCGTGCCACAACTCGCTGGAGCTAGTTGCATCATGAGCCAATGCCTAAACTGACTGTCCTGACATGACGTACAATCCTCCACTATGAGTTCCAATGGGTTCTGTTGTACTTAAGTGGCTACCTTTAGCCCATAGTAGTGCCTTCCTGCCCTTGAATATCACCCAATATCCCTTGTCCTCAAGGGTTGCAACTGATAGTAGATTCTTCTTGAGCCCTAGAACATATAATACTTCATCAACATGAAGTCTAGCCCCAGATTCCAATCTGAAGGAGATAGAGCCTACTCCCTCTATCTTGTAACATTTTTCATCCCCAAGCTCAACATGATCTACAAAATATTTTGTCTCAAAATATGAACTCCATTGGGTGAACTCCATTTTTGTTTTCCAACTTGTGTATGTGATTATATGATTGTTTTTCATTTAAAGTTCAATTATTTGCAAGTCATTTATCATTAAAGTAAATAAGCAATGATAATCCTTTTATACATATATATGTGTATATGATCACATAGTGGTGGATGAGTTACCTTGCTCATTGCCACCGATCAAGAGGGGTGATGAATCAGTAATAGAGAAATTTAATCCTTTTTAACCATATAATCCAAGTGTTATATCAATGTATCATTATCATCCAATAACTACAGAGTAAATAAACACTGAACAAATGAAAAATCATACACATACACAGTACACCAGTGTTTTACGTGGAAACCCAAAGCGAGAGAAAACCACAAAATGCTTTTTTATTATATGTCTTGAATAATTACATTCATTGGAAACACCAACTTCCTTTGTTTTCCAGTTTCAAATGGAAGGAGGCTCCAACCCCCTTGTTTCTCAGGCTACAACTTGAGAGAAGCTCCAACTCCCCTATTCTCTGGCTATAACCAGAAGGAGGCTACACCCCCCTATGTTCTCCGACTACAACTGGAAGGTGGATACAACCACCTATCCTTGCCCCGTCCAACCACTCTGAAGTAGAAGTAGAATGATGGAACCACTGTCACACTATCAATGTGAGATATACCGCTGTAAACCTTTACCAATAAACCTGAACCATGCATCAACTTGTACCTCAACCTGTAATCAACCTGTACCATAAACATGTCAGACAATTGTATTAGGTTGATGGATAGTTGGTATGGATTGTTGGTTGTCATTGATGTCAACGATTGGAGAGTGATATTGTATATTGATGTCAACCCTTAGTGATTGATGTCAACCCTTGGAGAAAGTCCGGTAGCACAAAGGTTTGGGTAATGGACCCAAGGTTGTTTCATGTATAATGGTATGAGTTTTAATATATCTGAAGGTAAGAATATTTTATATGGATATCACATGTCATTCCATTTCTGGTGGTATGTGGAACGTCACATAACTCCTCACGGTTAGAGAGCTATGGCCATGAGAAGTTGGAGAACCCAGGTTTGGGTAATGGACCCAAGTTTGTTTGATGGATAATGGTATGAATTTTGATATATTTGCAGGTAATACTATTCTATATGGATAGTACATGTCATTCCATTTCTAGTGGTATGTGGAACATCACATAACTCCTCATGGTTTGAGAGTTATGGCCTTACGAAGTTGGAGGACCCTCATATGTCATTTAGAAGCCCCAAAAGGTCAAAGTAGTCAAAGTGGTTTAAGAGATTTTAGAAGGTAAATAATAAAGTGAAGTGATGAGTGTACTATAATTCAAAGTGAATACAAAATAAATTATTTAGATAATAAATTTAATGGATAAATTAGAAGTGGGTTAACCCTAAAATAAGGAAAGTGGGCAAAGTGAGCTAGAAGATGTTTTTAAGGAAGCTACTTGGAGAGTATAAATAAGAGGCAAGACTCTCTCATTTTAAATTACACTTGAGAATATTGAATATCTATAGGTGTATGAGGTAACCAAAGGATATCTAAGCCGAATTTATGAGGGAAGGTGAAGAAAAGAAGGCCAGAATTCAAGGAAGGATAAATTCTTTTGATGATGCTTTCTAAGATATGTTATTTACAGGTCATCATACCATTTTCAAAATAATTTTTTTTTAGAATGATTCAGACCATGAAATTGCTATTCCGTTGAGGAATCATATTCAAGTATCTGTGGTAAAATATTCATCTTGTGGGTTGTTGTATTTTTGGAGTTACACTCCGTTGAAAATAGGCTTTGTGGCTAGTCCTGAAACTAGTCTAAAACAAGTGTTTCGGGTAAAAATATCATAACTTATTCATAACAGATCCAAATTCAGTAAGAAAAAATGTGTTGGTTAGAGTACAGTCTTTAGTATTCTATGCAATAGTTTCATATCTATTCAAGAAATATTACATGCGGGACACGCTCTACAAGGTTGCTCTCTAGAATAATCCAGAATTCAGCAAGGTATGCCATTTTTTCTATAACTCCTTTTCTGAGAGGTTCCAAGTAGTGACACCTGGAGGAATTGCATAAAAAACATTGAAGAAAATTTTGTATTAGTTTCAGATCTTTGTTCATTACAGGTACAAAGTTATGATTATTTCAAGTTAGGGTTGTTGACTAATCCAAAACTAGTCACGTGAGAAAAGTTTGATGAAAATGCTAGTCTCTTGTTGTTAAAATTAAGGAATATTTGCAGGTATGTGATCATATACACTAGGTCTATTACAGAGTTACAAATAAGATTTAGATGATGAACTTGATGAGGGCATTTGGTTGAGGTACATGTTGGGTACATGGTTGAGACAAGTAGTTGATGAGTTGACACATACATGAGGTGTATAGTTGATGATGCTGGTACATCTTTATGAGTCATAGTTGATGAGTAGTTGATACATGATTGGTACATACTTGGTACATGGTTGGAGGCACTTGTTAGTAGTATTTTTGACACATGGTTTATGTATGATGTAGCATACTTGTATTATTAGAAGAACATATTGATCTTGGTGATGATTATGAGTTGTTGTGTTATGATTGGTTGATGCACATCTTTGAGAGTTGTCTTGGTGATTGATATTGGTGAGTAGATCTAATTTGGTTGATAAGATTGATGAGACAAGTTGTTGTGATAGGTTGTTTGGACAAGTTGTTGTGACAAGTTATTTGTACAGCTTTGGTGCATGGTTGATGCACTTGTTCACGGTACAGGTTGATGTACAGGTTGGTGCATTGTTGATGCACTTGTTTATGGTATAGATTGATTACAAGTTGTTTGGTACAGGTTGGTGCATGGTTGATGCACTTTTGTATGGTACATGTTTATTACAGGTTGAGGTACAGGTTGATGCATGGTTCAGGTTATTGGTACAGGTTATTTGGTACAGGTTGATTGATACAGGTTTACAACAGTATATCTCACAGTGATAGTGTGACAATGGTTTCATCATTCTACTTATATGTCAGGGTGGTTGGACGGGGCAAGGATAGGTGGTTGTATCCACCTTCCGGTTGTAGCCGGAGAACATAGGGGGTTGTAACCTCCTTCTGATTGTAGCCAAAGAATTGGGGAGTTGGAGATTCCCTTAGGTTGTGGCCTGAGAAACTAGGGGGTTGGAGCCTCCTTCCAGTTGCGTCTTGAAAACAAAGGAAGTTGGTGCTTCCAATGAATGTAATTCTGCAAGACATATAAGAAAAAACATTCTGTGGTTTTCTCATGCTTTGGGTTTCCACGTAAAACATGGTGTACTGTGTATGTGTATGATTGTTCATTTGTTCATTGATTATTTACTCTGCAGTTATTTTATGATAATGATACATTGATATAACACTTGGATTATATGGGTAAAAAGGATTAAATTTATCTATTACTGATTCACCCCCCCTCTCAGTAATCCAACAAAACAAGTGTATCAACAATGCACCAACCTGTACCAAACAACCTGTAATCAACCTGTACCATAAACAAGTGCATCCAACCATGTACCAAGTATGTACCAATCATGTGTCAACTACTCATCAACTATGACTCATCAATATGTACCAACATCATCA
>SNQJ01S0003335.1:69487-95299 GCA_010110895.2 Picea sitchensis
CCTTGTCGCTGTTCTGTTACACTACTCTGCTCTGTCTGCATCAGTGTCTTCTGCATGCCCCTTGCACTTTCTGTTCTTCTTCCTTTTATTCTCTCTGCACCATATCCCTTCAATGCAACCTTCCTCTACTGTGCATTTCTGCTCTTGCTTTCTGCCTCCTTGTCCACACCTGAATTCTCCTCCACAACGACAACACCTATCTCTTCTTTCTTTTTCATTCTTATAGTCTCTGTTGTATTTGTGCATGCAATATTCGCAATGCCTCTGCATGCTCACTTCGCGCCAAATTCCTCCACAACTCGAGTGCTCTATCTAATCATCATCTTGACTCTTCAGCTTCTCTGGTGGTTCCCACCATGTGTCCAACATCACTGGGTGTTCTGCTGAGATTTCTCAACCTCTCTGGTAGTTGAGACTCCTTGTCTTCTTTGGCACAGTCGAGCTTATGCCTTCTGCTTCAGTTACAGACTTCAATGCTCATCCATCTGTCAATCCCTCTAAGAATCGTCTTTCTTCACTGGGAGAAGCTTAGAGACTCTTCATCTCCTCTGCCGATCACACAGAAGTTTCTTCGAGTCCTCTGGCAGAAACCATCAGTGGTTTCTGGCAGTTACACTGTGTCGAGCTACAGTAGCCCTCCGATCTTGTTCAAATTCACCTACACTGTTGGATTGATTCCATGGGATATTGCATTCATTTTGGCATTTCGACATTCAACAATTCAACATTCATGTGACCATGCATATTGACATTCCCAGTTGCGATCCCCGAAATGAATCTTGGTTTCTCTAGCTCTTTCCTCCATCTCTCGCTGATCTAACCAAGGGCTATGACCACGAACTTATGCATAAGGCGCTTTCGCGATTTTGCATTTCACGATTTTGACATTCCTGTGGTGAATGTTCTTGATGCTTCCAACTCCTGATCCGTGAAACTCCATAAGGGATTCAGATCAATGGTCCACATAACCCCCAGAGATGGATGGTTGACGGGATTTCGACGTTTCGCAATTCGACATTTCAGGACTCCTGATGCTGAGAGTTTCTTGACATCTCCATCTCCTGATTTCTGAAAATCCGATGTGGTGTAAACCTACTGACGTCACACGTGGATTGACATGTGTTGAATAACTCCCATGTGTCACTCTGATTCATGACTTACATGTGCCTGAAATGTTGAATCAACTTGACACTTGTCATTACCTGGTTGTGCCACGTGTTCTTAGGTTTTCTGACGTGTCTTGTTTCGGGATTTCGCATTTCGGCACTTCGGGACTCCTAATGTTGAGAGTCTCTGACTTCTCCATCTCTTGATTTCCAAAACTCCGAACTGGACTGGGATCAACGGTCCAGATCAAACCTTGATCTGACGGATCGGATTAAGTCGCGATTTTGCATATCGCGATTTCGGGATTCCTGTGGTTAATATTCTTTGACATCTCCAACTTTCGATCTGCGAAACTCTAAAATGGAGTTGGATCAACAATGTAGATCACATCTTGATCTGACGGCTGTGGTTAAGTCGCGATTTCGAGAGGTTAGAGAACCCCGTTCCTTTGACTCTCCAGTCAGCGAAATGACAATCTTTCCCCACATGTCCCTCTTGGATCAACGGTCAAGATTTTATCGAGATTTCGCAACTCCACGATCCTTCATTGTGTCTAATCAATGGTCCATATTTGTCCTCGATCCAACAGTTGATATTATATCGAGGTTTCGCATATCGCGATTTCGCAAGTTGAAAGGTTGGAGCATTTCATTCCGTTGACTTTCCAATCAACGAAATGTTGATCTGTGTCCACGTGTCCTGTCTGTAAATGGACGATCCTCCTTCTTTCGGGATTTTGTACGCCCGCTTCTCCTTGCACTTTAAAGAACGTGTAGGTTCTGCTTGATCCAATGATGGCCGGATCTCGCACTTGGATCTAATGCCTGAGATCTATCCTCCTCTTCAGTACGCTCTTCTTGTCTACATTTAGATCTGATGGCCATCGGGAATTCAGGATGGGATCCAACGATCACTGACACTTCTCCTCCCGAGTGTACTTTGTCCTTGTTTTTCCTTTGCTGCATACTCTAATCTTGCCATTAATGACAAGCACATACTGCCTGTAAATCATGCCAACCATCCTCTGCACCATCTCTTCTGATCTTATCAAGCTTGCTCTGCAGCGTCTTCCCAAACTACTTCTGGTGCCCGTCTGTTACATTCTTCCTGTACTCAAGCCATCATCACTGCTGTACTTGCTATCAATGACAAGCATACGCTGTCTGTCAAACATGCCAACACAGGCCTGCACCAACAGGCCCCCAACACTAACATGTGGCTAGTCCTGAGCCACTTAGACATAGTTTACCTTCTACAGTGCTACCTCCAATGCATGAAATGTATTTTCCAAATCTGTCCCTTTCTCTTTAGCATGTGCGATATTTTCTACTAGTATCTACAAACCCTTCACTATCATGTGCTCTTTCAACACTTCTCTGCTTTCTGCTAGTGCATGTTCCAGTCTTCCTTTTTCTATTTGTATCTCTTCTATCATTCTTTTGACGTTTTGCTGAAATGGCTCCAATTGAGCCTACCTTGCTTGTTTTTCTTCTTGTGTGTTCTCTACCTCTGCCTATAGGTTTTTCATCTCCCGCACTGCCCTCAGTCTCAGAGATATGTCCATTCTCTTTTGCCTCTTATTTAGGTCCTGAACTTCCATGTTTAATTTTTCCTCTCTCTGTTCCAATTGTTGGATATTCTCGTCCTCTTCCAGGGTGGTCCAAATATGTGCAATTCTATCATATAATTCTGCTACTCCTTTTACCTCCCGCGTTATTATATCTACACGCGCAGTAGCCTCTTCCTCTCTTTTTTCCCATACTTATGGAGGTGTTCTTGGAGTTAGTTTTTCTGTTAAGGATGATATCTTCTGTTTATATTTCTCCAGTGTTTGCGCAATATTTTGTATCTTCTCTTCTGCTGTGACCTCTAGTGTCTGCGCGTAGTCTGGTATGCTGCGATATACTTCTACAAGTTGGTTCTCTAACTTATCCATGCATTTTTTCTCCTACTCCTTCTCTAGTGTGATATGCTCACACGTTACCTACAATATCTCCTTCACCTCCCTTCCAATTTCTAGGTTGGTGGCATTCTCTCTAGCTCTAGACTAAACTTCCTGCATCATGCTCGCTTGTAACCCATATAGTGGCTTCGTGGGTATGTTTGCCAAAACCAATTCCAGATGTTATATGTCTTTCACTGGTTTCTACACTATGTTCTCATCTACTGCCAACATCTCTTGTGTGACATTAAACCTATCACTACTCATTACTACTATCCACACTGTCTTTTCTTGTTCTTTCTGCGCTAGTTCCTCTTGTACTTTTTCTTTTTGTTGCGCTGTATTTAGCTGTAGCCTATATACAATTTCACAAACTTTTTCTATATTCTCCATAATATCCTCTCTCTATGCCTTTGCTGCATGTACTACATCCTCCCCTCTATCTTGGACTTTGTCTGCGATGAACTCTGCATCGTCTTTTGTAATAGTGAGGATTGGAGGATTCTTGTGATACTTCATTTTCTTCCTTATTTCTCCCTCCTGTGTTCCAGTCCTCTTCTTTGTTAGGTTTGACATTTGTGACTCCATTTTATTCTTTTTTGTTTCATCATTGTCTACCTCCTTTCAAGCTCCCTTTACCTACTCTCCATCCCCTTTTACTTATTTCTTGAACACAGTGTCTTTCTTCCTTGCCTTCTTTCCTGCTATGCTACTTCCTATGAATTGATTGTGCTCTGCATCCTTCCTTGTATTTTTTGTTGGAATGCCTATTTTCTTTGATGGACCTGCTTCTTCTCGTTCCGTAGGTTTTTTTACTTTCTTCTGTGTTGTTTGAACTTTCCACTGTGGAGGCCAATCCTTCATGATCCGTTCTACTTCTTCACACAATGTCCAGTACCTCAATTCTAACCATTTTTTCTTTGGATCTCTTATGGCTTGAATCCACATGTGGTGTATTGAATCCTTGAATTTGGAAATCCCTTCATTGTCTTAGACTACTTCAATTGGGATTCTCCAGATATTAGTTGTCTTCTGCTACATATCTTCTAGGAACATTGCAAACACTGCAATGTTCGCCTCTTGGTTCTTATTGTCTTTTTCCTGCCATAAGGTTTCATACCGCATTGCACAACATTTCCCTTTTCTGTCTAAAAAGGATGTGAATTTGGGCTCCTTCCAGCCTACCGAAGCTATCAATATCAATAACCAGGAATAATGTGTTGACCACTCAACACACCCTAAAAAAGCCTTATCAATTTTTGTCATTTTTTGGGTACCACTTGTTTTCTGCACTGTCTGACTCAATTTCATCTTTTGGGTACCACTTGTTTTGTTTTGTCTTTGTTTATTATCATGAATATCATCACCTATTTGGGTTTTTTTGAACTTATGAAACCCCAAAAATAAAATGAATTAATACCTGAATTAAGAATCGACGACCAAACACTGCACCTAACGTGCTCAGGTTCAGGGTCGGAAATAATTCAAGTAAAGGAACCACTCAGAAAACAACAGTCACTGAGCGTCGATATTCATCGGCATCGACAGAAGGAAATTTTGGTTTGCGTAAGTTTTTCGCATAAAGGCTTGAGAGATAGCCGATCCCCTTTGGCATTGGTAAAATATGAGGAGGATAGACGTTAACAAAGGACAAGAAGAAATATCCGATGCCTGACGCACTTTATCGGGATTAGGGAAAATCCAGAACGATCACAACAAACATTTTGACCATGATAAATTTATCCTCGATTGCTGATCCATGATGCGTTTTCGACATCGAGACTTTTTTGAGGGAGCCGATCTGAGAGCACTTGGGTAGGTTTATCGCCAATCACCGATCCTTGAAACTTTTCGGCATCGACAAGCTAGGATTTGGTTTTAGAACAAATAGCTTAAGGAAAGTCCCAAATTCGATTAATACGATCGAATTAAGTCACTGGTCTCGAATGCCATGTGTCTTTACCAGGTAAGAGGGTCATACATTCTAGTTCTATCTTGAGTCATTCTTGGTTCCCTAGGTCCTAGTCACACCTCTGAGTCATCTTTACCACGTCAGCATTGTACGGTAAGATCAATTGACATCGATTTTTTTGCAGGAGGATATCAATGAAAATGTTCATAGCACAATCCCAACCCTTGATCCACCCACTAAAAGAGAGACACGATGAGATGTTTTCAACGTTAGATATGATTAGATTTTGGACATTTAAGGAGATAATTAATAACCAATCCCACATTAGTTGCTACCTCGTGTGCCAATTAAAAAAACATTTTTGAAATCACCGATAGACCACATCATCATCCACACCTTTGCTGTCAACCCACGATGAATTTAAGTTCTAACTCCTTTAAAGGTTCGGTGATAGATTTATTGAAATTTCATTTATAACCCAAATTGAATGGCTCATGCGACATGGTAAGGTATTCCCTGTTTAAATCTCTTGAACCGTTGTGAAATAATTCATTCTTTGTGTAAGATAATTCCGGAGAGTCTGAAGGAGGGAAATAAGCAACTCGAAGACTGTACTAACCCTCGTGATTATAAAAAAAACCAGGTTTAACAAGCTTCAGAGGAACAATGCCGCTGAGAAATCCAACCACCAGGCACTCATCGAGGGCACCAAAGATAAAATAACCAGAGACATGTGAAGGTTATTCTCCATTGACCACGAGGCAATTGGAGTACGCCCCCAGGCCAGAGCCTATCATCAAGACAAAAACAAAGAATGTTTCCATCCAGCCTCCGGCCTTTGGCGATATAGAGGCAAGCACTGGATCCAAGGTAACACTCTCACAATGGGGGGATCTCTTCAACATGATTAGTATAAAAGAATAACCAGAGTATATCCCACACAACGACCCAGATGTAAGGGTGCTCGATTTACAAATGTTCCCCAACATTCGATGGTCGTATTTACACATGGTGGCGTGAAAAACCCCTGTTTTCCCCTTCATAGAGGTCTTGAAGTGGCTCATCGACCACACAGACGAGCATAAATGTTTGATTAATGATGATAATTGCAGGTGCGTCGGAGTTTTCCTCCTGACAGAGGTCCAGAAATACTACAAGCTCAGGGACCGAGAGGAGCGGCTCAACATGGAATTGGTGGTGAATTTCTATGAATTCCATGACTCCATCCGGTTGATGGCCTCATGGTGGAGGGAAGAAAATAAATTCACCAATCAGAGCAATGGATGGTATTGGACAATCAACCTGAGGGATCCATACATCTATTTGATGACTCTCATCTGATGTCTAAACAGAGAAAAGGATTGCTCCAAGTTTTCAGAAGCATGGATGCCTTTGGCATACACATTTGCAATCACTGAGACCAGTTTCAAATGGGGAGAAATAATCTAAAAAAAAATAAGCATCTGTTTGCAGCAGGATCAGACACTGAAGGAAGGAGAGGCACTAACTTTCTACATGGTCTCATACCTACTCGATGTCATGTGCGCTAGGAACGTCTTCGCCGACATGAATCTGAGCTGGCATGTTGCAGAGCTCCTGGTCCACATCTACTTCAACGTGCTATGGGAAAACATGCACAAGAAATATTAATCCCTCATCTGTGAAGAATTAATCACCCATATTTATTTTATTATTTTTAAGAAGGAGTGACCAAGGCTATCAACACAACCAATAAAATGATAGCCAAGGTATGCCATTGGTACTTGGACGAGCGCACAACCTACATCATGGTGTTCAGGGCCACTGGAGCACCACATCTCCTACCAACTCAATTCCTAGACCAGCTCATTGTGGGAAAAATTTGTTATCAGACCATCCTGCAGGGCTATAACACCACATTGGTCAAAGACAAGAAACAATCTTTCATACCCTACAATTTCCATGTAGGGTTCTATCTGGTAAAGGATACTGCTCAAGCCAAACAAGAAGGGTTGAGCCAACTAGAATTTATGTTCCCTATAGGCCAATTTCGCAAGAATGATCCTAAAGGTATGGTCCTCCAACATGCATTGCAAGTGCCATCCTACTAACCATATTCTCATGATAAGTTTGAGGACGAAATCTTCACAGAGAATGCCCAGGACTAGGATGAGGTGGTGCAAAGGATGGCCAACCCAAATATGACCAGGTTTAAGGCCATGAGCATGGATGAATAGGTGGAAACAATAGAACAGTCGACTCAAGAGGCCCTCAAAGCCAGAGAAGAAGTCAGAGTGGTAGAGACAAAAAAGGTGTAGGGAAGGGGATTGTTCTTGACACCAGAGGCACAAACAAGGGGTCTGCGCTTAATGGAAGAGGCACAAAGAGTAATTGATTAGCTGCAAAATGACCTGAACCTCGTAGAGATGACAAGGGTTCCTGCTGACAACCCAATTGAAATTTGGGGAGGACCAAGTGACCTGGAGCCAATACAAATTGAAGAAACCACCAGGTCAGATAACCATGAAGTTTCAACACCATAGGTTGGATCACCAGGGGACGTTTCGGATCAACCCAAGATAGCGAGGAAGTCAGGAAGAGAAAGTACACCGAATCCTTTGTTTGATATAATAACCATATACGACAATGAGGAGAGCTCAGAGGTGTCCCTGGTCACTTCATTGAAAATTAAAGAGGAAACAAAACCTCAGAAAGCATATTCCTCGGGTCCCGATGCTCCAAGTCAGAGCAGTTCGCAGAACAAGTACGAGGTAGAAAGTGCCTTGGATGTTGAGCCACTCGACACACAGGGAGTCCCAATGGCCAACTCGATGGATGAGCTAGGATCAGGTGAACAAGGGGAATAAATTCCACCACAGGAAATTGACATCTCGACAACCGATTATCAATTAAGTACTGAGCCTACCCCTGATTCATCAATTTTGGTCAGTAATTTACCTACCGATCAACAAAAACCAAAGGTCGAAATTTCAGGAGATACAAAAGAGGTTCAAGAACCCAGTCTTGAACATATATACACAGTCAGGATCCTTAGAAACATTCTTACTTGGGGAGAGAAACAAATCCACGAACCTGTGGATGAGGTTGCCGATGTACAAGTCATCGCCTATGACCGAAAGAGGAAAGCCATCATGAAGAGAACCACTAAGAAGAGGAGGCTTATTCTGGACAGTTCCATCCTCATCACCACAGAGGAAAAGTTGATCAGCACAGAGCATGCCAAGACGTCCAAGCTCATCGATGCAAGGATGGTGATCACAGATGCCATCCTAGATAGAGCAAGGAAAGATGAAGAGGACTTGGCTGCTTATTTAGTCGACCGTATAAGGAAGTTGACTGAATACTAGGTGAATATGGCCCAAGAACATCATCAGTACATCCAAGAGAAATGAGAATATTGTGAAAAGAGCTGGACCAAGGTCAATTGGGTGATGAGAGACATCAGTTTCCCAGAATTCATCACACCCAAGGACTTTGTCGACTTACATGACACAGTCAAACTACATGTAGAACAAGACTTGTCGTGGACTGCAAATATAGAAAAGGTGATGAACATGGCTCCAAGTCAAGTAAAATAGTTCATTGAGCACCTGATCAAGGCTCAGACAGTGTTACAACAATTAAGTGTTAAAGTGGTCAAGTATCGAGCACAAGAAGTGGAAATAAAGGATATCCTTTCAGCCCCGATGGACCAAAACAAATTCTCGTATGCCAATACATGCGAGGAACTCTTCGTCAAATGGTAGGAGTATGAGAAGGGTCATCCACTCAAGTGAAACCATTTGATGACTCTTGGAAGACCGAGAGATGAAAACACCATGTGACGATGTTTTGTTTTACTTAGCTTGCACTTTTTATAGTTATTTTTAGTTAATAATTTTTTATAAATAAGAGGATCGACTTGTTAGAAGGGGTCGATGGTTTTTGCAAAGACCCTCATTTTTGGATTTGTAAAGAACTATTTCAGAGCTACCTTAATTGAGAAGTCATGTTTAGGACCAAAAACAAGTTTATGTTTTTCATTAAAGGCATGTGTGATTGGATCTAAGGAGGAATTATTTCTAACTTTATCTCATGAATGGATGTTGTAATGAGTATGTTGGCCCTTGACCAAGTTTTGGGATAATCTTGGTCATATTTGACCATTTTGGGACTTCGACAGCCTGTCAAAGATGGAGCACTAGACGAAGCAGAGATTGTGGAATCTCGGCCCACTTTTGGGTTTTGGGAATATGTAATGGGAAAGGCATGTTGGCCCGTGGATTTACCCACGCTTAGGCCGCTTTTGTATGTATAAATAGAAGGATAGACAAGAAAGTAGTAATAGTTGAATATTGTATCTATCTGATATAGGCTAAGTGCCAAGATGGGATCTATGTGATCAAAGGTTTTGTGCATTCTGTATAGACTTGTAGAGCTTAGTGCAAGCCCTTGTGTGAAGATATAGAAGGCTTTGTGCTGTAAGGAAAGGAAGAAGGATCTAGCGATCTACGCAAATCTTCTGTCCTATGCGGAGTAAGGGTTTCTAAGGCTCTGTGCTTGCAACCGATTGGATGACGATAATAAAGAAGAGTTGGTGGACGTAGCCCCAGGGTGGGGGTGAACCACGTAAATACGGTGTTGTTTTCTTTGTGCCTTGTTCTGATGCATTGATGTGATTATTTGCTAAGTGCTTTGAGATGAGTAGATAGATCTGATATATATGCTTATGCTCAGTGCTTATGGTGTGTAGAATGTTAGATATGATCCATGTGTATATGCTAAGTGCTTGATCTGTTAGATCTGAATAACATGTTGGTGCTGAGTGCTTGAATATTCTAGTTCATAGTGAATGTTGCGAAGCTCTGTTATACTAGCAAAGTGGTTACTGATTGCATAATAAAGAACTAGCAATGCTAAGTGCTATATTACGAGTTATAATCACAAATTTGTGTCCCGGCTAAGGTTGCAGATACTTGAGTCTTGCAACCACCCCTGCCTCTACCTCGAGTGAGACTTCATCTACTTCGCAGGTGTTGCCGAAAGGGCAGGTAGTTAGGGTTTTGTTGGTGCGCTGTCATAGCATTGAACCTCGGGTCTGCCCCTATGCCAACAAATGGTTCCATTGCCGGGACTGAAACCATGATTGCTGGGAACTGAGAAAGAGGAAGCTTTGTGCAAAGATTCATTCTGAAACTGTGAAATCTATGTGCGTAGATCTGTGCCCTAGTGCGTAGTATTCTACTTGATCTATAAAGATTTGTACTAAAGAAAGAAGGTTATATCTGAGAGAAAGAATCCCGATCTGAAGAGAGAAGGCCAGATCTAAAAGAAAGAAGGTCAGATATGTAGAAAAGAAGCGGGATTTGAAAGATTTGTGCTCCAAGAAAGGTAAAAGCGAGAAGTTCTGATTGAAAGAGGTAAGATCTGTAATCTTTGTGCTCTATTAAAGGTAAGAATAGTTAAAAGTTCTTAGATCTGGAAGATTTGTGCTCTGTAAAAGTAAGAAAGGTGAATTTTTTTGTTTCTAGAGTATGGATCTAGGTATATCTGATAGGTTTTTTTCTAGTTTGAAAGATAGGGTATTAATAGATGAAAGAAGATGTGATATGAATAGATCTAATAAGAATAATGAAAGATATGTTATACCTATGCATAGAAAGAATGTTTGGACTAATAAATGGATGCAGGATCCTAGAAAGAATTTGTTGCAGTTTTGCTACTAGAATCCTAGTGCACAGTACAGAAAAGGATGGGGATCATTTAATAGAAAGTGAGGATTAACCCTCTGTTATAGTTGCAGAAAACCAAGACATCTTTCTAAGGAATGCCCTGGCAAAAGACCTAGTTGTCTCTGTTGCAAAGCCATGGACCATGAAGTGTTGGATTTCCCTAGAATGATCGCTAAGCTTGAAGGAATGAATCTGAATCAAGGAAACCCTAATGCAGATCTAGAAAAGGCAGAACCCCAACAAGAATCAGAGAAAGTATTGATACAAGTGAAAGAGACCTTGAATGAACATCGACATGTCAACTTATCAGAGATCTTCAAAGAGAAGGAATGCATCGAAGAAAGAATAGGGGACTTCGACATTGACTGTGTCTTGGATGAAGAAACACAGATGCATATTATGCCATAAAGAACCTGGTAAGCTATAGGAAGGCCTTCTATGATCCCTTCCCTAGGAGGAATAAGTTTATTCAGAGGAAATATAGTAAACCTATGTGGAAGGCTCGCCGGGATACCTATGACTGTGAATGGAGCTTCTACAAAAGAGGACTTTGAGATTATTAAATTTGTTGAAGACATAACCCCATTTACCATGCTAATAGGAAAACCTTGTATTGATAGAGATCAAGCGAGATGAAAGGAGGAAGCAGAAGTTTTGGAATAGAAGAAGAAAGAGTTAAAAGACTTTATGACCATAAGGCTCACACACTTGATTGAGGAATAGAAGAGCAGATCACAGATATTTAATACTAGAAACTTGGATGTTGAGGCTAAGAGAACACTAGAAAATCCCCAGAATATTGAATTACCTATCCTAGACAATGAAGAAGTATTACACAGGAACCCTAGGAAAAAATATCAGCAGTGCGAAGTAACTAAGACCAAGGAAGAAAAGACTCAGAATGATAAACGCATTACCGAGACGAATCTCACTGGAAAGAAGGCTAGAAAGTTAAGAAAGAAAAAGGCTAATACTGAAAGGTTATAGGAGGTTCTAGAAGAGACCTCACAGAAAGAAAAATTACAGAATTGGAACTTCTTTGAAATATCAGAACAATGACATATGCCACTTTTCCATGACGAAGCAATATAGCCGTTGGGACTGATATATCCATTCGAATTCCGCTCCAAACAAGCAGAAAAGAAATAAAGAGGCATCATTAGACCTTTGGGCTGCACCATAACGGACCGAACAGGAGTTAATGGAGGCACATGACCGTTGTGAGCCAACCGTTATCGACTTACCTATTTAGCTCGTCGTGCCATGCATGAAGAACACTTTTGCCAAATCGAGAATTTGAGCTCGCAACCTTGATTAAGATTGTCCAGTGATCATTACGCTTTTTATTTCCATCTTATTTCCATGTCTACATTACTTCGTCAACCTGATATTATTAACCCCGAGCGCATATGTCTGAGGAGCTTAGCGCACTTGAGGAATCTGCGAAGGAAGTAATCGTTGATCTCATGACCAAGAAATTCAGTCGGAAAGAAGGATGTCTGCAGGTGTGCAAGAATCATTGATAGGAGGAGTTGAAGCTTCTCCCTTGACTGCTCGCAGAGAAGGAACTTCCAGAACCATGACAGAGACAAGAATGAAGCATAGAGACGATATCGCAAATGCCAAGTTGATTCCGAGCATCTTACCTGTGTATATACCTCCTCTAAGCGGCGCAGTGAATAGAGACAGTGTGCCCAAGGATTTTGAGTATGCTTTGGTCACTGTGTACCTTTCGAAAGGGGTTCGCGCAGTTCATGCCAACCAGGATAAACTCGTAGCATTGAAGTTTAGTGACTTCAACCTTGATGATAGAAAGGCTTACAACATGTTCGCTCCGCATAAGTACTTGACCATAACCAAAGGAAATAATTCAAAGATTATCCCATAGTCATGGACCCAAACCCTCGCGTAGTCCACACTGCTCAATGTGATGAAGATCCCTCACTTCAATAGACACCAAGTAGTGAACGCATGCGTTAAATTTCCATTGTCCTGCTACCATAGAGGTTACTTATGGTTGAACCGCTGCATCACTATGGATCTGACCTTGATCAATCATATCACATGGCTTAGTATGCAAGGTCCTGACCCGCAGAAATTTTACCCTGGAAAGACCTTAGACCGAGCATTAGCGCAGAGGATCAAAGAGACTTACAATGATTTCGAGAAGGGAACACGAGGCTACAAGGTAGCCTCTATCCAGAGTGACACAATGCACCCTGCATGTCAGCTGATCGAAGGAAATCTAGTTCGCAAGAACCAGCCCACCCAAGTGACTGAATTCGTCGTTGACCTCACAAGGAAGTGCACAGAAGGAATCCAGATGAATTGGGCACAATACCTTGTAAACCAACTAGATATTGAGTATAGGGAAGCACAAGATCAAGGATATGAGTTCCAATTCAGCTGGCTTCTCATACTAATTGCATTCACTGCATGGGAGATGCGGGAAGGTGCGACCTTCCCGGACATCAAGCCCTTTGAACCATTGGCCATGAAGTTCAGTACCCTATGGTACTCGAACGATATGAACAAGCAAAGGCAGTCAAATTCCATCTTCCACACTTACTACAACTAGTTGAAAGTAGCCATCCAGTCTGAGCCTCGTATGACCCCGAATACCCTCCATAGGTTTCAGCCCCTAATGAAGTTCAATGCAGACCGCTAATTCATTTATATAACAACATGGGTAGATGACCATAAGGAGTGGTTGCAGTCATATTACAAGCTTACAGAGGAATATTTAGAGGAAATCACCAAGGAATGGTCGACGAACCTCCTTATCCCAGCCAACTCTATGGAGTTGTTCGATGTAGACAGTCCAAAAGATGTGCAGGATACACTCGGACCTAGTAAAACAAAGAAGCCTGAAGAAGTTCAAGATGTAGACAACACATCTGTGAATATTGCGTCTATGTCAACAGAGCAAGGAGGTTCTGGCAAAGATGTCGGTGAGGAAACAATACATAAGGACGAGGAGGACCCCTCGAAGAAAAGAAAGGTGTCCCCCCAGAAGCCTTCGTCCAGAAAGAAAATGAAAGCAACCAAGACCAAGTTCGAGACTGTCCTAACCCCAGATGACTTTAACTTCATCATCGCTGCATTGAATGATGCTTCACTAGAGATTGCAAAGAAGCAGAAAGCCAAGCAGGAGGCGATGTACAGTTGGATTAAGATAGAGATCCAAGGAGTGCAACAAACACTTCAGTCGAGGCTCGCAGTCTCCACTATGCCCCTGTCAGTCGAAACACCAGAAGAAGGAGATGAGCCAGCTCAACTCCACCGAATCACGGATTCAGTCGAGGCTCGACTTCGAAAAGCACAAGATGAAGAACAACAAGCCATCCAGGATTTTCCACAAGTACAGGGAGTACTTAAAGAAAAACACAATGCTGCAGAACAAGAAAAGAGTGCTCTCCAAGCAAAATGGAATGACGAGAAAGCACAACTACAACAAGGAAAGGAACAGTTGCTGACAGAGTAACTGGAGGTAAAGGAAGCAGTCAAAACAAAACTTCGCTCTATGACAGTCATTGAGGTATAGACTGAAGAAAGAATCCCACAACAGGTGGCACAACTTGAAAACATGATCTAGAAGCTACAACAACACATTGCAGATCTAGAGCTCCATGTTGTACCTGAAACTCCACATGAGGTAAGAGACCTAAGGGAAGCAACTGCCCAAAATGAAGTTGGCATATTAAAATCTCTTGCTTTGGAATGAAAGAAGCTGAGTAATAGGAGTGCCCAGACTTACGAGAACCTCATAGAGAATCTAGAGTTACAGGGATTGGAGTTGCAACTCCAAGAAGCAAAGCAGCACACCGATACGTTACAGGCACAACTGAAGGCCTTAACACCAATTGAAAGAATGAAGAGGTTTCAAGAACAATTCACAGACCAACAACATATCCACACGATTCAAAGTAAAGTGATGGAAGTCTCTCAACGACTTCAACCAGTGCAAGAGAAGGCATGCCAAGTGTTCACCGAAGTTGAAAGATAAGGAGCTGAGCTAGAATAGGTCATCATCACAACAGAACAACGCCTAGAAGGGCCAGTGAATGACACAATGATCCAGGAGTTCATTGAGAAAGAGGCCGTAGCATTGCAGTAGGTCAAAGCTGCTCGAGCCAAGCTCAAGGAATTCGAGGCAAAATTGATCAAACCAGAGTGATTCGGGACAAGTCACATGTGAGTGTTGGGGGCCTATTGTCCCTTGACCAAGTTTTGGGATAATCTTGGTCATATTTGACCATTTTGGGACTTCGATAGCTTGTCGAAGATGGAGCTCTAGATGAAGTGGATATCGCAGAATCTCGGCCCACTTTTGGGTCCCTTTTTGGGTTTTGGGAATATGTAATGGGAAAGGGATGTTGGCCCGTGGGTTTACCTACGCTTAGGCCGCTTTTGTATGTATAAATAGAAGGATAGGCAAGAAAGTAGTAGTAGTTGAATATTGGATCTATGTGATATAGGCTAGGTGCCAAGATGGGATCTATGTGATCAAAGGTTTTGTGCATTCTGTATAGACTTGCAAAGCTTAGCGAAAGCCTTTGTGCTGTAAGGCAAGGAAGAAGGATCTTGCAAGCTGCGCATATCTTATGTCCTGTGCAGAGTAGGGGTATTTAAGGCTTTGTGCTTGTAATAGATTGGCCGACAATAATAAATAAGAGTTGGTGGACGTATCCCCAGGGTGGGGGTGAACCACATAAATACAATGTTGTTTGCTTCGTGCCTTATTCTGATGCATTGATGTGATTATTTGCTAAGTCCTTTGAGATGAGTAGATATATCTGATATATATGCTTATTCTCAGTGCTTATGGTGTGTATAATGTTAGATATGATTGTTGTGGGTGGGAAATCCCTCCTACAGACTAACATTAAGGGTTTTATCATGCATGCAAGAATGACCTAAAGTCTCCTACTTTTTACCAACATCCCAAGCATAACTCCTATTACTCATATGCAAATACAAGGATAAAGAGATCCGATTATTGTACCTTAGTTTCCTTGTTTGATGTCATTCCCTTTAATGCTTGGTCACTCCTTGATTGAAACTCTCCTCCCAATGTTGACCTACATTCATAAAAGACAAACAAATAACTCTACATGCATATAACCTATAAACTAATGGGTTAGAGATTCTATCGAAATATAATCAAATTTAAATATTGACAATCTCATATGGTGGGACGTGAAAAGTACTTCTTTTATTAATCTCACAAAAGTAACCTTACAATGGTGAGATTGGCCACTGCTCCTTGAATCTAGTCGTGGGATCCTCTTCAACTGTGCTCCAACTACTTCTGTATATGATTCCTTCACACAATAGTTGCAAAAGGTTGGGGCAAGGGGAATACTAAATCGAGTATAGTTTCTTTTTTATGATTTTCCTCCTTTCAAATGGGACCCCTACCCCTTCTTTTATAGGCTATAAAGGGATAGGTATTTGGTCGAGTGATTGACTATGGACGGTAAGTCGGTTTAGTTAACTTACGCAAAAATGTGTGTTTCATCTGCAAATTTCCATGTTTTCATGATTTTTAGGTATACGCAGGCTGTAGTGGGTCAGCCAGTGTACACACGCGTGTAGTAGTGGAGTAGGGTGCATATGCCTTCAAACCAAGTGTTTTTTAATAAGTTTCTTAGTAGTGGCATGGCAAAGAAGTCAAATGAGATGGCCTAATGCCAGGTAAGCATGTCTAGTGAAATTTAGGGTTATAACATATGCCCCCTAATGTGTGAGGTCAGAAGATCATCTGATGGTCGAAATACATTATCAATCTTCACCAATGTACCAAACAAGTGAGCCTAGGGATCAGAATTCGTGAGGTGCTATCTACAAAATAACAATTGTCTCACTGAGGCGGGCATACCCATGCTTATAATGAAATAAAATCATGGCTACCAATCAAATACACTGTAGATCCATGTCGTATAACTATATAAAGTGTATCTGTGAGCAATACACAACAGATCTACATCTCGAAATCAAAAAGATATACATGTATAATATCCATCTTCAAGAAGAGAATAAGGCCTGATGGCTAGAGATGAGGCCTTCAGAGCTCGAGCAACAACTTCAAAATATTCACAACTCGGGTAGGAGTGTAATATGAGTGTACGACTTCACTACCCAGAGGTCTTCGATGGCTTATCAGGAACAAACTAGAGGATTTTGATGATCAGGTTGAGGGCTTCATGGATTTCAAACAAAGACTTGATTGGGATTTTTGGATGACCATGCATGAGGGTAAGAGACAATCTGCAGAGGGGGTCGACTCAAGCGTGGTAATAAATTCCCTTGGACAATAGCACGACAAAATATGAGACTCGGGCATCATGATATTTTGACATAAGTTCACGATGCAGGAGGCACCACAAACTCTCCATATGTTTGGAAGAATAACCAAACGGAGGAGGACACAACTCTATGTAGCGGGAATAACTTCCCAAGGTCATATTAATTCCAAGGTCTTGATGAACAAACAAAAGGATGTGCTTTGTCGAAGGGCGACTCATTGTGCTGCCAATAAAAAGAAAATACTTTTCCATTTCTCTTTTTGGGGTATATTTTATTTTTTTTGTCTTTTTCAATAATTTTGGAAAGCTTGAAAAAGAATAAAAGAATGCTACGTTACAAAGGAGGATCGAGCGTCACAAACATACTATTTCCAAGTGCACAAAACATAGGGATGCTCTGGGCAAAGGGACATATGCAGGAAAAGGACACTCGGGAAAAATCCTCCAGGGGCCAAAGGTGTCAAGACGCTGAGGCAAAGTGCTACAGGGATTTTGTATAAGGCATGGTTTAGATGGTTTAGTTGAGAGAAACATGGAGCCAACATTAGGCCAAAGACGCAGGTATGCAAACACGATTAATAAGACACATAATGGTAATGTCCTTCGATGTAATTTTAACGAGCCTAAAGAAGGTAAGCTCAACGGTTTTTCATATTTAGAGAGTCTGAAAAAACGTAAAAGGAGACTCCACTGGGGTACCTTTTTCGAATATAGTCTACTCATCTCGAAAAAGGGGTAAACTAGCACCGAACAAACATCTATTCAAAACCATTTTAACGAGTGTGATAAAGACAAGATCACTCGACAATTTTTTCATTTTTAAGGAGTCTGAAGAAATCTTAACTATGGACTCCGTCAGGAATGTTCTTCTGGACCAATTTAACGAGTCTGAAAGAATAATGTCACTCGACGATCTTTTCAATTTTAGGGAGTTCTAAAAAAGCTTAACTATGGACTCCATGGGGGTTCCTTTTTCATAAATTTAGTCCCTCCGGCCCGAAAAAGGGTTAAAATCATACTTGAGAATACTCTTCTAGGGAACTGAGGCTCCTAGAGTATACCTTTGTTTGTACAGTTGACCATTCGGACCAAAAAAGGGGTAAACTACCGTCGGATATACGTGACTTCAAATTTCAGTTTAGTGAGCGTGAAGGTCAACAAGGTTGCTCAACAATCTTTTCATTTTTAGAGGGTCTGAAAAGGGCTTAAAAGAAGACCCATTATGTTCTGGGAGTCCCAAGGGTGAGGTCAAGAGTGATAATGCATCATGCAAATGAGGCTCAATCTCGTAATCAGGATAAACTAATAAAGACTCCCAATCCTATGGTCATTAGTGACGACATGGACACCAAAATGCAACCAGGATCTACCTAGGGCATCCATGTTAAGGTAGGCTCTACCACTAAAATACGACACTTCTAAAGAAACAATGATGGTTCTGTGTCGCAAATCAATGGGATCGATCCTATGGCATAGTGATCAAGACAACGATATGCAAAAAGTAGAGGTGGAATCCTAACTTAAATGCAACAAGTTGGAAAAAATGACTTTTGCCCAAAGGACCTTTTAAAAAGACCCAAATCTCCAAAAAGTTCCCCAATACCCAAAGTAACAATTATCATAACAATCCATAGAAAACTCCTGAACCATACTAAATGATTTTCAATTTAGAAAAAATGACAAAAGGGTCCAAAAATTGACAAAAAGTGGCCAAAAGGGTCTATAAATAGAAGCTGGCAGCTCATTTTCACTATTACAAATTGAGAAATTGACTACAATCCAAAAATACCCCTTTGTGAAAAGAATTGATTCTAGGAGCTTCAGTGGACGAAATGAACTTCCTCTTGGACCAAGTAAGTACATACTAACCCCCCTTGCATTTTTATTGTTCCTTTATGCATTTTATTTTGTTTTTTGAGGGGGCGCCGACCTTAAAAAGGTCGGCCCTATGTATATGCAGGTTGTCTTAGGACAACACACGTGTGCACACATGCAGAGGAAATACTGCATGTGTGCACACACGATTGTGTGCATTACAACCCGCATGTACCCTCTAAGATGTGGAAATAAAAATAAAAATGCAAGGGCTAATCTCTCCAAAACTTGTAAACTACATGATGTATGTTTACTGGAGAGAAAGGGAGCATGAGGACATTGATATTTTGGTCGATGAGGATCCTAATGTTCTTGCTGCATTAATGCAATGTGGTTTGATAAATTTTTTTCATTGTCCTTTCATGCAGGCACAACCTAGGCTACTGAATGCCTTGCTTGACTATTGGAACCCTGACACAGAGGCCTTCATGCTTGAGGGTCAATCATCGACACCAATGATCGAGGACATATACTTTTTGATTGGCCTCTCAAGGAAAGGGGAACTAGTCAATTTCCGCACTTTTCCTTCTGGGCCTCTCAACATAGCGAAGTTGATTGGACTTCACTGTGAAGCCAGTACCGACAAGATGGGCATGCAGGTGCCAATAAGAAAGATCTCTGACCTAGCATTGAAAGTGATAGTTTTTCTTATTGGGAAGGTCACGGGATCTGCGGCTCTACATCAGGCCTCCTGGGCGCACATGATCTGTGCGATTCAGTGCTTAAATGCACAAATATTTGACTGGAGTACCACATTGCTAGACTACATGAAGAGGTAGTTGACGGGGTGACGTATGCGGAGGCACAGGATCTTTGGATTTGGGACAATCCTTTGTGATTTCTTCTTTGAGAGAGTACCAGGTCTTAGTACTAGAGAGATGATTCGAGGGCACAAGGCCTCTCACCCCGCACTATGCAGATGGGCGGCACTGTTTCCACGATAGGGGGGGGAAGGACCATTGAAGCCTTTGATGACAAGATTTTTTCTTGGTGGGTGCGAGAGATTCCAGTTATAGAGGACTACCCCTATGCCGAGATCAACTTCTCGAGAGATCCTGAGATTTTGGTACCTCCCAGAGCGCAGCGAGGAGAGATGGGTGAGTTCACTTTATGTTTTTCTTTCTTTTTCAATTTTATTTAATTTTTATGTTGTTTCTATATATATATATATATATATTTTTTTTGTATACCAGAGTATCTGACAATTAAGTATGTGTTATGTGCAGATGTGGGTCCAGTGCATCCAGTGGACTTCGCAAGGAACATGCGACGTCCTCGACTAGAAGCAGGACCAACTGTGGCTGGCGGACCAGTAGCAATAGGGAGATCTACAACCTGTGAGGATGAGAGAGTTTTGAGATGGGTAGAGTGGAAAATTACCTCACTTACTCGCACAATCCCCATAGAAGAGATCGAGGATCTGCCGCCATCCATGCAACCTCATGTAGTGGGGGCACCACGGACGTGGGTCCGGATATTTTGGCATTTGTCAAATGCCGTTGATCATTATAACATGGCCTACAAGCCCTGTCCTTAGTTAGGTTGGACAACTTACGTGCCAAGGGAACTACTTGTATATTTTTAAGGGCATAATCCCTGTGATTTTCTACTGGACATATTTTTGAGGCACTTGCACCCACCCATTTACTCTGATATTTTGGATATTATATATGGATTTTTATGTATTTTTATGTCTTATGGATTACATCTACTTTACAAATGTATTTACATGTGCATGTGTGTCTTTCTTACATGTGTGCAAGATGCCAATCTAAAATTTGATTAGCTAGAGTATCTGTAACTTGATTTAATCTCCTAGGAACATGAAAATATGTAATATAATCAAAGCTTCATTCTAAGATATGTACCCTAAGGAATCACTGGTTTAGAGTAGGGTCAGGAACACGATAGACTCCATTTAACTGAGACACAACCAGCTGAGCGTCTAAATAGATCTGGAGGTGAGAGATACCAAGTGACAAAGCATAATGAAGTAGCTCAATAATTGCGCTATATTCGACGACATTGTTTGTGGTGTCACCTAAGCATATACCTTCTGAAGATAGAAACTGGCCCTGAGGTGTGAAAATTACCCAAGCTGTGGAGGCAAGCCTCTGAGTGTGCCGGCTAGCACCATCTGCGAATCCAATGAACACATCTAATTCACTTGACATCTTCCACAGTGAAGAATATGACATCAAAAAATGACACGTCCATAAAACCAAAGACCCAAAAAGTAATAGTACAAAGACTATACATATATTAAAAAAAGTCACCCAAGGTGACCCACCTATGAGTAATACTTCTTGAGGTAGAGCCCATTTCTAGGCTCCACCATAACATTTCCCTCAAAGTCCACTAGACGATAAGCACCCTTCTGTAGTACTTCTTTCATGATGAAAGGTCCGAACCACATGGGTTTGAACTTACCTGCCCCTAGGGGGTCCTTATCTTGGTCATAGACCAGAACAAGGTCACCTTTAGAGAAAATCCGAGGACGAACAGACCGATCATACTGACGCTTAAATTTTTGTTTGTGAGGCTCATTAGACAAGGCCACATCACAACACTGTTCATTAGGCTGTTTGAGGTATATTGACCGTTCTTCAAGTGGTGAAGTATCTGGCAATAATTGTACGACCAAATTTAATGATGGGATCTGGCATTCTATAGGCAAGATTGCTTCTAGCCTGTAAATGAGTTGAAAAGGTGAGAAACTGGTTGCAGTCTTAAAAGACGTTCGATAAGCCCATAATGCTGAATACAACATCAAATGCCAATTTGACTTTGCCGAATTGAGCGTTCGATGTAGAATCATTTTAAGAGATTTATTTACAGCTTCCACTTGACCATTCGCTTGGGGGTAGTAAGGTGATGAATGTTCTTACCTCAACCCAAGATTTGATGTTAACTCGGTCATCATTTTGTTCTGAAAGTGACTGCCATGGTTAGTGAGAATCTCTCTCAAGACACCGAACCTTGCGATTATCTGGTTGAACAAAAAGAGAGCTGCTGTCTCCCTGTCATATTTGAACATTGGCATAGCTTCGACCCACTCAGTGAAGTAGTCTACTGCTACGATGATATAGTGGTTCCCCCTTGATGAAGGGGGGTGGCATGTAGTGTAATCAATCCCCCATTTAGTGAAGGGACCAACGGTAATAACAAAAAAAATGGGAGCATGGTGTGCCCTCATCTTCCGAGAGAATATCTGACATGGGTGGCACTTCTTGATCGATTCAACACAATCTTTGATTAATGTCAGCCAGAAGTAACTGGCTCGTAGAATCTTTTGGGTTGTTTCCAACCCAGATGAATGAACGCCACATGCTCTAGTGTGGCAATCGTTAATCATGATTTCCGCTTCTTCATGAGTGAGACATCGACGAAGGATGCAGTCTACACCTTGACGATACAATGTGTCCTCGAGTATGAGATAATTCTTAGCTTGATGGCATATACAGTGACACTCATCACGAGAAGCAAAGGCGGGACACTTCAAATTCTAGAGATAGACAAGCACATCTCCATACTAGGGGTTAGAAGACGTGATAAAAAACAAGTCTCTTTTGATAGGTGACTCGTTGGGTATAACATCACCTGATTCGACCGGAAGTTCTTATATGAGTTCCACAAAGACCATCTACTTTCTGGATTTCGCCGAAATGAATTCCAAGTCGAATTCCTGGAGGACAACTATCCATCTACTGATTTTTCCGCCAATGATTCGTCGTGTCAATATGTATTGAAATGGATTCACGATGATAATGAAAGTGGTCTTGCGAAACAAAATATAATGATAGAACTGTTGGACATCATGAAATGCTGCCAACACAATTTTTTTGATATGGGAATAATTGAGTTCCAGTCCAACTAGGCCTCGACTCAGATAATAAATCACGTATTTTGAGAGTAAATCTTCCTCCTGAAATAAGACCATATTGATGGTCGACTCTGCAGCGGCCAAGTATAATAGGAAATATTTATTATAATTGGGTGGCTGAAGCAGAGGGGTTGATATGAGGGTGCTTTTCAATGCTGCGAAAGAGCGTTGAGTGGCTTCATCCCAATGAAAAGGAATGCCCTTCTTCAATAAATGCATACAACCCTTTGTTATATCGGCATAGTTTGCGATGAAACGCCGTAGAAAATTCGCTTTTCCTTGCAGACTTTGAAGCTGAGGTATGGTGCACGGGGGAGGCAATTGAACTATTGCCTCAACCTTGAGAGGATCGACCATGATCCCTATTGTCGAAATGATGAAACCTAGCAGACGACCTGATGTGACACAAAAACTACACTTGTTTGGATTCAAGTGGATTCGGTAGTAGTGACACTGTTCGAGGATAAGTCAGAGGTGTTCCAGATGATCAACTCTCTTACAAGATCGTGACACTAAATCATCGAGATAAACCTCGACTATATGTTTGAGGTCATGGAAAGAAAAATACATGGCCCGCTAAAACGTAGCTCCAACATTTTTCAGACCAAAAGTCATCTTACGATAAGCAAATGTATCCCATGCACAGATGAAAGATGTTTTGTGTTGGTATTCGGGTTTGATTTGTATCTGATTGTATCCCGAAAAACCATCCATGAACGAAAAGGCCTCGTAGCCTGCACATTCATCGACTATCTGGTCAATAAATGGTGCAGGGAAATTATCTTTTGGGCAGGCCTTGTTCAGGTCACGGAATTTCGTGCATATGCGAATTGTACCCATTTTTTTATTGACTGGCATGAGATTCAACACCCATTGAGTCAATTGGACGGGGTAGATGAAACCAACTTTAAGCAGTTTCTCTACTTCAGCCTTGATAGCTGCTGCTTTCCTAGGATTGACCGGATGAAGCTTCTGCCGGACCGGCTTGACATTGGGATAAGTCATGATTTCATGTTCGACAATTCTTGGGTCTGTGCCTGGCATTTCCTCGTAAGACCAGGAAAAGACATCACATAATTATTTAAATAAATCTGTGTATATTTCAATCTCCTTAGGGGAGCAGTCTGCTCTGATGAAGATATTATCCATGATGCCAGGGGTTCTAGAGATGTCAATAGGCATCATCTCAACTATTGTTGCCATATTTCCTTCAGCGTAAACCACGTGTGTTTCCAAAGGATTGATAAGACAATCTTTATCTCCATTCATGGTCAGAGTGAATTCTAATGCTTCAATTTGTCTTAACTCTGGGAGGAAGTAATATCTATGATGAAGATCATCCCAGGGTCTGTCCAGACTAGTCATTGCCTCAATAATCACTTCGTCTGAAGGAAAGACTAAGTCTAAAGAATCTGTATCAACAAGGGAACCTTGAGCCCAAATAGGCTTGAGCACCGTATCTAACTCTTGTGCTGGAGTCAGATCGGTGTCGACAAAAGCTCGTTGAATGATCGAGTATGCAACTTCTGCCGTAGAAAAAGGCATGGCCATGCCATGGTGCTCTATCCCTTCCATCATAGTGGATGGGGAAGGAAGGGTCCACGGATCGTGAAAGTACGTCATGCGAAACGGTGAGATTTGAAAAATTTCAGCCAGAGGCTGGTCAGGGAAAACTGTCATATAATGGACATTGTCAGTCGGAGGTAGGTAATCGAAAGTACCCATCAATTATGGGCACAGACCAACCCCTACATTGACGATGCCAGGATGGGGGTTATCAATCATTGGGACTATGGAGACTCCCGATGAAGGGTTAGGACAGGAGAAGGATAGCTGATCAATGGTCACAATTCAGCCCTCATGAGGAAACACCAAGACCCATAACACTGTTGCGACCACTGCTTGCATAGCGTAGGTCCAACTCTTGCCTAACAAAAGATTGTAGTCGAGGGACGCATCGACCACTTCAACTTCGACACACACAGTTTTTTCCCCCAATTGCACGGGGAAAGAGGGGATGATCCCATGTGGTCAGAAAGAATGACCATCAAAGGTTGTAAGTAGAGTAGGTGACGGAGACAAAACGGGTTGGCCGATGGCCTTCCAAAAATCCAAAGACATCACACATGTCAAGGCGTCCTCATCCACCACTGTATGGAAAATATTCTAGGTGAAAGTTTTTGTGTTATAAGCCACTACTATTTGAAAAGCAGCGTGGTAAGGAAGATGATGTTTTAAGTCGGAGGTATCAAGCATGATTGTTCCTGGATTACAAGTATCGGTAGACCCTAAGGAAGATAACATGGCCTTTCTCTGGGAAGGGCAACTCTGGAGGACTTCCAAAGCAGACATTGCACAAGGGGTTTGTGATAAATCCTCCACCATAGAGTATTTCTGGGCGACCCTTGCATTTGGGTTGTAAGAAGCTTTCTTGAACGCACCTTTGGGGATTCATGTCATTGTTTCACCCAACATATTCTCAATCTGAAGAGGAAGAGGTGGGTTTTCGACTTCTTTGCCCTTCTCAGAGGTGCCTGGATTTCCGTAATCATGTTCTCTAGTTGTTATATAAGCATCACCTTTCATCATATAGACGTTTGTGGACGAAGGATTACTTGAATATGGAGGGAGTCCTTGACTGCCCCCTTCCACGCTCGAGGAGGCTTGAGTTAGATTTTTCCCGTGTGGGAACGGGTTCGTTAACACGACAGGCTGTTGCTGTGCCAATAACTTTTGGGCCTCCACAAGGCGAGGGCACTGATGGGTCAGGTGGTCTTCCTTGAAAATATTACATGGATACTTTGGCTTCTTCTTTTCAGTGTCACCCCTGCCAGCATTATCGGTGGGTTTCTTATCCTCCTTACCCTTTTTGTTGGACACACCTACCACACTTAGAGGGGGGGGTGAATGAGTGTGGGGCTATTTTTCCCAAAACTTCCCTCTTGCACAAAAACTCATCAATTAGCATTCAAAATTTATTCATTACCCATTTTTGTCATTTATAACCATTTATATGTGAGCACATATCAACAACATATATCAGCAATATATCATCAACAAGTCATCACCACAAT
>SNQJ01S0003335.1:102683-124654 GCA_010110895.2 Picea sitchensis
TTGGACATATAACATTCTCATCAAGGGAATCATATCAATCAATTACTTGACATCAACCAATGACATCAATCAAACCAAACCATTTACATCAATGACACATGATCCAACAATCTCCCAAGTAATCAAACCATTGGCATCAATGAAAACATGATCCAACACTTTTTCCGTTGTTTCCTCTTTCTGCCAAGCTACTGGGTGGCCCTTGGGTTTGTCATTTGCACACTTTGTACATCCGACTTTTGGGTAGGAGGAGCAGCTGAACTAATGGTTTGGCTAGCCGCTGTCTATTGTATCGATAATTGTTGCAATTGATTTGACAATGGATCAGAGGGTTTGATTTGTGTTGAACCAATAATGCCATCGGCATGTGGTCTGGACCTTTTCCTGGTTTTTTCAAGGATTGACCTCGGTGCATCTGGAAAAATATCATAGAGTAAACTAGATTGAGATAAAATTAGCTCTAATTGTTGTGCTCTCATTATCGCGTCTTCCTCGAAAAACACTCTGGACATTGCGACATCTTTAGATAACTGGGGTACCAAAGACTTAAGGAACCACTCTAGCAGGAATGCTGGTGGGACTGACACTTTGATCAAACTCTTCCAATGTCTCCATTCTTGGATATGATTCGAGATATGGTCCGTGTTTGTCTGCTTGAAATTGGCCAGCAATTATGTGCCGACGTTGTATCTCACAGGTAATTGGAAATGGTTCATGAAATCCATTGTAAATTCGCCGAAGGAAGAGTATTGTGAGCGGTCGAGCTGAATGTACCATTTTTCAGCACTCCCTATGAGAGTGCATTGAAACAATCGCAATTGAACGAAGTCATCTCTTAACAAGTTGGATGAGCACCATAAGTGGAAGGTAGTCACATGATCACCAGTATCTTCATTAGGCTTGGCCTTGAACTTTGGAATGTCCGAAGGAAACTTGGTCGGCATGGGAGGCCAACTCGAATCATGACAGATGGGGTCATTTAAGAGTCTCGTCAAATCTTGAAAGTATAGGGTTTCCAGAAATGGTAGTTTGGGTTGTGGATTATAGCCGGGGAAAAAGGAGCCAGGGGTTTGACTGGCACCAGGTTGCCAAGAAAACTTAGGTTGCTGGTCAGGGCTCTATTAATAACCATGACCGTGACCAGTGTATGGATTAGGCACTTGTTGAGACATCATCTGCTGGTTCCCATAATAAGACGTAAAGGGCTGGGCTTGCATCACATTCCAAGGATTTTCGGAGGGGTTTCCCCCTACCGATCCAGTGGGTATAGGTGTTGGGCCTTACCTGGGGTTCCACTGGGTATGGAAAGCGTTTCCTCTGATCGACATCCCTGGCAAGGGGACTGGTACCTGCCATGGATTCTAAGATCCTTGTGAGGAAGGAATTGCTAAGTGTGCCCTGTGTAGGAATAATACCTTGTACATGATGAGGTTATCCATAACCGGGGTTTCCCCCAGCCAAAACGGTAGCTGACATGAAAACGTTGTTACCAAATGCACCAAATAAAGAGAAAGGTGTCAAACCAACCAACATATTATAAGGAGGGAGTGCTTGACTACCTGCTCCAAACAAGTTTACGTTAGGCTCGGTGGAGTGTTGAGGAACATCGCTAAGCAAGGGGGACGAAGGGGGTATATGACCCCCGCCATAAGGGAAAGTGATAAAGGGAGAGGAAGTGACCCCAATAGATCCTTGCAGAGGAGCATTGGAACTCCTTGCCCCTAGACTCAAATTTTTTAAAGTGGAGGAGGACAGTACAATACTCGTACCCAAGCCAGACATCCCGTATGAAAAGGGAGATCCTGTCGTGTTTTGAGGAAATAGAGCAGGGTTTGTTGCCATAGACAGAATCAGACCACTGCCTGAGGTAGAATTAGTTGAGACCATGGTGGCCTGGACCAATGATGATAGGTTAGGAGGTTGAACACCCCCAATAGTGACAGTTGTGAAGTAAATATCAGTATTCCCTGAAGAAGTGGCAGCGTGTGCTTCCATTGTTGCTGGTGACACTACCAGACGCTCGTAAGGTAGAACCTGTACGACGATGGGTGCTGATAGATTAGTGATGGGAGGGTTGTAAGGAATAAGATCCTCTACTCTGAGGTCAGAAATGATTGGTACCTCCAAGCATAACTCCCATTACTCATATGCAAATACAAGGCTAAAGAGATCCGGTTACTGTACCTTAGTTTCCATGTTTGATGTCGATTCCTTTAAGACTTGGTCGCTCCTTGACTGCAACTCTCCTCCCAACGCTGAACTGCATTCATAAAAGAGAAACAAAGAACTCCACATGCATATAACCTATAAACTAATGGGTTAGAGATTCTATCGAAATATAATCAAATTTAAATATTGGCAATCTCATATGGTAGGACGAGAAAAGTACTTCTTTTATTAATCTCACAAAAGTAACCTTACAATGGTGAGATCGGCCACTACTCCTCGAATATGGTCATGGGCTCCTCTTCAACTGTGCTCCAACTGCTTCTGTATATGATTCCTTCACACAATAGTTGCAAAAGGTTGGGGCAAGGGGAATACTAAATCGGGTATAGTTTCTTTGCTATGATTTCCTCCTTTCAAATGGGACCCCTACCCCTTCTTTTATAGGCTAGAAAGGGCTAGGTATTTGGTCGAGTGACCAACTATGGATGGTCAATCGGTTTAGTTAACTTACCCAAAACTATGTGTTTCGTCTGCAACTTTCCATTTTTTCGTTCTTTTTAGGTATATGCGAGCTGTAGTTGGTCATCCAACATACAAACGCAGGCACTAGTGGAGCAGGGTGCGTATGCCTTCAAAACGAGTGTTTTTTAAGAAGCCGTTTAGTAGTGGCTTGTCAAAAAATTCAAATGATATGGCCTGATGCCAAGTAAGCATGTCTAGTGAAATTTAGGTTTATAACAATGAACCATGTGTATATGCTAAGTGCTTGATTTGTTAGATCTGAATAACATGTTGGTGCTGATTGCTTGAATATTCTAGTTCATAGTGAATGTTGCGAAGCTCTGTTATACCAACGAAGTGGTTACTGATTGCATAATAAAGAACCAACAGTTCTAAGTGATATATTAAGATTTATAATCATAGATCTGTGTCCCAGCTAAGGTTTCAGACACTTGAGTCCTGCAACCACCCCTTTCTCTACCTCGAGTGAGACTTCATCTACTTCACAGGTGTTGCTGAAAGGGCTGGTAGTTAGGGTTTTTTTGGTGTGCTGTCATAGTGTTGAACCCTAGGTCTGCCCCTGTTCCAACAGAGTAGGAGTTTCCAAATCTATTGATAAGTTAGTTGATTCAATTTTTTATAGTTCTTGTCTCTAATGATGGAAAACAAATCATTGTGTTAACGTGTGATTAATGATTAGAGCTAAGAAAACTATTTTTCTTGCCATTGTTTATTGCATATATGTTTTCTTCGATAATTGCATCTCATTCAATAATTGAAATACCAACAAGTTAATGTATTAATACTAGGCTTGTCATAGGTGTGAGAATCATTGTCTGCATGCTTGAGCACGAGGGTTATCTCGAGCTCAGCCTTCTTCAATGGTTAATCTTTTCCCCTTTGTTTCTCCGCTGGTTTATACCAACACATTTCTTGTATCAGACCCACCTATAAGAGAAAATACAAAAAAGAGAACGTTCAAGCTGAAGGAGGATTTTTCGCGAGAAGATATCTTGTCAATCACTACGTAAAGCCCATCGATTAATTCGCCGGATTGCAAGATCTAGAGAACCATTCCACTATCAAATGTTGTAGAGTATATTTGGGCCTCGACAGTGGGTTTGGTTCCTACTTTTGAGTTATATGGATTTAGGACCCCTCAACAAAATTGGCGCTCGAAGGAGGGTTGAAAGAATGAATGGCTGACAATATTTATGATATAATATTTCACACAGCCTGTAGATTCAAAACAACCCACATGCACGACTAGTCATTCTCAAGACAACCCACACACACTGAGTACTCTTGAAATGAGTGACTCTCCCCAGCAAGAGGAAGAACATTTATTCCTTGAAATACCTTACACTCTTCCCCATGAGGAGTTGAACCAGTTTAGAATAATCACAAGAGCTTACACCCGACAAATCAGAGCACTACCCTTAGCTCTGTTACTTCATCATAGAAAAAAAGTAAGCAGACCAGTGGTCGACACCTTCGACCAGGTTTTTGTTCACATAGTAGAAGACCTGATAGATTTCTCCTTTACCGAAATCGAACATCCTCTTAATCTAATCCTTGAAATACCAGCCGATAACTGCTCCAAGCCCGACGATTTTCTGACGAGGAAGGGTTTAACTCAGAACGCTCAATTTTAGAGTCAGACGACATGGAACATAACAATGAGAATAATGAAGAAAGGGGAAACCCACCTTAGAATAATCAACCTTGGTTGGCCAGAGATGCTCTGGCCATCCCCGAATGAGTACATAACCTTCCCCAACATCTAGAAAAGTTACTCCCTAAATTTGACCCTGAAACCTCAGGATTTCCTGAATACCATATCAAAAAATTCATACTAGCTATTAGACTGATGAATGTCCAACATGAAGACGTATTATGCAACCTTTTTCCCTATAATTTTGAGAATTTGGCCTCCACATGGTATTTTAAATTTCCTGTAGGGTCCATAACTAGTTGGATGAAGTTTCAAAATGATTTTCTAGATAAATTTGCAGAAGAAACCACTACAAGAGATTTGATGGCTGAGTTGTTTTCTGCCACCATGAGTTCAAAGGAGAAGGTTAAAGACTTCAATAAATGATTCACCAATATCCTAAACAAATTTCAATCTGAAGCTAAACCCACTAAGGAGTTGCAAATTGAAGTATACACAAATTCTCTCCCAGCTTCCATTTCCATGTTTGTGAAGAGGGTTGCCAAAACAACCTTAGCCGAGAATTTTGAGAAAGCTAAAACAATAAAATTCCAAATGAAGCGATATAAAGAATGCCATGTCTCATTATTTAAGAAGGAAGTTCAACCTCCACCCAAGAGAGGACTGTTGTTGACCAGACCCCCAGGGAAACACACAAAACAAGGTCCCAAAAAGGAAGTGGAGACATAGAGGACCTACAATGCATGGTAATAAGTTTTCAAATGAAATCATAGACACAAAAATAAGTGCAGGGGAAGGAAACCAAGGCCAGAGGCCCTATAAACCATTTTTTAAAATAAATCCACCATTCAAAGCAATTGGAACTCCCCCAACCAACTTAAACATCGATCTGGGAAATGTAGCATCTGACTCTTTCTCTACCTATCACCAAGAGAAACATTCTGAAAGAGACTACCCACAATGGGTGCATGCCATGAATTTGATGGCCAAACAATTTTTAGATGAGGTTTCTCTTTCCGAACAATCAAGCGACTCAGCTATGAATATTGCTGATCATGAAGAAGTTGATCCACCATAAGAAAAAACCATGTTGATATGGGACCCTGACCTACCAATGCCTTCCGATGACCTATTTGAGGTTCAAGAACCACCCATAGAGGTCTTGGATGTGAAAACATGAAGTCGGGTTAAACTTGTCTCAAATGAACTTACTACTACCCAAACCTCGAGAGAAAATCCAATGTTCGATCACCCTAAAACACCGTTTGTCTCCCGAAGAAAGCCTATAAACATCTATACCCAAGAATCGCCCAAGCTAGACTACAACATAGTAGAAGATTTGAAAAAATTGAAGGAAAATATATCGGTCATAGACATGTGTAGAATCCCTCAACAAAAGGAATTTATGTTACAAGCATTGAAGTCAGTAGAAAATCCTACAACAAGAACTGACCAAGGAGAAAATCCATCCCTCTCAGATCTAATAAATAAACCAACTGTGAACACATTCTCTGAAGATAAGAAGGGAAAGCCTTTTGTCCCACCGTTCCTCTTGACATTTGAAGTTTGCAACAAAAACCTCCAAAACTATTTGGTTGACTCAGGGGAATCCTCTAATGTTATGCCATTTTCTATATGCAATAAACTAAACTAAGTCCCTCTCAAAAGTGATAAACATGTGATACAACTAGACAAAACCTAGGTGAAAGTTATGGGAGAACTCAAGCATGTCATGATCAGGATGGAGACACACCCGAAATGTTTTAAAGTGATTGACATCATTGTTGATTAAATGGGCTGGTTGTCATTGATGTCAACCCTTGAAGAAAGTCTAGTAGAAAATTCCGGTAGCACAATGGTTTGGGTAATGAACCCAAGTTTTTTTTTATGGATAATGGTATGATTTTTGAGATATTTGCAGGTAAAACTATTCCAGATGGATAGTACATGTCATGACATTTCTGGTGGTATGTGGAATGTCACATAACTCCTCACGGTTCAAGAGTTATGGCCATGTGAAGTTGGACAACCCTCATGAGTCATCTATAAGCCCCTAAAAGTCAAAGTGTTTGCAAAAAAAATTATTTAAATAATAAAGTTAATGGAGAACTCCCTAAAATAAGGAAATTGGAATGCTACATGAAAGTATAAATAAGAGGCAAGGCTCTCTCATTTAATCACACTTGAACACATTGAATATATTTTGTTGTGTGAGGCTTATTGCAAGTACTCATTGATACATCTGAAGTTGTGAAAGTATGAGGTAGTACGAAAGGTTAACGACGAAATTCTCGGAATTACAACGAATACTAAAAAACCCTATTTTCTAAGGCATATGCGGGATGGTAGTGTATTAGGGTGCGTACATACTGAGGCATACACGAGATGACAATGTATTAGGGTGTGTACATACTTAGGATGACAGTGTATTAGGGTGCGTACATGTTGGTAAATCCATGGAAAGATGAGAAGATGAAGATGAAGAGGTTCTATATTTTGAGATCAATCTCCCAGGAAGGTCTACAGTGCTCAGATACATCTGATCTATCCATTGGTTCAAAAGGTATGTCTTATTTCTATGAATATTTGGATTTTGATGTATGCATGAGAAATGTTATGGAGATTTGAGGATTCTCCCTAGAAAGACTAGTGGCTGCATGGGATCTTCTGTATAAGTCATATCTATAGAAATACAGTGCTGGTATATTTATCATTGATACTTCTTGTTGAGGCACATCTTGTATTTCTTGGCATATGGCTAAAGGTTTTTGTGGTATATGGTTGAGAGCTTGTATTGGTTGATGTATTGAGAGGCTAAATATCAGAAAGGGTTTGAATTCCAGATCATGTGAGGGTTATTATACTTATTCATGATTACAAACACTTTTGACACATGACTAGAGAGAGATATGAATGAGGATTCATGCACAGGATATAGATACAGTCTGGATGAAGTGACATGTTACAAATCTATGTGAAAGAAGTTACACATGGTCTGAAGTTTTCATAAGAAAGAAAACCCTAGTTTTTAGAAGGCATACGTAGGATTCATAACAATTTGGTTGCGTACATACGCGAGCTACATAATATATAGGGCACGTACATACACTTGCTGCAACACTATAGTTCACGCACCTATTGTATTTTGTTGATACATGTTTAGTTCAGGTACATATTGATTACAAAGTAGTTGTACAGGTTGGATACATGTCAGTAGTACAGATTGATATATTTGTATAGTGGTATATCTCAAAGTGATAGTGTGAAAGTGGTTCCATCATTCTACTTCTACTTCAGGGCAGTTGGACGGGGCAATGATAGGTGGTTGTATCCACCCTCTAGTTGTAGTCAGATAACTTAGGGGGTTGTAGTCTCCTTCTGGTTGTAGCCAGAGAATTGGGGAGTTGGAGCTTCCCTCAGGTTGTATCTTGAGAAACTAGGGGGTTGGAGCCTCCTTCCAGTTGCAGTTGGAAAACAAAGGAAGTTGGTGCTTCCAATGAATGTAATTATTCAAGAAATATAAGAAAAAAAATTATGTGGTTTTCTCCCACTTTGGGTTTCCACGTAAAAACATTGGTGTACTATGTATGCGTGTGATTGATCATTTGTTCATTGTTTATTTACTCTGTAACTATTGGATGATAATGCTACATTGATATAACAATTGCATTTTTGGTGAAAAAGGATTAAATTGCTCTATTACTGATTCACCCCCCCGCTCAGTAATCCAACAATTGGTATCTGAGCAGGTTCCTTCAGAAATCAGTTTAACCATTGAAAGGTAGATCATGGAGAGAAACAACATGGATAAAAATGGAATACCACAATTTGATGGACATAAGTATGCATTTTGGAGCATAAGGATGAAAACATATATATAGGCATAAGGATTTGAAATTTGGAAATCAATTGTAGATGGATACACAACACCAACAGTTCCATCGACAAATGACAAAGCAATAAATCTCAGTCAGAATAATTCTAAAGCCACAAATGCACTTTTGAATGGTATTGGAGAATCGATATTCACCAAAGTTGCACATTGTAAATCCTCTAAAGAGATTTGGGACAAACTTCAAAATATTTATGAAGGAGATTCAAAAGTCAAAGCAACAAAGCTTCAAACTTACAGAGGTTAGTTTGAACAACTAAAGATGAAGGAAGATGAGAATATTGAATCTTACTTTTTACGATTCGATGAAATAGTAAATGAAATCATGGGATTGGGAGAAGAAATCAAAGAATCTGTAATTGTTCAAAAGGTACTAAGATCTCTTCCTATGAGATTCGACCCTAAGATATCAACACTAGAAGAAAGAGTAGATCTGAACTCAATAAACATGGACTAATTACATGGAATCTTCACAGCATATGAAATGAGAAATGAATAGGAAAATCTAGATATAAAAGAAGAAGCCTTCAAAGCATCCAAAAAGTTAAAGCAAAAGGGAAAGAAAAAAGAAAAAGAACATAGCAACAACAGTGACATCTCAGAAGACGATGAAGAAGTGGCCAAATTTGTCAAAAGATTGAACAAGGGAACCAACGATAGGTATAGAGGTAAGATTCCTTTGATTTGTTTTAATTGTGATTGTATTGGTCATTTTTCTAACAAATGTCCTCATAAGAAAAATAAAAATGATCAAGGTTACTCAAATAGAAAACAAACATATAAAGGCAAAATAACCAAAAAGAAAGTTTTCAAGAAAAACTTATGCACCAAAGAAGACATCTCATCATCAGATGAAGATGAAGTCAGTGATAGTGAAACAGAAAGAGTTCTATTGATTGTAGTAGAAGGCTCTGATAAAGAACACTCCGGAGAAGAATATGAAGAGGCTGAAAAAGAATATGAAGAAGCCAAAGAAGAATATGAAGAGGCAAAAGTTGACTATCAAGAAGAATTTTTGTGTGACATAGAAGTTATCATAAGAGAAAAGAAGAAAAACAAGAAACTACAAGTGGAACTAGACAAGAAAGAAGACACTCAAGAACTAGAATAAATGATCACAAATTTGAAGGTTCAAATAGAAGAAGATAAAAGAATTGAAGAATCACTCAAAGAATAACTAGAATAAAAAGATAGGATCATTGGAAATTTGGAAGTAGAGATTGTCACATTAAGAAATGATCTTCAAAAGAAAAATATGCAGAACAACTCAAAATTTTTGGATGACATTATCAGCAGTCAAAAAATTCATCATGACAAGTCCAGACTTGGATACAATCAAACATAAAAGGGATCAAGATCCAAAACAACAAAGTAAGAAACATATCCAAAAATATATGAAGAAACAATCAAAGGGGATAGGAAGATGTACAAGGAAGATTACATGGACACTCCTCCACCGAGAAGATTCAGATTTTAGAATCAACAACAGAAAGATAGGTCTCAGGAAGAAGAAGAATTCATAAGAGTACCTCCTTTCAAAATATCTTCAACTCCTAGGTATCAAACTATCTTTTTTGGTTTATGTTATGCATGGAATAATTTTGGACATAAAGCTGTGAATTGCAGAGCTAACAACATGAGCATAAACAACTTTGAAAGTCATACACAAGAAGGCCTAGTGAAACACAGAGAAGAAGTTACAACAGGTTTGAATCTTTGAGCACTGAAGTGGAATGTTACAAATGTAACAACTTTGGACATATGGTCAAAGATTGCAGAATGTCAATTCGTTCTAGATAACTGCAATAGAATAACAACAGTCACAGACAATAACCTCAGAAAAGGACATGGATAAGAAATAAGAATCATTGTAGCAATGAATAATGCACACTCCCTCTACAAGCTAAGCAGAAGAAACATGGTTGGTATGTTGACAGTGGGTGTTCAAAACACATGACAAGTGATAGAGACAATTTTCTTACATTAAGAAAGAAAAGAGATGGACCAGTCTCCTTCGGAAATGATGATTCAACTAAAATCATTGGAAAAGGCACAGTCATAATTGGGAACAAGAATACCAAGGCATAAAATATTCTACTAGTAGAAGATATGAAACATAATATTCCAAGTGTGAGTCAAATGTGTGACCAAGGTCATAAAGTTACTTTCGATTCACAAAAGTGCGAGATAAGAAAATAAGGTTCAGGAAAATTGATTGCAACAACTGCGAGAACTTCAAGCAACATATATGTATTAAGTGAAATTGGAAATGAAAAGTGTTGCCTAGGAAAGGAAGATGAAAGTTGGCTATGACACAAAATAATGGGTCACATACATTTTGATAACCTTGTCAAAGTCAACAAAAAGGAAGAAGTTAGAGAAATGCCCCAGATCATGAAACCAACCAACACTTTATGCAAGAATTTTCAACAAGGAAAGAAAACAAAGAACAAATTCAAATCAAAGGAATATTCAATGACAAGACCAATGGAAATTGTGCATACTGATCTAGTTGGACCAACCGCAACAAAGAGTTTAAAAGGTGAGAAATACTTTATGTTATTAGTTGATGATTATAGAAGAATCACTGCAGTTTGCTTTCTCAAGAATAAGTTAGAAGCTTTAAAAACTTCAAGGTCTACAATGAAATGGTTGAAAATGAAATGGATTCAAAAATCAAATGCTTGAGATCTGATAATGGAGGAGATTTCAATTCAAAGGAATTTATGGACTACTACAACAGTCATGGAATAAAAAAACAATTCTTCGTTGCTAAGACACCTCAACAAAATGGAGTTGTTGAAAGAAAGAACATGACAGTACAAGAAATGGATCGAACAATGATAATGGATTCCAAATTGACAGATATATTTTGGACATAGGCAGTGCATATATTAGTTCACATTCAAAACAGAGTAATTCTTAGAAACAACATTGATAAAACTCCCTACGAGCTATGGAAAGGAAGACCATAAAATGTGAAGCACTTCAGAGTTTTTGGAAGCAAATGCTACATCAAAAGAGAAGATGGCAGAATTGGAAATTTTGACTCTCGTGTGGAAAAAGGAGTACTTGTTGGTTACTCAAGTACAAGGAAAACATACAAGTGTTACAACCTGAGATTGAACAAAGATGTGGAAAGCACCAACGTAACAATTGATGAAACAGGTAGACCAAAATTAAAGGAAGAAGAAAATGAATCAATGGAACAACTTTATTAAGAAGAAGAAGAACATGAAAAAGAAGTATAAGGAGAATATGAAGAGGATCCGACATAAGAAGACACCTAGCAGACGAGTACAGAAGAATCATCCTTCAGATCAGATTATCAGAAACAAAGACACAGGAGTTGAGACTAGAAGAAGAATCCGTTCACCAGAACAAACACACCTAACACTCTCATCTACGATTGAACCATCTATTTTGAAGAGACAAATAATGATGAATTTTAGAATAAGGCCATGGATGAAGAATTAGATCAAATAGATAAAACTGACACTTGAGAATTGGTTCCAAGACCAAAGGATAAGAATGCGATCGACACAAAGTGGGTATACAGGAATAAATTGAATGAATATGGATAGGTTACAAGGAACAAAGCTAGATTGGTATGTAAAGGATATGCATAGGTTGAAGGAATCAACTTTGAAGAGACATTTGAACCAGCTGCTAGAATGGAAACAATCTGATTGCTTTTAGCTTATGCATGATCCAAAAATATTAAAGTGTATTAGATGGACGTAAAATCATCTTTTCTGAATGGGGAACTTGAAGAAGAAGTCTACATTGAACAAACAAAAGGATTTCAGTTGTTAGAGAACACACATTATGTGTGTAAATTAAAGAAGGCCTTGTATGGTCTAAAACAAGCTCCTAGAGCATGGTACTCTAGATTGGATAAATATCTACATTAGGCAGGGTTCATAAACGGAAGTGCAGACAACAACCTCTACATCTAGGTAACTCACGATAATATTTTATTAATTGAAGCTTATGTTGATGATATTATTTTTGGAAGTACTGATGACAGGTTAAGCCAGAAATTTGCAAAGGACATGCATAATGAATTTTAAATGTCATTACTTGGAGAACTATCCTTCTTTCTGGGTCTTCAGATACGTCAAAGAAATCAAGGAATTTTTATTTCTCAAACCAAGTATATCAGAGAAATGATAAAAAGGTTCGGAATGGAAGATTGCAAACCAATTATCACTCCCATGAAAACCAATTTCAAGTTGAGCAAAGATGATGATTCAAAGTCTACAGATAAGAGGCAATACATGTCAATGATTGCCTACTATATGTGACAACGTCCGAACCATATGTAATGCACATAGTTGGAAAGGTAGCATGATTTCAAGCAACACCAAAGGAATCACATCTATTAGAAGTGAAGAGGATTTTCAGATATCTCAAAGGAACATAAGAGTTTGGATTATGGTATCCAAAAGGAAAGGATCTATCACTTATTACCTACATAGATACAGATTGGGTAGGTTGCATTGATGAAAGAAGAAGCACCAGTGGAGAAACATTCTACTTGGGTGAGTGTTTAGTATCATAGCTAATCAAGAAACAATCATCAATATCTCTATCCACAGCTGAGGCAGAGTATATTGCAACAACAACATGTTGTACACAGATTCTATGGATGAAACAAACTCTGACATATATACAGGTTGAGTATGATGAGCCCATTCCAATCTATTGTGATAATACAAGAACCATCAATATCTCAAAGAACCTGGTGATGCACTCCAATATGAAGCACATTCCAATCAAGTATCACTTTCTAGGAGAACATGTTGTAGAAAAGAACATCGGAGTTGAATATGTGGGCACAAAAGAACAAGTGGAAAACATGTTTACAAAACCACTTCCACGAGAATCCTTTGAGTATCTTCGCTAGAGAATTAGAGTTATTTATACCTCAAAATGAATGCTTTTGAATTCTTATCTTATATTTCTTAGATGTACATGAAGAAGCACCATAAAGAGGATAGTTCAGGTTGGGATATCAAACAATTCAGTTAGGGGGAGCAACCCCATATGGAAAGATACCTTTTCCATTGATGATAAAGGGTGAGATATTTATCAGATGCAGAGGATAGAGGCATGGTTCTAGGGGGAGCGTTGGTCACATAGATGTAGAGGACATAGGAATGGTTCCAAGGGGGCCGATAGTCACAGGGGGAGATTGTTGATATGAGTGATATGACTTCAGTATTGCATGACATGACCTCAGTATTGCATTAGAGTGCTTCCATCAATTCCAAAGGGGGATATTATTGATTAAATGGGCTAGTTGTCATTGATGTCAACCCTTGAAGAAAGTCCGGTAGAAAATTATGGTAGCACAATGGTTTGGGTAATGGACCCAATTTTGTTTGATGGATAATGGTATGAGTTTTAAGATATTTGTAGGTAAGACTATTCCATATGGATAGTACATGTCATTCCATTTCCGGTGGTATGTGGAATTTCACATAAATCCTCACGGTTAGAGAGTTATGGCCATGTGAAGTTGGAGAACCCTCATGAGTCATCTAGAAGCCCCTAAAAGTCAAAGTGTTTGCAAAAGAAAAAGTTTAAATAATAAAGTTAATGGAGAACTCCCTAAAATGAGGAAAGTGGAATGCTACATGAAAGTATAAATAAGAGGCAAGTCTCTCTCATTTAATCAGACTTAAACACATTGAATATCTTTTGTTGTGTGAGGCTTATTGTAGGTACTCATTGATACATATGAAGTTGCGAAAGTGCGAGGTAGTATGAAGGGTTGATGGCGAAATTATTCGTATTACAAAGAATACTAAAAAACCCTATTTTATGAGGCATACACGGGTTGACAGCATATTAGGTGCATACATATTGAGGCGTACGCGAGATGGCAATGTATTAGGGTGCGGACGTACATGGGCTGGGAGTGTATTAGGGTGCGTACATGTTGGTAAATCCATGGAAACTTGAGAAGATGAAGATGCAGAGGTTCTAGATTTCGAGATCAAGCTCCCAGGAAGGTCTGTAGTGCTCAGATACATCATATCTATCCATTGGTTTAAAATGTATGTCTTGTTTCTATGAATAATTTGATTTTGATTTATGCATGAGAAATGGTTATGGAGACTTGAGGATTCTCCCTAGAAATACTAGTGGCTGCATGGGATCTTCTATATAAGTCAGATCTACATAAATACAATGCTAGTATATTTATCATTGATACTTCTTTTTGAGGAACATCTTGTATTTCTTGGAATATGGCTACGGGTTTTTGTGGTATATGGTTGAGAGCTTGTATTGGTTGATGTTTTGAGAGGCTGAATATCAGAAAATGTTTGAAGTGTAGATAATGCGAGGGTTATTATACTTATTCATGATTACACACACTATTGGCACATGACTAGAGAGAGATATGAATGAGGATGCATCCACATGGTATAGATATAGTATGTATGCAGTGACAGGTTATAGATCTATGTGAAAGAAGTTACACAGGGTCAAAAGTTTTTAGAAGAAAGAAAAACCTAGTTTTCAGAAGGCATACACAGGATGCATAACAGTTTGGTTGCATACATACGCGGGCTGCATAATAGATAGGGTGCGTACATACACATGATGCAACACTACAAGTCGCGCACCTGTTGTATTTTGTTGATACATGTTTAGTTCAGGTACATATTGATTATAGGGCAATTGTACAGGTTGGCTACAGGTTAGTAGTATAGATTGATACAATTGTAGAATGCTATATCTCACAGTGATAGTGTGACAGTGGTTCCATCATTCTACTTCTACTTCAAGGCGGTTGGATGGGGAAAGGACAGGTGGTTGTAGCCACATAAATTAGGGGGTTTTAGCCTCCTTCTGGTTGTAGCCAAAGAATTGGGGAGTTGGAGCTTCCCTCAGGTTGTATCCTGAGAAACTAGGGGGTTGGATCCTCCTTCCAGTTGCATCTAGAAAACAAAGTAAGTTGGTGCTTCCAATGAATGTAATTCTTTAAGACATATAAGAAAAATCATTCCATGGGTTTCTCCCGCTTTGGGTTTCCACATAAAAACACTGGTGTACTGTGTATGTGTGTGATTGATCATTTGTTCATTGTTTATTTACTCTGTAACTATTGGATGATAATGCTACATTGATATAACACTTGCATTTTTGGTGAAAAATGATTAAATATCTCTATTACTGATTCACCCCTCCTCTTAGTAATCCAACAATCATTGTAGTAAATATCCCAGAAGCTTATGGATTGCTACTTAGTTGATATTGGTCTAAGAAGTTAAACAAATACTTTAGTACAGAATGGGCTCACCTTTGGTTTCCATTAAAGGGACACACGAATATGATCAGGATCGATAGGGAAAGATATCTAAAACATACTATCACTGACCTAGAAACCCTCAATGAACCTTCTTCGACAAATTTCCCCGTGCTAGGAAAGTATTCCTGTGACTCTGATTTCTGGAATTTATCCCCCCTCTCATTTGATGTTCCTCTTACTCAAAACTCTGAAATGATTTTTCAAGAAAATTTGCCGACGACAGTGGAAGAAACCCTCTTATGTCAGGAACCTGTGTTAAAAATCACATAACAGATAGGAGGAAAGGAGGAAAGTGGTAGGCAAAAATAAACTGATGGTTTTCGCTCACAAATTTGGACCTTATACTTTGATGGATCTAAATCGCAAGAAGGGTTAGGAGAGGGGTGTATGTTCATTGATCCTAAAGGTAAACAAAATTTCCTCTCCTATAGACTAGAATTTGAATGCACAAACAACACCGCCGAGTATGAAGCTCTAGTGCAAGGGATAAAGAAAGCCATAGACTTAAATTTTAAATAACCAAAGGTTTTCAGAGATTTTGAAATCATCGTTAGACAAGTAAGGAACACTATACATTGCAACTCTCCCCACCTGAGGAATTATCAACAGGAAGTGGACATACTAATAAAACATTCTGAAGCCTTCAACATTACATCGATCCACAAAACAAAGAACACTCTTGCTAATTCTCTGGCCACTGCTGCCTCAAGGTTATCCCCTCTAGAAGACTATGAAGCCTCCTGATTCACTGTGGAACTACTCTAAAAACCGTCAGTGGCCAATAATATTTCCAATTGGAAGGTCTTTAAAGGAGATGAACATATCATAATTTTTTTAACCAATCAGGATAATTTTAGAGATCTGGCTATTGACGATGAAATATTTCAGGCACAATTAGTAAACCGACCCCCATGTTCAAAAACCTGAAACAAATCAATCGACTGACAAACCAAGGTCTCACATGATACCTAAAGGGGTTGCTAATTTAGAAAACCTTTTTGACTTAAGGGAAATATTCAAAGGGTCAATGAACACAAAGACAGGGAGTTCCTATCCCATGTATGAGACTATAAATATAGGAACCCTGGAAAACCCCAAGATTATAAATCTTGACAAGACATTATCTAAAGAAGAAAGGAAGGCCTATCTCAAACTTTTCAGAGAATATCAAGATGTTTTTGCATGGTCCTACCGAGATCTGAAAACTTATGATACTCATATCATTCAACACATAATCCCGTTAAAGATCAAAGTGAAACCTTTCCAACAGAAGCTCCGAAAGTACCACCCATCCCTGGAGCCTCTCATGTGTCAGGAGTTAAAGAAATTACTAGATGCTAAAATTACCTTCCAGGTTGGACACTATGCATGGGTAGAAAATTTGGTTCCTGTCAGGAAAATATCTGGGAAGATTTGTCTGTGTGTGGATTTCAAAAACCTCAATAGAGCCTAAAAAAAGGACAACTACCCAGTCCCACCGATGGAGCAACTCTTGCAGACCGTGTCTGGTTCTGAGATTTTCTCTCTACTAGATGGTTTTTCAGGTTACAACCAAGTTCTAGTTTCAGAGGAAGACCGTTTGAAAACTACCTTCTGAACCAAGTGGGGAACCTTTTATTATAAACGCATGCCCTTTGGGTTAATCAATGGAGGGTAAACCTTCCAAAGGGCCATGGATGTAGCGTTTTGGGGACTAATCAACAAATGTGTAGTAGTTTATTTGGACGACGTGACTATGTATTCGAAGAACAAAGAAGATGACATCCAACACTTAACCTGGATTTTCGAAAGGTGTAGGAAATACGGTATATCCTTAAACCCTAAGAAAACTATTTTTGGTGTCGAGGAAGGTAAACTACTAGGTCATATTACATCTCAATTCAAAATTTGCATAGACCCAAAACAAATTAGGGCTATAGCTCAGCTTCCATTACCCCACAACAAAAATGCTATGCAATCCTTCTTTGGGAAAATCAATTTTGTGAGAAAGTTCACCCCTGATTTCATTGAAACTATCAAACCCTTACAAAAAATGATCCGCAAAGATGTTGAATTTAAGTGGGACGATGAACGAAAAAGTGCTTTCAGCAATATTAAGACTGTGATTTCTCAAGCTCCAATGTTGCGAAGTCCCGACTTTAGAAAATATTTTTTCCTCTACACTTTTTCCTCCGTCCAATCATTAGTTGCAATATTGACTTAGAAGGATGATGACAACAATGAGGCCCCAATATCATTTATGAGCACTAATCTCCAAGGGGATGAACTAAATTACCCTACTATGAAAAGCATGCTTATGCAGTTTACAAGGTAGTGAAACACTTCAGATCTTACATCCTAAAGAACCATACCAAAGTCATTGTGCCTCATCCTGCTGTCTGATACCTATTCACTCAACATGATATGGGGGAAAGAAGAGGGAACTGGATGGTAGTGGTCCAAGAATTTGATCTCGATATAAAATTGGTAGATGAAGCCCAAGACCAAGTAAATGAAGATCCTGGATGGGAGAATGAATTGGCATTATGGTGTGGTGAAGCTTCATATGTCTCCCCAGGGCATGAGTCTTGGTATGGGAAATTATCTTATCTCCTTCACCACGAGACTTTCCCAGAAAACCTAAACCCTAAGGAAAGGAGATCTCTTAGACTAAAATCAACACAATATCGCCTCATAAATTCGGTGCTCTTCCGTGTTAATTATGATGGGGTACTTTTAAGATGTCTCGAACGTGAAGATGTAGACAAGGTTCTGAAGGAACTCCATGATGGTCCTGCAAGTGGACACTTAGCTGAGAACACTACCGCCCACAAAATACTGAGAGCCCACTATTATTGGCCTACTCTGTTTAGGGATGCTGGCACATACGCTAGGAATTGTAAAACTTGTCAAATGAGTGCGGGGAGAGAAAATAGATCAGCTGTCCCACTCCAACCCATGGCCGTCTCTAGGCCATTTGAGAAATGGGGGTTAGATATCATAGGAGAAATTACACCGAGTTCTTTAAAACAACATAGATACATATTGAATTCCACAAACTATTTCACTAAATGGGTAGAGGCCATCCCTCAGACTCATGTAAACGAAAAGGTGGTGATCCAATTCATAGAACAACAACTGATTACAAGGTTTGGTATGCCTTATGTCCTTGTTTTTTATAATGCCTCTTACTTTTCTTCCACCCTATTAATAGAGTTTTATTTAGATAAAGGAATCATAATCAGATACTTTTCAAACTACTATCCATAGGGGAATGGAGTGAAGGAATCAACCAATAAGAACCTAGTGAGGATATTAAAGAAAACAATTGTAGACAACCAGAGGAATTGGCACAATTCACTTCATAATGCCTTATGGGCTAATAGAGTAACACCCAAGGAAGCTATAGGGAATTCCCCATACTTTCGGGTATATGGAAATGAAGCCATTCTTCCGAACGGGCTATATCTTCCATCCCTTCATCTTGTTGAGGATTCTAGAGGACAATCTTCATCAGTTGTACAAAAAAGAATTGATACCCTCCCCATGGTGGAAGAAGAAAGGGAGAAAGAAAAATCAAAGTTCATAGCTCTTCAACATATAGTTAAAAGGTGGTTCGATAAGCATAAGGCCAAAGAGAAGAATTTTGAAGTAGGAGAATTAGTCCTGAAATGGGACAGAGCAAATGAGCCGAAGAGAAAACATTTGAAGTTTCATAATCTATGGCTCAGACCTTTTTAGGTAGCCGAAAAAATTGGGGTAGGCATGTGTCGGTTGCAAAATACGAGGGGGGAACCTGATGCCTTCCCAGTGAATGTCCAAGCCCTTAAACAATATTTATGTTAAAAAAAATGTGTGTGTTTTCAATATATTTTGTTTTTAGATAGGCTGATTACAGAGTTCATTTTTTTTTCTTGCTATAGTACTTTCAACGCTTTTGAAGCTTGTGTTTAGAAAGGCATTGGTTGACCTTAGTTCATGCGATATGACAAACTTTTTTCTTGACTCATGCTTACATACAACACAAGAAGCACTAGGAGACTTGCGGTTGTTTTGAAGGAATTCTGTATCTAACCTGTGCAAATAAACAACCTTGGAAAAGTGATGAAGTGTCCGCCTGGTGGTCTGGTAAAACCTGAAGGGAAAGATGGTAAGCTGGAAAGGACTACATACACCTCCAGACAAAGCTAGCAAATATTCACCTTGACCATCTCATTTTTTTCAAATAACAGACATCCTCCTCTCCCACTCGCTCAGGGAATTCTGTTGAAATAAAATAAATCATATCAAATGAGTGCAAAGTAGGAGAGGGTATGTAGATAACTTCGCCAGGGCTATGGATGCTAGCTAGAAGCGGCGCAAGGTCTGTGATGTCGGGGTGACTCCGCCGGGGCTATGGACACTCATTAGCAGTGAAGCAACACTGTAGCAAGTGAATGATGATAAATAAAATGCCTGGTGCTAGTGAATGATTTACTCGACTGTTTTCAAAAGAGGGAGGGGGTCATGGTTATAGGAAACAAAGGTGGAATAAAGGATGAAACCCCACAGGCAGGCCCAGATTTCACCAACCAAGGAATTTCAAATGCATGGATAGAAGAGGCTCTGATAAAAACTAGTTAATTTATTAACCAAATTTTGCATCAGCTGAGCCCGAGGTAGGAACAAAGATTCTACTTTCTCCCAGCAAGTCGCCATTTGTTGAGCACTCAACACATCCTAAAAAAGACTTATCAAATTTTGTCATTTTTTGGGTACCACTAGTTTTATGCACTGTCTGAATCAATTTCATTTTGGGAAATGTTTTGTCTTTGTTTATTATCATGAATCTCATCACCTATTTAGGTTTGTTTGAACTTATGAAACTCCAAGACTAAAATGCCTTAACACCTTAATTACGAATCGACAACCAAACACTGCACCTAACGTTCTTAGGTTCGACGTTGAAAAGAATTCAAGTAAGTAAAGGAACCACTCGGAAAACAACAGTCACTGAGCATCGATATTCATCGGCATCGACATAAGGAAGTTTTTGTTTGTGTAAGTTTTTCGCATAAAGGTCTGAGAGATAGTCAATCCCCTTCGACATCAGTAAAATACGAGGAGGATAGATGTTAATGAAGGATGATATGAAATCGCCGATAGCCGATGCCTGACACACTTTATCAGGATCAGGAAAAATCCAGAACGATCACAACAAACATTTTGACCACGATAAAGTTATCCCCAATCCCCAATCCCCGATGCATTTTCGACATCAAGACTTTTTTGAGGGAGCCGATCCGAGAGCACTTGGATAGGTTTATCGTCGATCACTGATCCTTGACACTTTTTGGCATCTGTAAGCTAGGATTTGGTTTTAGAACGAATTTCTTAAGGAAATTCCCGAATCTGATTAATACGAGTGAATTAAGTCACTGGTCTCGAATGCCACGTGTCTTTCCCAGGTACGAGGATTGTACGGTCTAGTTCTATCCTGAGTCATTATTGGTTCCCTAGGTCCTAGTCACACCTCCGAGTCATCTTTTCCATGTCATCACTGTAAAGTAAGATCGATCGACGTTGTAGTTTTTGCAGGAGGATATCAACGAAAATGTTCATAGCACAATCCCAACCCCTGATCCACCCACTGAAAGAGCGACACGACGAGACGTTTTCAATGTTAGATACGATCAGATCTTGGACATTTAAGGAGATAATTAATACCTAATCCCACATTAAATGCTACCTTGTGCGTCAATTAAAACAACATTTTTGAAATCACCGATAGACCACATCATCACCCACACCTCCACCCTCAACCCACAAAGAATTTAAGTTCTAACTCCTCTAAATATTCGGCGGCAGATTTATTGAAATTTTATTTATAACCCAAATTGAATGGATGATGCGACATGGTAAGGTCTTCCCTTTTTAAATCTCTTGAACTGTTGTGAACAAATTCATTCGGTGCGTAAGAGAATTCCAGAGCGTCCTAAGGAGGGAAACGAGCAACTCAAATACTATACTAACCTTCGTGATTATAAAAAAGACCAGGTTTAACAAGCTTCAAAGGAACAATGCCACTGAGAAAGCCAACCACCAGATTCTCACTGAGGGCACCAAAGCTAAAAGAACCAAAGAAAGGTGAAGGTTATTCTCTAGGGACCATGATGCAATTGGAATATTCCCCTAGGTGAGATCCTGTCGTCAATACAACAACAAAGAAAGTTTTCATCCAGCCTCCGACCTTTGGCGATATCGAGGCAAGCACCGGATCCAAGTTACCGCTCCCACAGTGGGGGTATATTGTTAAGAACCAAACATCAATATAGCATACAAAAACCTCTAGAAAAGTACTCAACGCCTTGAAAAAGAGATAATATCAGATAATAAGCCTCTTCGAGGGGGAAACCTCCTTTTACCCCACTTAAATGTTCAAGTACAAGATG
>SNQJ01S0003335.1:124664-142921 GCA_010110895.2 Picea sitchensis
CTCGCATACCCGGCCAAAAATACGATTCGATCAACTTTGCGAATGTTTTGTCATGACCAAAGTGACCTGCTAAGCCCCCGCTGTGCTTTTCCTTTAGCAGATTCTCCCTCATGGAGAAATTCAGAATGCACAGTTGATTTCCTCTGAACAACAATCCCTCCTGGATCATGTAGTCTATCCATGGGCTCCGATCTCTGAGAACTGGGTTCTCGACTGCTTCATAAGCTTCTCCGAAGTCTGCATCTCCAACATACATGTCCCTTAGGTTTTCAAAGCCCAATGTCTTGACTCGGAACTCCTGCAACAGTAAACATTTCCTGCTCAAAGCATCAACCACTTTGTTAGCAGTTCCCGAAATGTGTTTAATCACAAACGTAAAATTCTGCATATACTCTACCCATTTTGCATGCTTCTGATTCAACTTATCCTGTTGACTTACAAACTGCAATGCATGATTATCACTGTACAATACAAATTCCTTGGGTATCAAGTAATGCCTCCACTTCTTCAATGCCTGTATGATGGCATAAAACTCTTTGTCGTACGTGGAGTATTTCAGCTTTGCTTCATCCAACTTCTCGCTGAAATATGCAACTCGCCTATCCTCTTGACTAAAGACCGCTCCTATGGCATACCCACTGGCATCACACTTCACCTGAAATGTCTTCTGGAAATCAGGCAACACCAGAATTGGTTGCTCTGTGATCTTCTGCTTCAACAGATTGAAACTCCTTTCAGCCTCCGCTGTCCAATGAAAAGTCTTATGTCGTTTCTTCACTGTGTCCATCATCGCTGCGCTAATTCCACTGAAATTCCTAATGAACTTTCTGTAGAAACTAGCCAGTCCATGAAAACTCCTCACCTCAAAAACATTTCGGGGTGATGGCCAATTCTTAATAACTTCCACTTTACTCGGATCCATTTTTAACTCATTCACCGAAATAACAAAACCCAAGTAAATGAGTTTTGTCTTCATGAATGAAGCTTTCTTCATATTAATCAACAACTTCTCCTGCTGTAGTTTCCTCATAACAATGGCCAAATGTTTCAAATGCTCGGCCTTTGTCTTACTAAAAATCATTTTATCGTCCAGATATACGACGACAAACTTTCCGATGAATTCCCTCAGGACTTCATTCATCAGCCTCATGAATGTGCTCGGCGCATTTGTCAAGCCAAATGGCATGACCAGCCATTCGTACAAACCTTCGTTTGTCTTGAATGCTGTCTTCCACTCATCAACTTCCCTCATGCGAATCTGGTGATATCCGCTCTTCAAATCAATCTTCAAAAAGTAAATTGCCCCATTCAGGCAATCCATCAGATCATCCATTCTCGGCAGTGGAAATCTGTACCTGATGGTAATTTTGTTGATTTCTCTGGAGTCTGTACACATCCTCCAGCCTCCATCCTTCTTCGGACTCAGTACCATTGGAACGACACACAGACTCAAACTTTCCCTGACCACTCCCTTGTCCAATAACTCCTGGACCTGCTTCTTGAATTCCTCATTCTCCTGAGGCATCAACCTGTACGCAGCCGTATTCGGCAAACTGGCTCCGGGTATGAGATCAATGTGATGACTCACACTCCTCATCAATGGCAATGAACGAGGCAATTCGTCCACAATGATGTCAACGAACTCTCTTAGCAGTTCCTGAATCTCTTCTGGCAAGTCGTCCACTCTTGTACTAGTCAGGACAATTCTCGACTTCCTGACCACAAAGAATTGTGGATCTTCCTTCTTCTCCATCTCTGTGAGAAGTTCCTTCCCACTCATGAGAAGTATGGTATTTCTTACTTCCGACTTCACTTCTTTATCCTTTATCGGAAGCAATTTGTGTGTCATCCCATCCTTCTCCAAAGTGTAGGTGTTCATCCTCCCATCATGAACCACATTTCTGTCATACTGCCATGGTCTACCCAGCAATACATGACAGACATCCATGGGAATGACATCACATAGGACCTTATCCTTATATTCACCCATTTTGAAATCAACTAAACATTGTTTAGTGACACTCACCTGATGTCCTTTCTGCAGCCATGATACCTTGTATGGAATCGGGTGATCAATCATCTCCAGCGCTAATTTCTCCACCATCTCGGTCGAAACGAGATTGTTGGTTCTTCCGCTGTCCACAATGACCTTGCATTTCCAGCCTTTGGTTTTGCATGTGGTCCTGAACAGTCTAGTCCTCTGAGCTGTGTCCTCCACCTCTTTCTTAGGTGTCAAAAGAACCTTATGCACCATTAGCGACCTTCCTGCTTCGGTGTCTTCACTCTCAACATCATGCCTGTGCGCCTCAACGATGTGAGCTTCTCCTCTATCCGTCTTCCTGTCTGGACAGTCAACGGATTTATGTCTGTCCTTCCCACACGTAAAACATGTGATGATTCCTCCTCTGCCTCTTCCCCTACCTCTGGTATGAGGAAAAGTGTTCGTGTCAGCATATCCGCCACCTTGCTCTGTATGCTGTCTCCTCGGCTCAGCATATTGTTGTCTTTGCTATGAGGTTCCCCCTCTCTCAATCTTACCCTGAGGTTTCTTCCATTCCTCCTTGGGATTCTGAGTTCTTTCTTGGGAAACTCTCTTGCCTCTGGGCTGACTTCTGCCTCGCCCTCACTGTCCCTGCTTACGACTCAGCTTCTCCTCGGCTTTCAGAGCCATTTGGTAAGCATCCTCAACTGTTCTGATAGTTGTCATGCTTAATTCATCCTGAATGTCGTATCTCAGACCATTCAGATATCTCACCACCTTCTCATCATCGCTCTCCCGATGACCTGCTCTGATGTTGAGTTTGTAAAACTCCTTGGTGCATTCCTTCACCGTCATCAACTTCTGTCTCAGGTTCTACATTCGCCTGAACAGTGTGATCTGATAATCCCTCGGGATGAATTTCGCCTTCATCTTAGCAATCATTCGATCCCATCTTTTTATCTTCTATTTGCCTTTGGAATGTCTATCCGCCTGTAGCTCGTCCCACCATAAGGCTGCATGTCCTTTCAACTTGGTAACAACATGCCTTACCTTTTTATCCTCTTCGATATCCTCATAATCGAAGTAGGTGTCAAGAGCCCTGATCCAGTCCAACAACTCTTCTGCATCCAAGCTTCCTTCGTAAGCTGGAATATCCATTTTGGTCTTGGAACTCATTCTGGCAATGGCCTTGATCAACTGCTCGGTTGATGCATCCTCTGCTGTGACTTCTTCTGTATGTCCAGCTTCTTCTTCCACTTCGGAATCACTAAGATCCCCAACACCAACTCTGCGTCTCTGAGTTGTTTCCATCTCCTCGAGTCTCGCCCTAAGATCTCGTATCTGTCGCTCCATCTCTGGATTCCCTGCTGGCCTACCTCTTCTTCTCACCTCCCTGTCTTCGGGATCTGGTGACTGTCTTTCTCTCCTTGGCGGCATGATGTCCTCTATTCTCTTGCTACAGAAAGAAAAAGATATTCCCGCTCTGATACCACTTGTCGCAAATGCGCCACCCAGGGCACGTCCACTCCCACCAGAACCTTCTTCTTATTCTCGGGCCCAAAGAGCTACAATGCCCTTCAGATCCCGTATCGGGACCTTTTGTCACCCACAGGATACTCTATTTATCTCCCTACAATCTTCTCGGGAAATCGGGTTTCGCGTTATCACGAAACCTGTGAACACATTCCTCGTGCTATCCAAAACCCCGAAACCCGATGGTTTTGAAATCAATGCTCCCATACCTGTCGGGGATTTCCCTATCGGGAAATTGGCATACACAATGTTGTGATGCACTAGCACCACGAATTCCCGAACCCCGAACTCCAATGCGCACGTGCACTAATTCCTTGCCACGTCGCCTTCTCTTTTCTCTCTATCGGGAATCACATTATCGTGATTTCAAAGGTCTCAATCCCCTTGCATTGGAAAACCCCGAATGCCAAACCTCGATTCCTCTGGATTTCAGACACGTGTCCAGCTCGGGATCCACGGTCCGAATTTCTTTGGGAAATCGCGACTCACGATTTCAACAAGTATAAAACTCTTATCTCCACGAATTCCGAAGAGCGAATCCTGATGGCCCTCGATTCTCCTTGTGCCTGAGGACTAAATCCCCCACAATCTCTCCCCGATCTGACGGTCGATGGGACTTCGCAAATCTCTCCTGCGAATCCTGACCATTGATTCTCCTCCTTGAGGATTTCTTCTTCTCCAAAGCTCCGTCCTGTTCAAACCTTCTCCTGGGTCTGTTCCCATAGTATCACAAAGGAACTATCCCTCCTGATATTTTCAACTCTGACTCCCTCAGAGACTTTGCGCACGCTTTCCACGCTCGACCTTCAACAACTCTCAAAGTGTTGAGTCTTTCAGACTCTGTGCACTCCTGCAACAACAGTCTATGCCTTCCTTTGCTCTGATTAGCTACTGAGGCTTTAAATTCAGCCTGCACTTCTCCTGCACAGCTCTATCAATCCGCACCAACTTCTGGGTGAACGAGAATAAGAGTTTAATTGTCTAGCCTCATCAATGCACTCTATGCGGATGAATTCGACTGCACTCTATGCAGGAATCTCCTGGCTCAAACAGAGAAACAATTGAAACTCATTCTCGTCTCTCTCAGACTTCAGTTAAACCTCTGAAATCACATGCACAACATATTCAAAGCAAATGCATACAAGGAAAACATACATTCAAGAGCACATAAACAACATACCCACAGAGAAACAACACCAGACATGAAATTGAATCAAAGACTCTCTTCTATTAACTCAAATCTGTACATGGGTGTTCTTCACAAATTCTCTGCTTGTTCTCTCCTCTGCTCCTGAATGAATGAATTCTAAATTATCTCGATATCTTACAATGTACAAAGGAGGGTGTCTATATCCGTTTTCCCTCTCGAAAACTAAAACTGTCTAATCTAGACTTAAACATCTATCTACCTACATTAAATCTATTAAATGCCTTCCTATCTACTAAGGACGTGAGCTTAAAGGCTCAAGGTCCCCTTTACAATACAAGTGCGCTTCTTAATGAATGACTTCATTAAAGAGCAGCGCACCAATTTCCAAAGTATTTCAAAATACGTGCTGGCGCTGCCCAACTGTTTTTTCTCAATGCGCTGACTCGCTTGATGTGTTGTGGATGCTCCTGTATCAAATTCCACCACAGGAAATTGGCATATCGACAAAATATTATCAATTAAGTAATGAGCCTGCCCCTGATTCATCAATTTTGGCCAGTACTTTACCTCCCGATGAGCAACAACCAAAGGCCAAACTTTCGAGACATACAAAAGAGGTTCAATAACCCAGTATTGACCAGATATACACAATCGGGAGCTTGGGAAACATTCTTACTTGGGGAGAGAAAAAAATCCCTGAACCCGTGGATGAGGTCACTGATATACAATTTATCTCCTATGACCAAAAGAGGAAATCCATCATGAGGAGAACCACTAAGAAGAGGAGGCTTACTCTAGACAGTTCCATCCTCATCACCATAGAGGAAACGTTGATCAACATAGAGCATGCCAAGAAGTCTGAGCTCATCGGCCCAGGGATGATGATCATAGATGCCACCCTTGATAGAGTAAGGAAAGATGAAGAGGAGTTGGCCGCTGTACTAAAGAAGTTGGATCATCTAGGCCATTTGGTGAAATACTATCAAGACTCCACATAGGCCACAATGTTCTTGAGAAGCGAGTTCTAGGATGCCTATAGTAAATTCATAAGTGAGAAACACCTTTTCACTGCAGGGATAACCGATTTCCAAGAAGGCACCCTTATGGCACTAACAACGTGCAAGGATGTTGGCCCTCGACCAAGTTTTGAGGAAACCTTAGTCAGGTTTGGACCACTTTTGGACTTCGACAGGCTGGTCAAAGATGGAGCGCCTAGGCGGAGATGAGATTATGGATATCACTTATTTTGCGGGATATGTGGACCTAGCAAGGCGTTCCTTAGGGGTTTTGTAATGGGTTATGGGATGTTGTCCCATGGGTTTACCCATGATTAGGCCTTATTGTAAACGTATAAATAAGTAAGAATGTAATGTAGAAAGGGGTGAAGAGAATAGTGGAAAAATAGGTTAAGTGCAATTAGTTTTGAGTTGCTTTGTGCAACATAATGCGTGTGTAAGGATCTGTGCTCAATAGAGAAGTTGGCTCTGTGAATTGACCTAGTTTTGGGAAGGAGGATCAGGTGCGTGGTGCACAGATCTACTGTCTAGTGTGGATATAAGATCTGTGGCTTAGTACACAAGAGTGGATGAGTGTAAGATATTGAAGAATAATAAAGAATACAACGCAGTTGGTGGATGTAGCCCCACACTGGGGTGAACCACGTATATCTTGTGTCTTTGGTTTGCTTTTTTCTTTGTTGGTTATGTTATGAATCTTCTATGTGCTTTGTGTATTATGTATATTAGATAGATCTGTTGATGCTTAGTGCTTAGTTGTGTTAAGAATGAATTAATGTTATATCTAACTCAGTGCTATTTTCTAAACGATCAAAGTGATTAATCTCTATTGTTACTACACCGATCTATCTTAGGGTTTGTTATGCGATGTTAATAAATCTAATGAATTAATGCATGCCACCTTATAAGTATTTATAGAATACTCTGCGAAGAATTATTATCACAGATCTATGTTCTAGCTTGGTTATAGATGCCTGAGTCCTATAACCCTCCCTACTTCTACCTCAAGTGAGACTTTTCCTGCTTCGCAGGTGTTGTTGAAAGGGCCGATAGTTAGGGTTTTGTTGGTGCACTATTAGAGTTGAACCTTGGGTCTGCCCCTGTGCCAACAAATGGTTCCATTGTTGGGAACTGAAGAGAAGCTCCGTACGTAGATCTATTGATGTAGTGCACAGTACTCTACTTGAATTTTGAAGCTCTGAGCTAAGAAAGGAACTCAATCTAAAGAAAAGAGGTAATATCTTAAAAGAAGTAAATCTATTTTCTTTGATAAGAGTAAGATAAGTGAAAATTTTGTTTCGAAAGAATGAATTTAGGTATGTTTAATAGATTTTTTCCTAGTCTAAAATCTAGGGCACAATTGGAAGAAAGAGTCGATCTAAGTAAAGATAATAGAAATGAAGAAATATATGTTATTCCTATGCATAGAAATAATTTTTGGACTAATAAGTGGATGCAGGAACCTAGAAATAATTTTTACAGATTGCAGGTCCAGCACTGTGATCCTAGTGCACAGTACAAAAGTGGTTGGGGAAGATATAAAATAAAAAGAGGATTGACATTATGTTATAACTGCAGAAGACCGAGACATATTGCTAAGGAATGCCCTGGTACAGGTCCTATTTGTCTTTGTTGTAAAATTGTTGGTCATGAGGTTGAGGATTGTCCAAGAATGATTGCTAAAGTTGAAAGGATGAACATGAGACAAGAAAAATAAAGTCAAGAGACTAAGAGCATGTTAGAGAATCATAAAGAGAAAGAATCAGAGAAATCTTAGACTATGTTATCACAATTGAAAGAAACAATGAATAATCACAAAGATGTCACTTTACCAAAGATCTTGAAAGTAAAACAATGCATAAGTACAAGAATAGAAGACTTCTACATAGAATGTGTCTTGGATGAGGAAACACCAGTGAATATTATGACATAAGATACTTGAGAAATTTTGGGAAAGCCTACTGTGGTACCTTCATTGGGAAGGATAGGCTTGTTTAAGGGAAAGATGATAACCTTATGTGGAAGAGTTACTAATGTACCTATTATTATCCATGGAACATCAACTTAAGAGGAATTTGAAGTCATTAAGTTTGTTGAGAAAAATGCCCCTTTCCCACTTCTGTTAGGAAAGACTTGGATTGGGAAGGATAAAATTAGAAGGAAAGCAGAGGAAGAAGCTACAAAAAAGAAAAAGAAATAACTAAGGGATTTCATAGCTAGAAAAATAGACTGACTAATAGAAGAATGTGAAGATAAGTCGAAGCAACAAAAGGAAAGAGAATTAGCTGTCAAGGTTGAAAGAATGCAAGAAGGTTTGAAGGACCTATCTATGAAAGAAAGAAAAATACCCACCTTGGAGTTAATAAGAGAAGGGGTATTAATTTTGAACCCTTTGGGAACACATCACCAATGCGAAGTCACCACACTAGGAGAAGATAATAATAAGAATGGAAAGAGGATTCCAAAAACTATTATAGAGACTCAGATTACAGGGAAGAAGGAAAGGAAGATCAATAAAAAGAAAGCCAAGTTTTGAGGAAACCTTAGTCAGGTTTGGACCACTTTCGAACTTCGACAGGCTGGTCGAAGATGGAGCACCTAGGCGGAGCTGAGATCGTATATCTCACTTATTTTGTGGGCTATGTGGACCCAAAAAGGGGTTCCTTAGGGTTTTTGTAATGGGTTATGGGATGTCGGCCCATGGGTTTACCCATGATTATGACTTATTGTAAAAGTATAAATACGTAAGAATGTAATGTAGAAAGGGGTGAAGAGAATAGTGGAAAAAGAGGCTAAGTGCAAGTAGTTTTGAGTTGCTTTGTGCAAACAAATGCATGTGTAAGGCTCTGTGCTCAATAGAGAAGTTGGCTCTGTGCCTTGACCTAGTTTTGAGAAGGAGGATCTGGTGCACAGTGCACATATCTCCTGTCTGGTGCAAACCTTGGCTCTGTGGCTTAGTGCACATGAGAAGATGAATGTAAGAGATTGAAGAATAATAAAGAATACGAAGTAGTTGATGGATGTAGCCCCACACCGAGGTGAACCACGCATATCTTGTGTCTTTGGTTTGCTTTGTGCTTTGTTGGTGATGTTATGAATCTGCTTAGTGATTTTCTTATTATGTATATTAGATATATCTATTGATTCTTAGTGCTTAGTTGTGTTAAGAATGAATGAATGTTAGATCTAACTCAGTGCTATGTGATAAACGATCGAAGTGCTTAATCTATATTGTTACTGCGTCGATCTATCTTAGGGTTTGTTTTGCAATGTTAATAAAGATAATGAATTAATGCATGCCACCTTCTAAGTATTGCTAGGATACTCTACAAAGTGTTATTATCACAGATCTGTGTCCCAACTTGGTTACATATGCCTGAGTCCTGTAACCCCCCCTCCTTCTACCTTGGTTGAGACTTCGCCTGCTTCGCAGGTGTTGCCGAAATGGCCGATAGTTATGGTTTTGTTGGTGCGCTGCTTGAGTTGAACACTGGGTCTGCCCCTGTGCCAACAAAGGACATGGAAATATGGTATGAGAAAGCCCACAAAGTGGTGTAAAGAATTGATTACATTAGCGTGGTTCAAAAGGGCCGAGACTCTAAAGAGAATGACATTCAGGTACTAAGGAAAAAAATATCGACCATATAAGGAAGTCGATAGAATACTGGGTGAATATGGATCAAGAACCTCATCAGAAGATCCAAGAGAAATGGGCCGATTGCGAAAGGGGATGGACCAAGGTCAATCGGGCGATGAGAGACATCAGTCTCCTAGAATTCAACACACCCGAGGACCTTGTTGAATTGCATGACATAGTCAAACTACATGTAGAACAAGACTCATCGTGGACTTCAGAGATAGAAAAGGTGGTGAACATGGCACCAGGTCAAGTACAACAGTTCATGGAGCAACCGATCAAGGCTTGGACAATGTTACAACAATTAAGTTTTAAAGTGGTCAAGTATTGGGAATTGGTAGTGGAAATAAAGGATATCCTTTCGGCCCTGATGGACCAACACAGATTCCTGTTTGCCAACTAATGCGAGGAACTTTTCGTCAAATGGTTAGAGTATGAGAAGAGTCATCCACTCAAGTGAAACCATTTGATGACTCCTGGAATACTGAGAGATGAAAGCACCATGTGGCGATGTTTTGTTTTACTTAGCTTGCACTTTTGATAGTTATTTTTAGTTAATAATTTGTTATAAATAAGAGGATCGACCTGTTAGAAGGGGTCAATGGTTTTTGAAAAGACCCTCATTTTTGGATTTGTAAAGAACTATTTCGGAGCTACCTTAATTGAGAAGTCATGTTTAGGACCAGAGACAAGTTTCTATTTTTCATCAAAGGCGTGTGTGATTGGATCTAAGGAGGAATTATTTCTGACTTTATCTCATGAATGGATTCTATAACGAGTAAGAGTTTATGAATCTATTGATAAGTTAGCTAATTCAATGTTTTATAGTTCTTGTCTCTAATGATGGAAAACAAATATTTGTGTTAATGTGTGATTAATGATTAGAGCTAAGGAAACTATTTTTCTTGCGATCGTTTATTGGATGTATGTTTTCTTCAATAATTGTATCTCAGTTAATAATTGGATTACCAACAAGTTAGTGTATTAATACTAGGCTTGTCATAGGTGTGAGAATCATTGTTTGCATGCTTGAGCACGAGGGTTATCCTGAGCTCAGCCTTCTTTAGTGGTTAAGATTTTCCCCTTTGTTATTCTGCTGGTTTATACCAACACATTTCTTGTATCAGACCCACCTATAAGAGAAAATACAAAAAAGAGAACGTTCAAGCTGAAGGAGGATTTTTCACGAGAAGAAATCCTATCTATCACTATGTAAATACCATCGATTAATTGGCCAGATTGCAAGATCTGGAGAAGCATTCCAGTATCAAATGTTGCAGAGTCTAATTGGGCCTCAGTGGCGGTTTTTGTTCCTGCTGTTGAGTTAAATGGATTTAGGACCCCTCAACATAATGGAATTATGTCCCATTATCCTGTGCATCCATGCAATCTACTAAAAATTGGTTTAATAAGTAGGGCACCCAGCTTAATACTACACCATGATATGCATATTTAAACTTTGGCACCTTCCCTAACATGTCTTCCACTGCAACTACCACGTCTGGGATATAATGTAACATGATTTCTACTATGGTTTGTGTTCCTGATGCTTTCCTCTTTTGTCCCGCGGCTGGGTTTTATCCTAAAAATTCATCCTTGACTTCTTCTTCTTCTTCATCCTCTATATATTTCTTTCCCATGATTTTCTCGACCATGAATTCTTCTGCAATGACTTTTTATTTATGTTTTTCCATTTCCTCTACTTTTGCAGGGTTTTCGATATTAGGGTTTGCACCGCCGTTAGGGTTTTCTGATTGTCCTATGCTCTAACCCACTTGCACCTATTCTGTGGTTGATATTTCTTCCTCTACCCTTATTGGAGTGACAGATTCAGTTTCTGACGTTGTAACATCCTATAGCTCCACAAAAATTCCTGGTTCTGTCATTCTTTTCTTCTTCCCTTCCTTATTGTCGGGTCACCCTCACAAATCATCCGGGAGTGCCAACCTTAGGGGATGCTGTATTTCTTTCCTTGCACGTGAATTATGATATCTCTTTCTTAAGCACCCTCTATTTACAGTCTTAAGGTATTTTTTGCTAAAAAATTGCTAAATGTTGGACTTATCCGAGATTTTCCCCTTTTATAATTGTTTTTTTGGTTTCCTGGTCATTGTTTTCCTTTGTCCCATTTGTTTCCAGTTTCCATGCACGCTGTGTTTTCCTTTCTTCAGTGCGGTGTAATTTGTTGTTGTGTTACATCTCTGATGCATTGTTACTTTATTCATGCAATATCTTCATTTTTTATTTCCTCATCGTTTTGTCTACTGCAGACTATTATCTTTAATTATCTGTCGATCACTTATTCCTCTAACTACTTCTTTTTGGATTTTTCCTCATTTTTCCATTTTTATCTTCATTTATCTTCTTTTAACTCCTGCTATTTACAATATGTACAAGTCTACTTGCTGTGCTACAACTACTGAGGGTTAGTAGGTCAATTGTCCCTATATAGTTTCAGTCGACTACCATTCACCATTCCTTGAACTTCCTTTCTTGCTAAGTCTTGCAGTTGTACAACACCTCCATCCGTGATAGATTTTATCTGATATGGCTTGAGCCAATGCATTCTGAACTTCCCTGGGTGCTGCAAATACATGTTTTTCTAGAGGAGAACCAAATCTCCTCCTTTAAACTTCTTGTTCTTTATATGTCTATCATGACATGCTTTATCCTTTTCTTTCTATACCTCCTGATGAAAACCAACTATGATTTTATCCTCTTATAATTCCATCAATTGAGACAATCTTTCATGCACTGCACCTCTTTCTACCATATCTATAATTGCTACAATGCAAAGACTTGGTATCAAATAATCTAAGGGAACTACTACCTCCTGTCCATACATAAATACAAAGGGTGTCTACCCCGTTAGCTTCTTTCAGGTAGTTCTATAAGCCCAAAGTACTATTGGTACCTCAAATCCCAATCATCTATGTTGACATTACAAATATTTGTTAAGGAATTCTCCAAAATCTTGTTGTAGGATTCCATTGTTCCATTTGCTTGAGGGTGATAATGAGTACTATTCTGGTGGTGTATGTTAAACTCTTCAAGCATTTTCTCAATTGTACTGTTGATGAAGTGAGTTACTTGATCACTCATCAATATTCTTGGACATCCAAACCTTGTCACTACATGTTCAAATAAAAAGAGCACTGCAGTCTATGCACTTCAATCCTTCACTGGTGTTTCCTCATCCCTTCTGGTCAAGTATTATGTCATTGTAATAATGTATATGGCCCCTGATCTTCTTATTGGTGGATTAATTGGACCTACAAAATATACTTCCCATTTATCAAACACTTGTAAAGTTACTTGAGGTCTCAATTTAATTTCATCCCTCTAGGATGGTTTCCCAACTCTTTGACAAACATCACACTTTTGACAATATTCCTTTGAATCCTTATGAACTGTTGGCCACCATAATCCTGCGCAGAATACCTTCTGCGAGGTAGATTTTCCCATGAAATTCCCTCTTGCAATTCCTTCATGCACCTCTACCAAAATAATGGATATTTCATGCTCCATCACACATATTCTCAAGATGTTTTCATCTCCTAGTTTGTATAAATGACACACGATCAACTGATAATCTGCAACTCTAATCACACAATTTTTCTTCTGTGGAGTATTAAATTCTCTTGGTGAAAATCCTGTACTCAAAAACTCAATAATATCAGAAAAATACTCATCATCTATCTGTACTAAAAACAATTGTGCATTTGGAAAGTTATCTTCCAAGTTACTGGGTTCTTCTCCATTAGTTATCCTGGATAAGTGATTTGGTCTTGCATTCAATCTTCCATGCTTCACCACAAATTCAAAGTCAAATAATTGAAACAAGAGTATCCATCTACATATCCTTCCCCCCAACAATGGATTTTTGAATAGGTATCTCAGAGATGAATGATCTGTAAATATCTTGAAATGTTTCCCTAACAAGTAATGTTTGTATTTATGCAAAGCATACACCATATCTAGCCCTTCCCTTTCTATAGGATTATATTTTTGTTCTGAATCTAATAACTCTCTTCTTGAAAATGAAATAGGGTGATCTATATCACCTTCTCCTTGTTGGCTTAATACTACTCCTAATTCTATTGCAGATGCATCCACATGCACCTGAAATTATTTTTCCCAATATAGAAATACTAAAATCGATGCAATAACCATATTCTCTTTCAAAATATCCAAACTCTATTGGAATTCATCATTACATTGATACTTAGTGTCCTTCTTTACCAACTTATCCATTGGCACAATGATCTGTGCATATCCTCTTATGAATTTCCTACAGTATCATGTATGACCCAATGTACTCTTCAACTAGTGCACTGACTTTGGTGGTGGTAAATTAACTATGAAAACAATTTTAGCAGGATCAACCAACAGACCTTGTTTACACACCACATGCCCTAACAAAATCCAAAAAGGTGCGTTGAAAACACATTTCTTGATATTCAATGATATCTAACATTGTTTTCATCTGTCCACCATTATCCTTAATGCTTCAACATGATCCTTCAACAAATTGAACACTGTCCAATTATCCAAGTAAACCTCCAAAACATTATGAATAAAGTCCGTAAAAGATGCTACTACTACCCTTAAAAAAATGGTTGGTGCATTCTTCAATAAAAATGGAATAATTGTATACTGGAATGAGCCCCACTGTGTAGAAAATGTAGTCTTGTGTCTATCTTCAGGTGCAATCGTTATTTGATGATATCCTGAGAATCCATCTGTAAAAGAATAAGCTTCTTGACCCCCTACATTCTCCAAAACTTCGTCTGTAAATGGGGTAGGAAAAGGATCATGTAGGAAATCCTCATTCAATTTTCTCAAATCTACACAAACCCTGATCCTTCCTTGGTTATTTTATTTCACCACCATAGGAATGATCCATTATGACTCTTCTATAGATTCTATGACACCAACTTCTAGCATCTTGTCAATTTCTGTCTTCACCTTCTCTTTGTATATTCGTTTCAATATGTAAGGCCTTTGTCTGATAGGTCTTGCTTCCAGATTCAATGAGATATTCATCTCTCCTATCTCTCCTACTAACCCCTTCATCTATGAGAATGTTGTTGGAAATAAGTCACTGTACTCATGCAGTAATTATGTGATCCTCTCTACTGTCTGATTATCTCAATGATCTCCAATACTTGACATCTATAGGTTTTCTGGAGTTCCAATGTTGAGGTTCTTGATCTTTAATGGTGAAACATAATATTTTGAATCTAACTTGGGGCCTTATACTTCCCTTTCACCTTCCACTTCTAGAATCTGTATGTTTCATGGATTATCTTCTGCTGGATCTTCTGCTTCTGCGACGTGATAACAGTGTAGAAATTGTTTAACTATCTGTCTAGCCTGCTTCTAATATGCTAGAACTATTTCAAACTCTGGTTCTTCAAATATCCTATCTCTTACCACTTTCAACGCTGTATCTATCTTCAGGTTTTCATGCTCAAAGGAAAATGTAACTGCAAATTTCTGTTGTATATCTTCCTAGTTAGCAGTTTCTCTGCGTTGTTCCTGTTCTGTGTACCAGTTCTTCAAAATTCCTTCTAGTGTGTGAATAAAATGGTGTGTCTAGTCTTATGGTGGTACTAATCTCCATTGAACCATGAAATTCTCTATATTCTCTTGTGATTTTCCAAATCTCTCATATTTCTCCTCATATCTATGCTCATGGTCTGCGTCGAATCTTATGCATAGTAACCTTTTGCACTGAAACCAATTGTTGATCTTTGCCTTGTGTGTACCCCATCATCTTGTAGGTATAGCTTTTAAAGAAATTCCTAATGTTGGTAATATCTTATTTTACATAACCTCTACCTCATACTTCATTAAAAATTATTCTAAATCATTCAAGCCATAAAAATTAGGAGGTTATCTTACCTCTGTACCAACCCATCTCAGTGCACGCGTCATTCTGGAACACCTCTTGATAGATAATTCATGTAGTCGCTGCTGACAGTTTTCCAGTCCTGTTTCAGAGTCTAAAGCACATGAACTAATACTCCTACAACTGAGCATGCCATCCACAGTTGGGTTGATATAATCCTCTTCATGTGCGATAGTTCTGTATATCTTATTTATATCTTCTATAAGAGCATTGTCTATTGCAAGTTCCACATATTTGCCTCCTTCTGATGGATCCAATGGCGCAATAAATATATATTCTCTAGACTCAAATATCATCTTCCTTGTCTTCAAATTGATAGTATCATGGTTATCAAAAGACCAATCCAGACCCAACAATGTTGGATATGGCAAAGTATTGTCCACTATGTCAATGAATTCAAAATCATCCATGGTGCGAACACCATATAGATATATTGGGGCCCCCTTCAACCTCCCAATTGGAACCACTCTGTGTTGATTTTACAATTTCAACTGAATAGGTGAAGAATACTCCAATTGTGGTTCTCCCATAGCTTCCCAAGTCTTCCTTGGAAGAACATTGACTTCAGATCCTAATTTTAGTATAATATCCCCCATATTGAAATCTCCTATGTTAGCATTCAATCTGAATTCCCTACTGGTTCTTCTCTTCTTATGGACCCGATTTACTCTTTTTACCCCTTATTCCCCAAGATTACACTTTTCTAACAAATTCTACAATACTTGTAAGGAATTTTTATCACTCAACAATTTGACACAAGCTCCCAAAAAGTTTCTTGAGTTACTTACTTGTTCCGAAGAATGCTCTTGATTGGTCTAATAAAATAATGAAGGCATGTCATAGACTGGTATCTCATCTACTAGCTTCATTCCTAAAGTGGATGCAATATTTTCCTTCAAGATATCTTGTCTAGATTCCTTGAATATCTCTTTCTCTTTGTGCACATCAAACTTCTATTCAAGCATTATATTTTTCTGACCCACTGGTACTGGTCCTGATCCTTCTTGGTTGCATCTTCTCATGTCTTAGCTACACCTCTAGTAACTATGTTAATATTCTTCCCATCCTATTCTCTATTTTCCACCTCGATCCATTGCACATTATGATTAGTCTGGTTCCTCTTGTCCTATATATTTATCAAAAGTGTAGGACAATCTTTTGTTTCATGGTCAGTTGCATGAAAATACATACATGTCGCAAGTGGTTGTGGGAAGTCTCTTGCATAGTGCACTAGATTCTGATAGTTATGAAAAACAACCGGTCCTCGACCTCCTCCAAAGACTCTTCCTCCACAACCTCCTCCTCTGAAGCCTCCTCTATTTCTCTAGTTATATCCATGAAATGTGTTATACTGCAGTCCTTGATTATACTGTGGTTGTGTGTTATTGTACTATGGTGGTGTTGTGCACTGTTGTGTAGGATTATACTGTTGTTTCCCCTAAAATTGTTGCACATTATACCGTGGTTGTACTTCAAACTGTTGTGCAAGATTATATTGTGGTTGTTTCACATTATTATACAACGACTGCTATGTAGGTTGTCCTATTACATGTTCATCCTGCAAGCTGTATGTATCTGCAATCTTTTCTTTCATCATATCCAAGGTTCTACAGTCCTTGTCTTCGTGTCCAACCGACTTACAAAAGTTACAAAATGTTTTCTTTGGTATTGTCTGATATTTCTGCATCATGGGGAAATGATAGGGATCATGCTCATGTGTTTTTCAAATATTTCACCATGGTACTCCTGAAGCTAAAGGGTTTGCATACCCACTCCAATATACTACCAAAATAACATACACTCATTCTAGTGATGGCCTTCTTTCTTGCACATTGTACACCATGCATCTTCTCTTTTCTACTTTCCTTTGTTTTGATTCAACTGGAATGTTAAGTTCTTCAAATCTTTCTTCATCTCTTCCATAGCTAGATCTGTATGCTTGTACTAGTTTTCCTCTAGCTGTAAGGCTGCCTACAGAGCCTCACCCTAACTTTGGAATTTTTGATGTCTCAAAGGATACTTCATGTGTGCAACAAATAATTAACAAACAAATTCCTATGTTGTGTATCAATAATAATGTACTTTAACTTACCTTTTAGCCTCTTGAACTTTTGATCCACTTCCCAGACTTATTCTCCCGGTTTCTTCTTGATCTCTATCATTTCGTTCATAAATGGGTCTTCTGAAATTGGCTTCTAAAATTCATTTATTAACTGCCTCTTCACGTCTACTACATTCGTAGGTGTTCCCATTGGATTATTTGTTGAGAGAACCATGTACAAATCTAATTCATGGTCTCTAAATGTGATTTCCAAATGTGCAACCTTTTTTATCCATGTCTGTAACTGCTTTGCTTCCCATATCTTCTCACAGATAATAAAATGTTTTTCTTTGTCATCTGATCCATACCCTTAGAACTATGGAAACCAAATAGTTTGATATTGTCCTACCATTATGAAATTTTTTGAACTACCACCTCCATGCGACGCAGATAATTGAATTGTATTGGTTGAATTTACACTTCTTCTATTGGACCCATGTCGTGGAAAAATTCTTCTACCATTAATCACTTGCTAATTATCTGGTTTTTCTTATTCAATTGTCTTAGTTACACATGGGGTTATGGGTTCCACACTAATTCATATATGGAATGGAGAGCCTTCTTCTGCACCAGACCCATGACCTATGGTTTTCTCTCATATGCGACATGCAAGATATAATCAATCTTCCCTGTGGCGCAGAGATCCTGTGCCTCTTCCTCATCGTTGTCCAATTCCTCTCACTCGACTATTGCCCTCTTTTTGCTATTCATGTTATATTGGTAGGGTCATTTTTTTCACGTCACACTTGGACTCCTTATGATTTCTCTGGTCTAGTCATCATCCATGTTAAGCCCTAATATTGGCTCATTACCCCTTAATTGGGGCATATTAGATTAGTAATGTTATTTTATTTATGTCGGCTTTAGGCCATTAGTTGTAATTATACCTCCTAGTCTCCTATATATACCAAGGAGACATTTTCAT
>SNQJ01S0003335.1:148280-244867 GCA_010110895.2 Picea sitchensis
TATATATACCAAGGAGACATTTTCATTTTGAATCATCTTGTACTTGAACATTTAAGTGGGGTAAAAGGAGGTTGCCCCCTCGAAGAGGCTTATTATCTGAAATTATCTCTTTTTCAAGGCGTTGAGTCCTTTTCTTGAGGTTTTTCTATGCTATATTGATGTTTGGTTCTTAACAATCCATCATGATGGGGTCCATTGCCTCCTTCTTTTGGTTACTCTCCAGATCATTCTCCATTTCTTAGATATTCCTTAGTGCTTCCCCCAACTCCCCCATGCATGTAGAGTGATCTAGATGTATGATTCCATGGTCATCACTCCTTTATCATGCAATAATATCTTGATCGATGTGTATAGAGACTTGATATACCTCCTTCTGGGTCCCTTGAAGAAATCCTTCTCTACAACAGTATATGACTTTGTTGTATCTACTGCAAACTCAGTGATAAATCCCACAATAATGTTGTCTAACCAAAAAACCAATGAGCACATGAGTTTGTTATTAACTATTTCAAACCACACAATATTTTTAGCAGTCCACACTATTATCCTAATCTGATTAGTCAGATGGGTATATTTCAACCTTAATATCCACTCCTGTAATAACTCTGGAAAATAACAGAAATATGCTTCATGTAAATCAGTAAACACGTACCTCTACAGGTACTGGCGCAGTGTATACCTAGAACCCTTATTATCTTTCTGCACGAACTCCAACTACTTTGTCTCCAACCATATTTCAATCTGTTTCTTTGTAGGATTCCATCGCCTGAACATCCCTTTCTATCATTGCATCTTCTTCACCAAAGTTCAAACCCCTTCTTGACTCTCCTTCTAAGTTCTACCCTAAAACAAAACCATTTGTTGAATGTATGGGCTAACCTGGGTTCTACCTTAGTTCTCCAACAAAACCCTTTTCACCATCATCCCTTCTAGTAAACCAGAAGGCTACATCACTCATAGAGTGCACATCACAGTCTCACTCGAGATGGTTTATGGGTGACTGTAGAACGCATGTGTCTGCATTCATGGATAGGATTGGTGTTGTTCTTTTTACTTCAATTTCTACTTAACCATGCATTCTAGCATACCATTCATCATATCTACTAATTCATTCATTTATCATATTCATTCAGCATACATATTTCTAGTGTGCACTCTAATTTAAACCCTTCATTCCTTTAACCATTTGTTGGCACAGGGGTAGACCTAGGGTTCAACGCTTCAACAATGCACCAACAAAATCCTAACTACCGGCCCTTTCGAAAACACCTGTGAAGAAGGCAAAGTCTCACCCAAGGTAGAGGCATGGGGGGTTACAAGACTCAAGTGTCTGTAACTAAGCTGGGACACAGATCTGTGATTATAACACTTCGCAGAGTAGTTAGGAACAACACACATTAATTTATTAGCTTTGTTCACATTGCAGATCAAACCCTAAGTACAGATCGATGCAGTAACATTGACAAAATATACATTATATTTAGTATCAGAAGTTAGATCTAACACATCCAACATATACAAAGCACTAAGCATTCATAGATCTATCTATCATTCACAATAATCAATGCACTAAGAATATCTACACCATAAATATCACAACACATAGAAAACAATCAACACATGATATACGTGGTTCACCCTGGTGTGGGTTACGTCCACCAACTGCTTCTTATTCTTTATTAGGCTTCAATCTCTTACATTCCTCTGCTTCTGTGCACTAAGACACAAAGCCAATCTTCACACTAGATAGGTGATCTATGCACTGCGCACTAGATCCACCTTCCCAAAATCAGGTCAAGACAGATAGCCAACTCCTCTACTAAGCACAGTTCCTTACATACACGGTCTATTGCACAAAGAAACTCATAACTACTCGCCTCTTGCACTTAGCTAGATACTACTTTTCTTGTCTCTTGCACTTTGACCATCACTACATTGCTTGCACTAACACTTTGCTGCTTCTACATTACATTCCTTTCTATATATACTTTTACATCCCTTATAAAAATTCCTAATCATGGGTAAACCCATGGGCCGACATCCCAAAAACCCAATACAAAAACCCTAATTAACCCCTTGTTGGGTCCTCAAAATAAGTGAGATCCCACGATATCAGCTCCACCTGGGTGCTCCATCTTCAACCAGCTTGTCGAAGTCCAAAAGTGGTCAAACCTGACCAATGTTTCCTCAAAAATTGGTCGAGGTCCAATAGGCCCCCAACACTCACCTATGACTCATCCCGAGTCACTCAAATTTGGGCAACGCTTCTTTGAAGGCCTCGATATTATCTCAAGCTACCTCGACCTCATGCTTATCCTAGGCCTCTTTCTCAACGAACTCCTAGATCAGTTGCTCTGTAACAGGCCCTTCGAGGCATTGTTCCACTATCGCAACCACTTGGTCCAGTTGTGAGCCTTGTCCTTCGATCTATTCAAACACCATACAGGCTTTGTCCTATACCAGTTGTAGCCTCTGTGTGACCTCCATGACTCTACCCTAGATGGAAGTAATATGCTGCTGGGCCGCACACTATTCTTGTGATATATTCATTATCTCGAACGTAGTGAATGACTTCATCTGTGCTTGAACTGTCAGTGCTTGCTGCTGCACCTCCTGTAGTTGTGCTTCCAAATTCATAAGCTCTAGATATTCTGTGAGGTGTTCGTAATTATATGCACTTCTGCTGCTTAGCTGCTTGCATTCCGAGGTGAGGACTCTGATCCTTTCCACTGTGCTCTTAGTGTCTTCCTCCCTCTAGTCACACACTTCCTACAGAGTGCTCATAACTTCTTGGGTATCAAACTCTGTTACCCTTTCTTGAAGTTGCTGGATGGCCTCAATGAGCTTCGTCACTTGGACCTCAACTGCCTCATGTTCCTCCTATGCCAAGCCTTGAACAAAGCAAAGTGTTCTGCTCACCTCTTCTTTGACTGCAGTCTTCTCTGTGAGCAGCTAGTCCTTTTCCCTCTGTATCTTTGCCTTGTATTTCTCGAGCATCACCCATAACTCATCCTTCTCATTTTCATACGCGGTTACACAGTACCGCGCAACTCGTAGTTGCTCCAAGATCTCATCTTTTTCTTTCTTTAGGGCTTCTGTGGTCTGTTCCTTTTTTTCTTGGACTCACTAAGGGTGATCCTCTGTTGCATCTGCCAATCTTCGAAGTTGGTCTATTTCATCCCCCAACTATATATTCTCCGACGAGGAGGGTGCAGTAGGTACTGCGCGACTAACTTGAATAGCTCGTTGTATCTCCTTCAACTCCTTCTCAACTCGTACATACAACTCTTCTTGCTTCACACCATATCTATGTAAGAGGTCCTTAGATGCATTTTCCATTGCTCTGCAGACTATAATAATTCCATACTCCATGAGCATATCCTCTAGCTAGGGCTTACTTGCGTGGGTGTTCTTTCTTGACGAGGGTTTCTGCGGATAACCCTTCCTTTTCTTCGATGTTTCTGTCTCGATAGAGGGGTCCTTCAGCGATGTAGCTTTGCCTTCTCCTTTTTTTCTCCTTCTTCCCCTCCTACTTCTTGATTTACTTCATCTCCTCCTCCTCTTGCAGGCGAGTCAGGTCTACTTTCTTCCAAGGCACTATCCTCCTCATCAGTCTCTATGTCTTGGAATACCTCCTTTTTCTTCTTATTCTTCATGCTGATCCGTTCGACATGCTTGGCCCAGGTGACCAAGGGGTTTCTGATGATGTCATGGTCGAAGAGTTCTACATCATCAATTGGTACAAGGAACTTTGTCGACCACTTCTTCTTGATCCGTTCCATGTCTTCGTCGGTCAACTTATAATAGGACTGTAATTACTTCTTGCTCTCATACCTGTGCGTAGTGATATAAATGAAATGTCAATCTTTGCAGAACTTAGCTAATGGTCTATACTGGTGCAATTTTCATGGATTCATGCATGGAAAAGATTCTATGGAAACCTTCAGTTGCTGATAATAGGCATGGAATACTACATTCGACTTCCACTGCTTTGACATATCATTCATGTACCATAGAGTGGAGAAATTCATGGCCAATGGATCCAAATATTCAATCTTCGGGAAGGCATCTCCTTTCGACATTTTCCAAATGACAAATGTGATCAACACAAGCAACCATCTGAAATGAAACTCATATTCTTGATCCTGCGCTTCGCGATAGTCTTTCTCAATCTCGTTGATGAGGTAGATCACCCAATTCATTTGCATCCCCTCCACACATTTCCCTACGAGGTCCACCACAAACCTGATTACCTGCATGGGGAGGTTCTTTCTGACGAGCTTGCTAGCTATAAGTTGGAAAGCAAGGCACATTGCACCATCCCAGATGGAGTCTACCTTGTAGCCTCACTTTCCCTTCTCAACTTCATCGTATGCCTCCTTTATGAACTGTGCCACGGAGCGATGTGAATTCTTCCCTGGGTAGAACTATTGAGGGTTGGGTCCCTGAATGCTCAGTCCTGTGATCAGGTGGATCAAAACCGGATCCATAGTAATGTGCCTATCAAGCCACAAATATCCTCCATGATAGCATGACAAGAGGAGTTTAACACAAGCATTAACCTCCCGATGTTGGCCAAAATGAGGGATCTTCATTACATTCAGTATCGTGGACTACGCGATCTCCTTAATCCATGACTGGGAGACTATGTGAGGCTTCTTCTCAGTCGTCTTCATGAAATATCTATGTGGCGTGAGCATTGCATAGTTCTTTCTGTCCCCAAGGTTGAATTCACTATTCTTCAAGGATGGGATCTGTTGCAACTGGATTCCTTCTATGCGTATCCCCTTCAGGATGTACGCGGTGATCTATGTATACTCAAAGTCCCATGGAATGCTATTGTGGTTAACCCCGCCAACCAAAGGCGGGATGTAATCAAGTAAGATCGACGAGATCTGCTTCGCATTAGCCATATCATCATGATGCTTACTTCGCTTCTCAGTAGCGAGGTTAGTACGTTTCAAGGGACGTCCAGTCGAAGGGGAAGCCTACAGTCCCCTAGTCAATGGTGCATGTACTCCCTCTGACATAGCTTTATCAACCATAAACTTCTTCATAACTTCTTCAACATATTTCTCTATCTCGGTGTGCTCGATCGACATTCTCACTGTGAAAAAGTAAGTCGGGGTACGTGAACGAATAATGGGGTAAAAAACACATGGCAAGGTCTGATAACACAAATCGACACATGCAATCACTTCTTTTCTTGTCTCAGATAATCATGGGTAGAAAAAATTGGTCCCAACGCAGCGTTCGATGGGTTAAATAAGAAAGCGTCGTAACAGATTCCTTCAACAGGTAGGAATTCCTCAATCAATATGAATCAATCCATTATGGCGTGGTCTCGACGTCCCAAATGCGGTATATTCACCCATAAATGCGTTTTCAAGCCGTTCGAAGCATCGTTTCAATGGTCAGGGCGTCTCCAACGATCATATAGCTTCGCCATGGCGAAGTCCCATTCTGTGTGGTTCTGCTGTTCCGGCGAAGTTCAAATCCTGCAAACCTGCCTCCTGCGAAGTTCCAATCTGTGAAATCTTCCATATGTTCTCTGTAAATTCTTGTAGATTTTCCAGCTTAGCCTTCTTCTTACTTAGCCTTCTTTCCTATGATTTGAGTCTCTTTAACTATTTATGGATTTCTCTTTCCATTCTTATTCTTATCTTCTCCTAGTGAAGTGACTTCACACTGCTGATGTACTCTCAAAGGGTTTGAAGTTAATATCCCTTCTCTTACTATTTCTTGGGTGGATATACTTCTTTCTTGTATGGATAGGTCCTTCAAACCTTCTTGCGTTCTTTCAACCTCGATAGCTAATTCTCTGGTCTTCTGTTGCTTTGACTCAACTTCTCATTCTTCTATCAATCGATCTATTCTTCTAGATATGAAATCCGTTAGTTCTTGCTTTTTATTTTCTATAACTTCTTCCTTTGATTTCCTTCTGATCTGATATTTCTCAATCCAAGTCTTACATAAAAAAAGTGGAAAAGGGGTGCTATTCTCAACAAACCTAATAAATTCAAATTCTTCTTCTGTCGATGTTCCATGAATGATAGCAGGTACATTAGTCACTCTTCCACATAGGGTTATCATCTTTCCTTTGAACAAGGCTATCCTTCCTAATGAAGGTACCATAATGGGCTTTCCCAAAATTTCCCAAGTGCTTTTTGTCATAATATTCACTTGTTTCTCCTCATCCAGGACACAGTCTATGTCGAAGTCTCCTATTCTTGTATTTATGCGCTGTTTTTCTTTCAAGATCTCTGGTAAACTGATATCTTTGTGATTATTCATCAATTCTTTCAATTGTTCTAATGCAGTCTGAATTTTCTTTGATTCTTTCTCTTGATGATCTTCTAACATGCTCTCATTCTCTTGACTCATGTTCATTCTTTCAACTTTAGCAATCATCTTTGGGCAATCCTCAACCTCATGACCAAAAATTTTACAACAAAGACAAATAGGACATGCACCAGGGCATTCCTTAGCAAGATGTCTCAGTCTTCTGTAGTAATAACATAATGTTAATCCTCTCTTTCTCTTGTAAGTTACGCAAATTCTCCTGTACTGCGCATTAGGATCATAGTGTTGGACTTGCAATCTGCAAAAATTCTTTCTAGGTTCTTGCATCCATTCATTAGTCCAAAAATTATTTCTATGCATGGGAATAACATATCTTTCACTATTTCTATCAATTTTATTCAGATCAACTTTTTCTTCCAACTGTACCCTAGCTTTCAGACTAGGACATAATCTATCAAACATACCTAGATTCATGCTTTCAAAACAAACATTTCCACTTATCTTACTCTATCCAAGCACAAAACTTTACCTCTTTTAAGATCTTACCTCTTTTCTTCAGATCGGGTTTCTTTCTTAGCACAAAGATTCGTAAGTCAAGTAGAATACTGCACACTACAACATCATATCTACACACAGAGCTTCTCTTTTCTTTACTTCAGTTCCTATAAATCACAGTTTTAGTCCTGACAATAGAACCATTTGTTGGCACAGGGGCAGACCTAGGGTTCAATGCTTCAACATTGCACCAACAAAACCCTAACTACCAACCCTTTCGACAACACCTGCGAAGCAGACAAAGTCTCACCTGAGGTAGAGGCAGGGGGGGTTACATTACTCAAGTGTATGTAACCAAGCTGGGACATTACTCCTCTACTAAGCACAGAGCCTTACATACACGGTCTGTTGCACAAAGCAACTCAGAACTACTCGCCTCTTGCACTTAGATAGATACTACTTTGCTTGTCTCTTGCACTTATCCCATCACTACATTACTTGCACTAAGCACACTTCACTGCTTCTACATTACATTAATTTCTATATATACTTTTAAATCCATTACAAAAAAGCCTAATAATGGGTAAACCCATGGGCCGAAATCCCAAAACCCTAATACAAAAACCCTAGTGAACCCCTTGCTGGGTCCACAAAATAAGTGAGATCCCGTGATCTCAAATCCGCCTAAGCACTCCATCTTCGACCAGCCTTTTGAAGTCCAAAAGTGGTCAAACCCGACCAATTTTTCCTCAAAACTTGGTCGAGGGCCAACACCATTAACCATAACTGCAGAAATAATAAAATAATTCAGACATATTTTCAACACAAGGTTTTACCGTGGTTCACTCCCCCTGGGGCTACGTCCACAAAGATATTATTTTATTTCTTCTTCGTCATCAAAATGGCATTGGAAACTTTACATCATACAATAATAGAGAGTAGTGAGGTGGACCAGGGTCACACCAAGATCCATAGCTTATGACCTGACCCTTAGTTACATCAACTCTATCCAAGCTCTGTAGCTCTCACCAAAATACAGACTCAAAAAGGTTCTCCAAGTAATTTCTTCATGCAAAAATTCACACAAAGATCTCACACAAATACATAGATGCCTCAATATACCTTAGAGTTCTTCTATTTATACTACAAAATTAGGTTAAAACCCTTACAATACATCAAAAACCCTAACCCTAACATGTCTAGGTTTGTCCACATCTGCGCTGGATTTTCGCAAATCCTACCATGCGCACTGCTTTTCCTGAAAATATGGTGTGCTCTCCTTCTTGGTCCAATATACCTCATTTGTTGTGTTGTTCTCAACCTTTTCTCCAAAGTTGATTCTTTTCTACTATAGGCCTGTGCTAACAAGCGCCAATTCTGGTGTTTCCAGATTGGTCAAAGGAGTTCCATGTTCATGTGGATACATCTTTAATAACACTTCGAGTAATATTAACAAAACCAAGAGAAGGTGACATAGATCACCCAATAACATTTGCAAGTAGGAAACTGTCAGAATCATACCCGAATTATAATATAATAGAAAGAGAAGGTTTGACTATGGTGTATGCATTGCATAAGTTCATACATTATTTATTAGGTCAACATTTTAAGATGTTCACAGATCACTCTGCTCTTAAATACTTGGTCAACAAGCCAGTGTTGGGGGGAAGAATATGTATATGGTTGTTGTTATTTTAGGAGTTTGATTTTGAAGTAGTTGTGAAACCTGGGAGATTGAATGCATGGCTAGATCATCTATCCAGGATAACCAATGGGGAGGAACCAAGCATTTTGGAGGACAATTTTCCTGATGCACAACTATTTTCAGTGCATACTGCTGATGAATATTTTTTTGATATAATTGAATTTTTGAGTACAAGATTTTCTCCAAAGGAATATACCACTGTGCAGAAGAAGAATTTGGTGGTAAAAGCTACATATTATCAACTTATTGCATGGCATTTGTATAAACTAGGTGCAGATGATATTTTAAGGAGATTTGTTATGGAACATGAACATCCCATCATTTTGGCATAAGCACATGAAGGAATAGCTGGAGGAAAGTATGCAAGGAAGGATATTGCGTAGAACATACTGCGGCAGGATTATGGTGGACAAATATTTCTAAGTGTTAGGGACCTAACCTACCTAACCCCTCAAGTGGGTAAAATAATATATTTCTATGTAATAAAGGTCAATATTAATAAGGCCTAACAATAAGGAGGAATAAGTCAATTGTAAGAAGACCTAACATAAGCTTCCACTTCTAGAAGGATCTTCCTCTAGGTTGTTCTTTTGGATAGATAGATTTAGTATAAATAAGAGTAGAGGGCATGCAAAGTTTGGTCTTGGAAAACTATTGTAATAGAGCTCTGCTCTGCAGTAGGTCGCCCCCTCAAAGAGGCAAGTGAAGATTGTTTCCTATCAATAAAGGTATAATTTTGGTGTTGTGGTTCCATATAATTTGTTGTTATGCTATTATCTCTACAATATTTCAGTATTGTGTTGTTATCTTAGTGTTATTCTCGACATTATTTCTCTATTCTTATAATATAATAGATTTGGTACCTTACAAGTGGTATCAGAGCACTTTCCTCGGCATAAAATTGTGGGTTAAATTTTTTTCAGGGTAGAGACATATTATGACGTCTTAAAGCTACAGAGATCCATCGTTATGCATATGAACCCATGGTCGGGGAGTCATACATGCAAGAAATACAAGTGGTACTTAAGTGCACATCTATTGGCCACCCTTGTAACCCCTGTTGGTACCCCTTCGAGTGTTAGCACATCAAACAACACATGTATATGAATCGTCCTAGATCTCCTCCTGCCCTCCATAGCTAAACTGATCGACCACTTGAATGCTATAGTTCCACCAAGAACAACACTTGGAAGATACTCTCTAGTACCTGGGTAGTCGGGTAGTATGGCTAAGGGTACAATCTAGCCTCCTTAATTGGTTCCCTGAGATATTGGGCCGAGTACTACTGTTGGACCACACACATATATCAGAGAGCTATAACATAGGGAAAACCCTTGACTATAGAACCCTTGAATACCCTAACCCTTGGGACATAAACAAAAACAAAACATACAAGATCTATTGATGCACAACTGTGCCTCCTGCATTCGGGTTCAAAATTACTACAAATTTCTTCCTGTTAATAATTTGGGCATTTCATCACTATAGTATTCTTCAGATCGGAGTATAACTCCACAGGAGTAAAAAAAGAGAATATAGTGGTCCTTCTTGTTAGCGATAAAAAATGCACTGGCATTTTTTAAAGAATGATGCCTAATATTGTAGGGGAAATTTGACTAGCTTCCCAAGATCCAAATGCAGATTTGAAAGCACCATTGGAAATATTAGGATTTGTAGATGTCGATTGACTATTCAAGCATGCAAAACAGACTCTCCATGATTGAGAAATTTGATTTTAAAAAAATCCGCGCTTTCACCAGCTAACCCGTCTTGAATTTTGCTAGTTAGCTGGTGAAAGCTCCGCCTTTCACCAGCTAAGGAGCGGATTTTTGAGTAAATTAGCTGGTGAAAGCTTGTCATGGCCAGAAAAATCAAATTCTTGCTCAGATTCAAGATTTTCGAGTTGGATTGGTATGAAATCTTCTTCAATAAGCTGGTTATGAATTATCAAATCAAAATCTGAAGGCCATTCTTGGAGATGAAAGTCAAAAGGGAATTTTTTGACTAGATTTGGTCATTTTCAAGGGAAAAATGATAGGGATCAAATGACACATCATCCAACTCGATTTCTATCTTCAGGATAACAAGCCAAAGATCCTTGGGAGGCTAAACTGCACTTCATCAACAATCTACTACTCTTAGTTATGGATTGACCTCATCTTGAGGATCTCTCCTTATCTTTTGTAAATCAATTTTGACTTTCTATTTTTAGAATATCAGATCCATTGTTTTAGGATCTGAAAATTGGTTGTAAAAGGCTATAAATGCCTAGCTTTTCTAAGAGATAAGGAGGGGGGCAATCTAGGAGACTTTTTTGGCTATTATACTAGACTCTTTATTCATAATAGAATCACAATCCTCTTTTGTTTTCAATGACAAATTTTCTCATACTTTCATCATTCTGTACTTTATTTCAGTTTAGCTCATCTTCTAAGAACTATTATCTTCTTATTAAGCTCATGAAATTGAACTAAAGGTTTTCTTGCTATCTTGTATGACCCTGCACATTGTGTATTTGGTTATCTAGACTAGTATTCTTCATATGTTATTCAAACTTTGTTATTTGATCATTGAGTTCTAAAAGAATTGTCTTATTCTAATGTATGAAGTGGTCCTTTTCATTAGCTATTGAGTTATCCTATTGTCCAAGAATACAAAATCTACCATATTCTTAAGTTACCAAGCATTCTTAGCCTACAACCCTAAGGAGTTTCTTGGAGTGATAACAAATTGGCGCCGTTGCCAGGGAGAGGAGATTGAAGCTCAGCTTCCTTGGGAGATGACATAGATCCAACTTTGATGATAGACAAAGACTGGACATTATTTCGGTTGTAATCATCTATCTGGCGACTCCATGAAGGACGAATTCAGTGGCGACTCCATGAAGGATGGATCTATTGGCGACTCCACTAGTATATAAATGAATCAGATCTTAGTAAAGACGTATGCATTCTGCAATTTCTCAAGTATTTCTAGTTACCCTCATCCAGTACCTAGTAGAGATGAATGGGAACGCAGCCTTCCCAGATTTCAAGGAGATGAATGGGAAGTGCCAGCTGAACACTTGTTGGATTTTCATGAGTTTATTCACCGGCTCCAGATCATACATGAAGATTTTAAGATTAAATTGTTCAAGTATTCATTAGAGGGGATAGCCCTTGATTGGTGCAGGTCTCTTCCAACTTGAAGTATTCACTCATTGGCAAGTTTTCATTATGCTTTCCATTTGTTTTGTAAAGATGAATTTCCAGTTGAAAGTCTCTTTGAAGATTGTTGTGGTGAATTCGAGAAGCCAGTTCAACAGGAAGTAGTCCTTTCTTCTATTTGTCAAAATGATTATTATGAGAATTGCATAGATGTCTCTGTCACACCTGTTGCCTTTGATTTGCATGAATGATCAGTTATAGAAGAGCATTGTTCTCAAATTTTTAAAAAGGTTTCTCATGGTGTATTTTCATCTGAAAGAAAAGAGGAAGATCAGGAGATTGTTCATTTTCCTATGCAAAACAAGGGAGTGCTGGACTCACTTGTCTTTGATGAAGAACAATACTGTCATCCGGAAACTCCCGCAGTAGATATTGAAACTTCTGCACCTGACATTGAAAAGTCATCTACAGAAATCATCAGTTTGCAACCCTGTTCAGATTTACACGCAGTTGAAGGTGGCAACTATTCTCGGAAGGAGGGTGTGAAAAGATCTTCTGATGTTCATCCAAAGAAACCGGAAGAAGTGTTTTCTTACAGTGTCATTGATCCTTTTGCTAATTATCTGAAGTATTCGAGCAGCATAAATGTCAAATTTCTCTTGTCAAACAAAGGTTGGTTATGTTGCAATTTCAAATTGTATATCAGTATTCTATGTTTTCCCACATTCATCATTTCCAGATCAAAAGTTTTACCAGTTATTCAGATACTTGTATGGCTTCATTGGAAGCATGATTTTACCTGATCTGGAAGCAGTACAATGGTTAGAGTAGGAGTAGATAGAAGAATAATCTCTTTTCTTTGAGCAATTAGATTACTTTCAGTTTTCTTAATTAGGAAAAGAGACTCCCTTTTCACGCTTAATGGCTCGATATGGATCACCCCTCCATGCTGTGGTTACCCAGTTAGCCTCAAAGTCATCCATCAATCTCTTAGGTGTTTGTTGCAGATTCATAGAAATTTGATTTTTTCCCAAAGCAATCTTTCTGGGTTTTCACCAACTTATTGGTTTTGAAATCCGCTAGTTAGCTGTTGAAAGCTTTCCTTTTCACCAACTAAAGGGGAAGATTTAGGGAAAATTAGCTGGTGAAACCTGTTACATGACAGCAAGGTTGTATTTTTGCCCAGATTTGAATTTTTCTCAACCAATTCTTTCGAAGTTGGTTTCTAAAGATGCAGAGAACCTTGGAGAGTAGTCACAAAAATCAGAAGGTTTTGAGATCTGGTTCATCTAGATGCACAATCAAAAATAGGAATCATGAAAACCATTTCAGATAAGCATCATGTAGCAGTCTTGCTTGGGAAAGGTAGATTACAACAGAAAATTGGTGTAAATATGGTTTTACAGGCCATACAAGTCCTGTTAGTGATCCAAATGAACTGGTAAATTGAGAGCGTTTTTATCTCTCTATCTCTCTGTAAGACTCATTTTTCCTCTCAGCCTTCGAAATTCTCTTTGCTTGAGATTACTTTACCTCCAAGCTTCTCAACCTGCAATGCAAAAGATACAAATAAATGTCATTACTTGTATGTCTTTCATAAAATTTTCCAAAGCAAAATTCATGAATCGAGCTATACATTAAGCCACGGGTCAAGAATTAATTTTAAAAGCCACCTGCCATTATACTAAAGCTAGCCTATGAGTTGTCTAGTTCCTAAGTTATAAGTCCACGTATCTACAGGTGCTTAAAGTTTTTGATCGCTAGTCATCAGAGATTAAGCTGCAGGGTGACAAGCTTATTATCAACAAAGGCGTCTCACCAATTCTAACCATTGGAGTGGAGCTTCAGCCAAAAATCTTCGATCTATGTATATATAGGAAACAAAGGTTTCATTGAATGGTTTACACAGAGCACAGAAGCATCAAAGAAAGTCACGAGGAGGTTATACAAGTAGCAGAGCTCTTATATGTCGCGCATTGATAAAGTTAAAGAACACTTGGCGCGCATATACAAAAATGAAATGAATCGACTTTTTCATTTGGGATTCTTATTGTATGCTAAGAAATTCATATTGTTTCCAGATGTTTAAATTCAGGAGGTGGAGAGAAATCATATATCAGAGATTGTGTTATGGCACGGTCCTATATTCCAAGCAAGATTTCAGAATTAGTTTCCATTTGGCATTTTGAAGAGGCAGATGGTAAATTAAAAATCATAATCTTTTCCAGATTTGAAGGAGTAAAATCAACATTTGAAAAGATTTCCAGGTAGGAAATTAGATGAAGAAATATTTCCAGATTTCAAGGCAGCAAATAAGGAACAAATGGTAGTCATAGGACATTCCAAAATCCTTTCAAGGCAATGACGTGACTGAACAACTTGCATTGATATGGAGGTTATAATAAAAGCGCAGGCGGAACTAAAGATGACTTTGGCTATGATGATGATGAAAGCAAGTGGGAAAATTACTCCTGCAGGTGGTATACCTCCTCTTGTCTAGATTCTGGACGCGGCAATGTCGTTCATGTTCTTAAGTCTGAGATCTCTCGTGTAAGGTATTCTTCGCCTAATTTGATCTGGGATTTCTTTAATATGTTCAAGGACGGTGTGGTTCCGCATCTGTTGGTCGTTCGATGCGCGGAGTTGTGAGCATTTTTATATATGCTCCGGAATTTGATCAGATTTGCAGAGAGTCCAGTCGAAAGGGTTTGTTGAAATTAATATTGAGATCCACGTAGCTAGTTAGAGCTACCAGTGTAAGAGCTTCCATCGCCAATGAGAAAACGTTGCCATCATGTGAATATCTGTTTGCCTGTGTGTGAGACCACATAAGTTTGGCAGTCGTTTCATAGAGCAAAAAGAAGAATCCATGTTGGGTTGTGTGAGATGGTGCAGCTGCCAGTGAAAATTTATATTTGGGATTAAACTTGTGTTTGCATCCCTATAGATACATAGATGAAGCTGCATTGATTGCAAGAAGGATTTCTTATAGGTTGCATGCAGACTACTGAACCAGGGACGATCTTGTACAAGGAGTTTCCTGGAGCAGATCTGAAGCAAAAGGAGTGAGGCCATGGAGAAGGATCATGTTCTGATCCATGGAAGATTGTGGGGCTGCCAAACAACAAAGAGTCATCTCTCGTGGAAGATCCGTAGGTGGAGTGAGATCCGAACTTCCTCTAATCTTGCTTGTCACATTGTTGTACCTGTTTGAGATGGTGTTTTATTTTGAGGCGCTATCCATCCACAATAAATATGGCATCCAAGGATAATTGCTAGAGGTTTGTTTTCCACTACTGGTTTAGTTGTTTTCCAATGTAGGGAAAGGTCGTTGGCGATCTAGAAAGACATGAGCATGGATTCAATATGAGCTAGAGGGATCCCTGAGGCAAGTTATGTCCAGGAGATTGCTAAGGCAGGTTCTGTCCACTAGATCTGTGAGGTAAGTTGGGAATAATCCTGTGTGTTAGATATGTTCTGGTGGAGGCGTGAGGCTGCAAATCATGTGAAGAGTTGGATGTTTAGGGGTATCAAGCAGAGGGAGAGAACATCCTTTTTAGGAGGGCATCATTTCTCTAAGTACGCCCAGGGAACAAACGCTGGACAGAAAGGTCTTTTGATTTCATTTGTGCGATGAATGTGGGGGATATTCAAGATTCACCGATAATTATGGAGCTGCAGTGTGATCAGAACATTAGCAAGGGCCAAACTACACAGTCAGCAAGCAATCAGTGCAATCTATAGGAGCTCGGTCATTTATATTTGGCTATACTTTGTTTTTAACTAGGCAAAAGGATATTGACTCAGGTGGATATTCAAAGGAAGAAATTCAGTTTTTACAGAAGTAGATGGAACGTGAGGAGCATCCCATTTTTCCTCTTTTCATTTCGGCAACATCGGAAGCAGGCAAATTAATCCGGATGAGCTTCATCAAATCTTCCAGGAATTTGGTATTGTTGAGCTTGAGGGAATGATAAAAGAAGTTGATCAAGAAATTTCCATATGCCCTAGCAAGAAGATCCTTCTTGCGCTGCTATCAAATCCCTGTCATAGATAACAATAGTTGTGCATTTGGATTTCCTTTTGTATGCTCTGCAGCTGTGGTGTCATTGCTTAAATTATTTCGATATCTCTAATTTGTTTTTTCCTCGCTTGCTTAGCACATTATTTCTTGAATCAAGCATTGCAGGTCATCTAAGGCTCAAACATCAAGTGCCGACAACACTTTATTGAGCAGTTGCTGAAGAATCTAACACTCTATGCAGGATCATTGATGCTCTGCATTATTTTCTTCTCAAAGATAAAACAAAATTTTCACCAGCGCAGAAGGCAGAATTATAACCAGTTAGCTGATGAAAGGCAGAGCTTTCACCAGCTAACTAGCAAATCTTAAGGCGAAATGGCTGGTGAAACCTGAGACTGGCCAACGAAGGTGTATTTTTGCCCAGATCGAAGTTTTTCTCCACCAAATCAAGAAAAACTTAATATCAAATATTCGTGGAAGATCCTCAGACTAAAGAGGGCACAAAGGAGGCATCCGATATGGTCTTAGAAGATGACATTTTCAGTTCAATAGTTGCAGCTGGTACTGAAGGTCGTTCCATTTTACAACAACAAACTTTGGAAAATAGCCAGATGATAAATTGTAAAGGCTGAATGACTCCATGCCCAATACTAAAGGCACAGGGCCTGCCAGGTTCTTGGAGACCTCATAGGGAGGTCTCCATCCTAGTTGGAGCCAGATGTTAGCGATAAAAAATGCACTGGAATTTTTTAAAGAATGATGCCTAATCTTGTAGGGGAAATTTGACTAGCTTCCTAAGATCCAAATGAATATTTGAAAGCACAATTGGAAAGCTTAGGATTTTTAGATGTCGATCGACTATTCAAGCATGCAAAAAAGACTCTCCATGACTGAGAAATTTGATTTTAAAAAATCTGCGCTTTCACCAGCTAACCCGTCTTGAATTTTGCTACTTAGCTGGTGAAAGCCCCGCCTTTCACCAGCTAAGGAGCGGATTTTAGGGTAAATTAGCTGGTGAAATCCTGTCACGTCCAGGAAAATCGAATTCTTGCTCAGATTCAATATTTTTGAGTTATATTGGTATGAAATCTTCTTCAATAAGATGGTTATGAATTATCAAATCAAAATCTGAAGGCCATTCTTGGAGATGAAAGTCAAAAGGGAATTTTTTGACTAGATTTGGTCATTTTCAAGGAAAAAATGATAGGGATCAAATGACACATCATCCAACTCGATTTCTATCTTCAGGATAACAAACCAAAGAGCCTTGGGAGGCTAAAATTCACTTCATCAGCAATCTACTACTCTTAGATATGGATTGACCTCATCTTGAGGATCTCTCCTTATCTTTTGTAAATCAGTTTTGACTTTCTATTTTTAGAATATCAGATCCATTGTTTTAGGATCTGAAAACTGATTGTAAAAGGCTATAAATGCCTAGCTTTTCTAAGAGACAAGGAAGGGGGCAATCTAGGAGACTTTTTTGGCTATTATACTAGACTCTTTATTCATAATAGAATCATAGTCCTCTTTTGTTTTCAATGACAAATTTTCTAATACTTTCATCATTCTGTACTTTATTTTAGTTTAGCTCAACTTCTAAGAATTGTTATCTTCTTATTAATCTCATGAAATTGAACTAAAGGTTTTCTTGCTATCTTGTATGACCTTGCACATTGTGTATTTGGTTATCTAGACTAGTATTCTTCATATCTTATTCAAACTTTGTTATCTGATCATTGAGTTCTAAAAGCATTGTCTTATTCGAATGTATGAAGTGGTCCTTTTCATTAGCTATTGAGTTATCCTATTGTCCAAGCATACAAAATCTACCATATTCTTAAGTTACCAAACATTCTTAGCCTACAACCTTAAGGAGTTTCTTGAAGTGATAACACTGTCGACACACTTATTTGGGACCTATTCCATTGGGATCCCCTTTTCTTCCTGATCGCATTCATACCTTTCATTTTTAACATTTGTTTTCCAGTGGACCTGAGCCCCTCTTAGCTTCTCCATTTTTCCACCTATTCCATTATATTTCCCTTATTTCCCTGATCATCATGGTACCTATCACTTATAAGTCCTTTTTGTGGTCCCACCCACCCATTTTTCCTTACTCACACTTCCCCTCTCCAAATGGCCACCACTCGCAACCAAGACCTGCAACCTTCCATCAATCAAGTGACCTGTGAAATTGCATCTACTAGTTCCCACATTGCACAATTAGAAACCCACGCCAAGCACAAATTTGACACCATGGATGCCAAATTCATGAACCAATTTAACACCCTCTAGTCTGCTGTCAACCAGTTGTTGAACCGCTCTTTGGGTCCTTCCTCCTCGGACCAACCCAATGGTATTGAATCCTCTCATTCTCTGCATTTTCAATCCAACTCCTTTCATCCTGACCCCCATCTTCCTCGTGTCAAGGTCAGTAAATTTGATGGCTCTGATCCTATGGGTTATGTCACTCAAATGGAGCATTATTTTTCTCTGCATGGTATTACTAATGAATTGGCCAAACTTCGCTATACTATCCTCTATCTAGATCATGAACGATGGAAATGGTGGCAATGGTGTAAAAATTCATGTCAAGGGTATATTTCCTGGACCCAGTTTGTTGCTGAGCTCTATGATCGCTTTGACACTAATACCCACTATCTCGGTTGTTTGACCAAGTTGAAATAGTTAGGGACAGTGGAAGACTTTATATCTTCTTTTGAGCATTTAGGGTTTAGGATTTCAAAGACTTGATGATTCCTTCTGTGAATGTTTTATCAGTGGCATAAAGGATGAAATCCACTCCCAGGTTCTCATGGCCCACCCTCAAACTTGGTTGGAAGCTACTAAACGTGCTAAAGAATCCCAACAAGTTGTTTTTTTCCAGAGAAAAAAACCTGTTTTGTTCCTCTCCCTTGCCCCACTAATCCTAACCCCTCTGTCACTCCCCTCAATGTCTAGAAATTAACTAGGGATGAAATGGTTGAACACCAATTGAAGGGTCTTTTCTATAATTGTGATGAAAAGTATTTTCCAAGGCACAATTGTAAGGAACAAAATATTTTTATGGCCATTTCCAAATATGTTCCTGAAGCAGATGTGACAGTTCCAATTGTTGAAGATCCCTCCCTTCCCTATGCGAACCTGGAGCCCGCTGACCCACCTGAAGTTGAACTCCTCATTTACCTACATGCTCTCACTGGTTTATCTTCTCCCCAAACCCTCAATCTCATTGGCTATATTAAGAATAGGAAGGTCATCATCCTGGTTGACAGTGGTAGCACCCACAATTTTATCCATCATCGCATTACCCAGGAAACCAATTTCTCTATCCGTGCTCTCAATAACTTTTAAATCATGATAACCAATTGTGGGTCCATGAAATGTGGTGGGTGTTGTGAAAATGTACATATTCAAATTGGACATTACCACTTGAAATCTCATATGTTTTCCATCGAAATGGGAGGGTGTGACATTGTGCTAGGTGATGAATGGTTATGCACTTTGGGTCCCATTCTTATGGATTTTAAGGAATTAAACATGCAATTCCAACAAGAGGGATAAAGGTATCATTTCCAATGTCTTACAATTGGTTCTCCTGAGATCATCAGTTCCCATTGCATGGAAAAACTCTTCAAGAAAGGCCACTTCGGTATCATTTCTCAACTCCATTTTATTCATGCGGTTGATACAGTCTCTGTGCATCCTAACCTCCAAGCTATTCTCTCCAAACACCAAGTTATTTTTTCCACTCCTCAGGGACTTTCGCCTTCTCGTGGTGTTCAAGATCATTCCATACCCCTTTTTCCTAGCATTCTTCCTCCCAATGTTTTCCCTTATTGTTCCCTTTTCCGAAAAGAATGAAACTGAAAAAATCGTACAGGAATTGCTCCAAGCAGGTGTTATCCTCCCCAGTACGAGCCCTTATTCTTCTCCTATGGTCATGTTACTTAAGAAAGAGGGTACTTGGTGCATGTGTCCTGACTTTCATGCCCTCAATAAACTAACGATCAAGGACAAGTTTCCCATTCATGTCATTGATGATTTCTTGGATGAGTTGAGTGGTGCTAAGTATTTCACCAAACTTGATCTGCATTCAGGTTATCACCAGATCCGTATGCAAGACACCGATATCCCCATGAATGGTTTTCAAACTCATGAGGATCACTATGAGTTCTTGGTCATGCCATTTGGCCTATGTAATTCCCCCTCCACCTTCCAAAGCCTCATGAATCATGTCTTCCGTCCTTTTCTCCATCATTTTTTCTTAGTTTTCTTTGATGATGTTTTCATCTATAGTAAAACTTGGAAATCCCATCTTGCCCATGTGGATCAAGTTCTTCATCTACTCTCTCAGCATCAAATTTTCCTTAAACAATCTAAATGTTCCTTTGGTGCCTCATAAGTTGAGTACTTGGGTCATATTGTTGGCAAGGCTGGTGTCCGGGTGGATCCTAAGAAGATTGAATCCATGCAGGATTGGCCTCGCCCCAAGACTATCAAAAGATTGCATGGTTTTCTGGGTTTAACGTGATATTATCGTAAGTTTGTTCACAATTATGGAAATATTTTGATGCCTCTCACTTCTCTACTTAAAAATAATTCTTTCACTTGGAATACAACAATCGATCAGGCCTTTCAAGAATTGAAGGAGGCTATGTGCACTACTCCAGTCTTGGCCCTTCTTTATTTCACAAAGACCTTTGTCCTAGAATGTGATTTCTCTGGGAGAGGAATTCGAGCAGTCCTTATGCAAGAGGGAAGACCTTTGGCCTTTACCAACAAACAATTTTCAGACTGCCATTTGGGCCAATCAATCTATGAAAAGGAAATGTTGGATATTCTGCATGCAGTAGATCTTTGGCACCCATCCTCTCCAGAGAAACAAAAATGGGTAACTAAGCTCTTTGGATATGATTATGATATTATTTATAAGAAAGGAAAAGAAAATGTGGTTGCTGGTGCTCTTTCTCAAAAATATGAAGATGAAGGGTCCCTTTTCTCCCTATCCTTCATTGTCCTAGATTGGCTCCAATCTATTCGCCAGGAATAACTACAAGTTCCTAAACTTTTGCACCTGATCCAACAATTGCAAGACAATTCTCCAGTTTCCCCAGGGTACTCTTGGCACAATGATGAGATTCTCTACAAAGGTCATTTGTATTTAAGTAAACATTCACAACTTAAATCCATGGTGCTTTATGAGCTTCATGCTACTCCCACAGTTGGGCACTCAAGGTTTACCAAAACCTATGACATGGTCAAATGTTCTTTTTTTCTGGGATGGTATGAAAAAGGACATTCACACTTGTGTGGCCGAATGTGATGTTTTTCAACGTAACAAGGGAGAAACAATCAAATCCCCTGGCACACTTCAACCACTTCCGATTCCACCTGATATTTGGAGAGACATCTCTATGGATTTCATTGCGGGGTTACCTAAATCAAGAAATAAGTCAGTCATCATGGTGGTAGTTTATCATCTTTCGAAGTATTCTCATTTTTGTGCTCTGCAACATCCATTTGCTGCATCCATTGTGGCTCAACTTTTCATGGTTTATTTGTTCAAGCTTCATGGCATGCCTCATTCTATTTTTTTTGATCGAGACACCAATTTTATCAACAATTTTTTGGCAAGAACTGTTCAGGCTACAGGGAACCCAATTGCATCTTAGCACAACCTATCATCCTCAGAATGATGGTCAAACTGAAGTTGTAAACAAATGTTTGGAGACTTATTTGAGGTGTTTTTCCTCTGAAAGGAAAAATAAATGAGCTCAATGGTTACCATTATCTAAATGGTGGTACAACCCTTCTTACCATACAACTACTCGCATGACTCCTTTTGAAGCAGTTTATGGACAAAAGCCACCTTTTGTTCTCTTCTACATGCCAGGTCTCTCAAAGGTTCATGAGTTTAACCAAACACTTACAGTCCGAGAGGCTATTCTCCATACCCTCAAAGAGAATTTGGTTATGGCTCAGAATCGCATGAAGCAACAAGCTGCTCAAGGTCGCCCAGAACATCAATTTGTTGAAGGCGACCAGGTATTTCTTCGCCTGCAACCTTATAAAAAAACTTCACTTAAAGATGAACATTGTCAGAAACTGGAGCCCAAATTTTATGGTCCTTATATAGTTCTCAAACACGTGGGACAAGTGGCCTATCATTTAGCTTTTCCTAGTTCTTCCAAGCTCCATCCTATTTTTCATGTCTCTTGCTTAAAGAAGGTGATTGGAACTAAGTGCCAAACTCAAACCAGCCTTCTCGAATTGGCTGAAGAAGGATCCATATGGTTGCAACCACAAGTCATTTTGGACTAGCGTGAGCATCATATTCATCAATGCACCATCAAGGAAGTGTTAGTTCAATGGAAAGATACAACTCCAGCTGATGCCACCTGGGAGCCAACTAACATTCTACAACAATTTCCTCATCTCAAGCCTTGAGGACAAGGCTGATTTAAGGGGGAGGGAATGTTAGGGACCTAACCTACCTAACTCATCAAGTGGGTAGAATAATATATTCCATGTAATAAAGGTCGGCCTAGCAATAAGGAGGAATAATTTAATTATAAGAAGACCTAATGGAAGCTTCCGCTTCTAGAAGGATCTTCCTCTAGATTGTTGTTTTGGATAGATAGATTTAGTATAAATAGGAGTAGAGGGAATGATAATTTTGGTCATGGAAAATTATTGTAATAGAGCTCTGCTCTGCTAAAGGTTTCCCCCTCGAAGAGGCAAGTGAAAATTGTTTCCTACCAATAAAGGTATAATTCTGGTGTTGTGGTTTTGTATAATTTGTTGTTCCATTGTTATCTCTGCAATATTTCAGTATTTTGTTGCTATCTCAGTGCTATTCTCAACATTATTTTTCTATTTTGATAATATAATAGATTTGGTACCTTACACTAAGGATGCAAATGAGTATTTTTAGGCTTGTGATGTCTGTCAGAGGGTAGGAAATCCATCTAGGAGGGATGTTATGCCATTAATACCTCAGGTCACTCTTAAAGTATTTTATAATTGGGAAATTGACTTTGTAGGCCCAATTAATCCACCATATAGAAGATCAAGAGAAAGGTATAACATTACAACAATATAATACTTAACCATATGGGTTGAAGCAACAACCGTAAAATATTGCAGTGCAGAGACTGCAACACACTTCCTGTTTGAACATGTAATTACAAGATTTGGATGCCCTAGGGTTCTGATGACTGATCATGGAACTTATTTTATCAATAGTATTATTCATGAAATGATTGAATAATTTGAGATATACCATCAGAAGAGCAATCCATACCATCCTCAAACCAATGGAACAGTGGAAGAATTTAATAAGATTTTAGAGAATTCTTGTTGGCATAGGGGCAGACCTAGGGTTCAACACTTCAACAATGCACCAACAAAACCCTAACTACCATCCCTTTTTACAACACTTGCGAAGCATGCAAAGTCTCACCTGAGGTAGAGGCAGGGGGGTTACAGGACTCAGGTGTCTGTAACCAAGATGGGACAATGATCCGTGATTACAACACTTCACAAGTACTTTAATACCATGTAGAATATGATATGCATTAAATCATTAGCTTCATTAACATCGTAGAAAAAATCCTAAAATATATCGGCGCAGTAACAGTAAAGATTAAGTACTTCAACCACTTAGTACATAACAACGCGTTAGATCTAGAATTCATTAATAAAGCACAAGTAAGCACTGAACACTATCATATCTATTCATCATACATAATAACAAATCACTAAGCAGATAAATGGCAAACACACATAGCACAAAGCACATCAGAGACACAAGATATACGTGGTTCACCCTATTGTGGGGCTACACCCACCGATTGCTTCGTCTTCTCTATTATTCTTCTGAATCTCTTACATTCATCTGCTCCTGTGCACTAAGGCACAAAGCAAAGCTTCATAGAGGACAAAATATCTACACACTGAGTGCTAGATCCTCCTTCCCAAAAACTAGGTCACTGCATAAAGCCCACTTCTCTATCAAGCATGAAGCCTTACATACACATTCTGTTGCACTAAGAAACCCAAAATTACTTGCACTTAGCCTTGTAAGCCACTTAAACTTCACTTTTACTACTCTTACATCACTTTTCTTTCTTTACCTTACTCTCTTTATTTATACTTTTACAATAAGGCCTAAACATGGGAGAACCCATGGGCCGACATCCCATAACCCTTTACAAAAACCCTAGGAACCCCTTGCTAGGTCCACAAATCCCACAAAACAAGTGAGATCCATGATCTCAGCTCCTATTGGGTGCTCCTTCCTCAATCACTGTGTCAAAGTCCAAAAGGTGGTCATTCCTGACCAAGATTTCCTCAAAACTTGGTCGAGGGCCAACAAGCCCCCAACACTCACCTGTGACTCGTCCCGAGTCACTCAGGTATGGGAAATGCTTCTTTGAAGGCCTTGACCTTGACTCAAGTGACCTCGATTTTCTTCTTTGCCTGAGCCTCCTTCTCAACAATCTCTTGAATCATATGCTCTGTAACAGGCCCTTCCAGGCGCTATTCCACTGCCGCAACCACCTGGTCCAATTGTGAGCCTTGTCCTTCAATTTCTTCGAACACCTTGCAGGCTTCATCCTGCACAGGTTGTAGCTTTTGCACGACTTCCATTACCCTACCCTGGATGGTATTAATATTTTGTTGTACCACACACTGTTCTTATGATCTCTTCATTCTTTCGACTACAATGAGTAACTTCATCTGCTCCTGTATTGATAGTTCTTGCTATTGCGCCTCCTATAGCTGCGCTTCCAACTTCCTAAGATCTGGATCTTCTATGAGGTGTTTGTAGGTCTACGTGCTTATGTCATTCAATTGTTTTCATTCTGAGGCAAGGTCTCTGATCCTTTCGATTGTGCTCTTAGCAACTTCCTACCTCTGATCGTGCACTTCTTGCAGAGTGCTTGGTACTGCTTGGATCTCCAACTTTGTTACCTTTACTTGAAGCTGCTGGATGGCCTCAGCGAGCTTCATCACTTGAACCTCGACTGCCTCATGTTCCTCCCATGCCAAGCCTAGCACAAAGCGAAGTGCTATGCTCACCACTTCTTTGACCTCATTCTACTCTGCAAGCAACTAGTCCTTTTCTCTTTGTATCTTTTCTTTGTCTTCCTCGAACATCACCTGAAACTCATATTTCTCATTTTCATAAGCGGTTACATAATACCGCGCAACTTGTAGTTTCTCTAAGACTTCCTCTTTCTCTTTCTTTAGGGCTTCTGTAGCCTTTTCCTTTTCTTCTTGAACTTTCTGAAGTCGAGCCTCTATTGCATCTGCTAATCTTCTCAATTGGCCATGCTCATCCCCCAATTCTATAGTCTACGACGAGGAAGGCGCAGTAGGTACTACATGGATCAATTGAATAGCTCGTTGTATCTCCTTCAGCTCCTCCTCGACCCTTCCATACAACCCCTCCTACTTCGCTCCATATCTCTATAAGAGATCTTTAGATGCATCCTCTATCGCTCAATGGACTAGACCGATATCATCCTATGTGAGTATGGCCTCTAGTTGGGGCTTACTGACATGGGTCTTCTTTCTTTCTGAAGGTTTTTGTGGAGAAAAATTCCTCTTTCGTGGTGCTTCTGTTTAAGTAAGGGGATCTTTCATAGGTGTAGCTTTGCCTTCTCCTTGATTTTCTCCTTCTTCCCATTCTCCTTGTCCATTTTCTTTGTCTTCTCCTCCTCCGGGTGAGCCAGATCCACTTTCTTCCGAGGCGTTGTACTCCTCATCAGTATGTATATTCTGAAATTCCTCATTCTTCTTCTTCTTCTTCTTCGCACTTGACTATCCTCCATGCTCGAAACAGATGACCAAGGAGCTTCCTATAATTTCATTGTCGGAGAGTTCGACATCAACGACAGGTGTCTGAAACTCCTCCGGCCATTCCTTCATGATCAAATCCATGTATTCATCGGTCATCTTGTAATAATATTGTAGCTCCTCCTTGCTCTCATCTCTACACGTAGTTATATATATAAAATGCGTATCTACGTGGAAATTTATTATCAGTCTATACTGATGCAAGGCGCATGGTGTCATGTGTGGGAATGACTCGATGGAAACCTTCAGTTGCTGATAGTATTCATGGAACACAACGATTGACTACCATTGCTTCAACATGTTGTTGGTGTACCACAAGGTTGAGAACCTGGCAACCAACGACTCCGACGGTTCGATCTCTAGGAAGGTGGATCCTTCTAGCATTTTCCAAGCAACAAAAGCAATCAACACAAGAAACCAACTTAAGTGGAACTTATATCCCTGATACTGTGATTTGCGAAAGTATTTCTCGAGCTTGTTGATGAGGTAACTCGCCCATTTCATCTGAATCCCCTCCACTCATTTTCCTGTGAGGTCCACCACGAACCCAGTGACCTGCGTGGGGAAATTCTTTCTTACAAGCTTGCTAGCTATGAGTTGGCAAGCGAGGCGCACTGTGCCATCCTAGATAGAGGCTACCTTGTAGCCTCACTTTCCCTTCTCAAATTCACCATAAGCCTCCTTAATGCACTGTGCCAGGGAGAAATCTGAGGTCTTCCTTGGGTAAAACTATTGAGGGTGGGTCCCTGCATGCTCAATCCTGTAATCTGGTGGATCAACACTGGATCCATAGTAATCCTCTGGTTGAGCCACAACTATCCACCATTGTATCACGACAAGAGGAGTTTAACGCAAGCATTAACCTCTCGGTGTTGGCCAAAATGGGGAATCTTCATCACGTTAAGTATCCTGGACTGCGCCAGCGCCTTAATCCATGACTGGGAGACCAGGCGAGCTTCTTCCCAGTGGTCTTCATCAAATATTTGTGAGGTGCGAGCGAGGCGTAGTTCTTTCTATCTCCAAGGTTGAAATCACTGTTCTTTAGTAGTGGGATCTATCCCAACTGACTTCCCACTACGAGTATTCCCTTTAGAATGTATGCGGTGATCAATGTGTACTCGAAGTCCCATGGGATGCTGTTGCGATTAACCGCGCCAGCCAAGGGTGAGATATAATATGGTAAGATTGATGAGATCTACTTTACATTTGCCATATCTCCGTGATGCTTACTGTTGTGCTTCTTTTGTCACCTAAATGAGCAAAACAAAGGTGCTTACAAGCTTAGTTGGGTTATCTAAGCAAGACAACAGTGAAGGAAAGGGTTAGAAAAAGAAACATAAAAGACTAAGCTAAGAATTAAACTAAGAAAGGAAATAACAACTAAACTATTGAGCATAAGGACATAAGAACAAGAAACCAATAAGACTCATGTCACCAAGAAACCAATAAGAATCCCAAGCTAATTCACTCAAGAGTTGAGGTAGATTGCCCAAATGGAATGATGCTAGTATGATCTTGATGAGAAAAGAAGGTTCCCCAAGAGAATAGCAACAACATAACCTTGCAAATGAATTCCTTGAAAATGTAGTGCACCCATGGCCTTGTTTTATAGCACCACTTTGAGGTATTGTGAAACCAACTTTTAGTGTGAAAAGGGGTTGTTTAGGGAATTTTTAGGTCTTTGACCATCCACCCAGTTAGATTTAGCCAAGATTTGGATGTCAAATCAACTTGGAAGCTGAACCAGAAGTGGGTGGGAGGTCAACCAATCTCATAAAAGTGTTGTTCTCAGATGTGCATGGATTTTAGCGACCACAGTCGTGCATCATGCACATGTGCACTTTTTTTGCGTTTCTGGATGGCGCATGTGTGCGTGCCTTGTGTAGTCATAACACATCTTGATTTTATAACTGCTTGTATAGTTTTGGACCTTTTGGAAATTCTTTTTGGTAATTTTGGTCCATGGGTGAACTCATATTTGTTTGAAGATGCTGGATTCCTGTAACCATTTGCGGATGAAATTTTAGTGATAACACTTACTTCGCTACTCAATCGTGGGGTTAGTACGGCCATAAATTCATCCAGTCAAAGGGGAAGCCTGCAGTCCCCTGGTTGATGATGCCTATACTCCTTTAGACATATCTTAGTCAGCCATAAAATTCTTAAGAACCTCCTCAACGAACTTCTCTAACTCAGTGCGCTAGGCCGACATTCTCACTATTAACAAATAGGTCAGGGTAGGCGAGTGGATAAGTGAGGTAGAAAAATGGACAATGACATCTAAGAAGACATCTTGACACACAATCATTTCTCTTCTTGTCTTAGATAATCGTGGGTAGAATAAAGTGGTCTCGACGCAGCGCCCGACGGGTTCAATAAGCGAGCATCGTAACAGATTCCTCCAACGTGAAAGAATAATTTTATTAATGCGAATCTATATATTATGGCGTGGTCTCAACATCTAAAACGCAGTCTATCCACCCATAAATTCATTTCCTAGCCGTTTCAGAGCGTCATTCTAATAGTCAGGGCACCTCCAACGGTCATATAGCTACGCTAGGGCGAAGTCCCATTATGTGTGGTTCTGTTGTTTCGGCGAGTTTCAAATCCCACAAAACTGACTCCTGTGAAGTCTTCTTTGTAACTCCCTGTATCTTTTCCAAATTTTCTCTCTTCTTACTGAGCTTCCTTGCCTTATTTCTTGTGATCTGAGTCTCTCTAACTGTTTCTGGAATTCTCTTTCCATTCTTATTCTTATCTTCTTCTAGCATAGTGACTTTTCATTGCTAATGTTCTCTCAAAGGGTTCGAATGTAATACCTCTTCTCTTATTAGTTCCAGGTTGGGTATTCTTCTTTCTTGCATGGATAGGTTTTTCAAACCTTTTTGCATTCTTTCAACTTTGACAACTAATTCTCTTGCATTCTGTTTCTTCGACTTAACTTCTCGTTCTTCTATTAGTCAGTCTATTTTTCTAGCTATGAAATCCCTTAGTTCTTAATTTTTCTTTTCTGTAGCTTCTTCCTCTGATTTCCTTCTGATCTGATCCTCCTCGATCCAAGTCTTTCCTAACAAAAGTGGGAATAGGGTACTGTTCTCAACAAACTTAATAACTTCAAATTCTTCTTCAGTCGATGTTCCATGGATGATAATAGGTACATTAGTAACTCTTCCACATAGGGTTATAATCTTTCCTTTAAACAAACCCATCCTTCCTAATGAAGGTACCATAGTAGGCTTTCCCAAAATTTCCCAAGTGTCTTTTGTTATAATATTTACTTGTGTTTCCTCGTCCATGACACAGTCTATGTCGAAGTCTCCTATTCTTGCATTTATGCGCTGTTTTACCTTCAATATCTCTGGTAAATTGACATCTTTGTGATCATTCATCGTTTCTTCCAACCATGATAACATAATCTGAGCCTTCCCTAATTCTTTCTCTTTATGATTCTATAACATACCCTTAGTCTCTTGATAATTTTCTTGTCTCATATTCATTTCTTCGACTTTAACAATCATCTTTGGGAAATCCTCAACTTCATGACCAACAATTTTACAACAAAGACAAACAGGGCTTGTATCAGGGCATTCCTTAGCAAGATGTCCCAGTCTTCTACAATTATAAAATAGTGTCAATCCTCTCTTCCTCTTGTATGTTCCCCAACTTCTCTTGTACTGCGCACTAGGATCACAGTGATGGATCTGCAATCTGCAAAAATTCTTTCTAGGTTCCTGCATCCAGTTATTAGTCCAAAAATTCAATCTATGCATAGGAATAACATATCTTTCTTCATTTCTATCAAATTTATTTAGATCAACTCTTTCTTCCAACTGTGCCCTATCTTTTAGACTAGGACATAATCTATTGAACATACCTAAATTCATGCTTTCGAAACAAAAAAATTAGCTTATCTTACTCTTATCAAAGAACAAAGATTTACCTCTTTCAAGATTTTACCTCAGACCGGGTTTCTTTCTTAGAACAGAGCTTTGAAAGTCAAGTAGAGTACTGTGCACTAAAACAATAGATCTACGCACAAAGATTATCTTTTCTTTACCTAAGTTCCCAACAATCACAATTTCAGTCTCGACAATAGAACCATTTGTTGGCACAGGGGCAGACCCATGGTTCAATGATTCAACACGCACCAACAAAACCCTAACTACCGACCCTTTTGGCAACACCTGCGAAGCATGCGAAGTCTCACCTGAGGTATATGCAGAGGGGGTTACAAGACTCAGGTGTCTATAACCAAGCTGGGACACAGATATGTGATTACAACACTTCACAAGTACTTTAATAACATGTAGAAGATGATATATATATATTTTTTGTTTGTTAATTTGTGTGAGACCTGTTGGCTACGTGATTAACCTGTGGCTTGAGAAACCGCGACTTAGGGGCATCTAAGCCGTCAAAATCACCCAAGGATCGCACCCGGCCTGAGCCACACCAACCCTTAACATGGTTGGATTTTTTGTCCCCGTAGGTTTCGAACTGGTGACTTTATCAACACAGAGTGGCTTAACAACACACTCTGTCACCGACTATCCTACACCTAGGGGACTAGAAGATGATATGCATTAACTCATTAGCTTCATTAACATCACATAACAAACCCTAAAATAGATCGACACAGTAACAGTAAAGATTAAGTACTTCAACCACTTAATAAATAACAACGAGTTAGATCTAAAATTCATTAATAAAGCACAAGTAAGCACTAAGCACTATCATATCTATTCATCATGCATAATAACAAAGCACTAAGAAGATAAATGACAAACACACATAGAAAAAATCACATCAGAGACACAAGATATACGTGGTTCACCCCAGTGTGGGGATATGTCCACCAAATGCTTCGTCTTCTCTATTATTCTTCTAAATCTCTTACATTCATATGCTCTTGTACGCTAAGACACATAGATAATCTTCGCAGAGCACAAGAGATCTGCGCACTGAGTGCCAAATACTCCTTTCCAAAAACTAGGTCACTGCACAAATCCCACTTCTTTATCAAGCACAAAGCCTTACATACACATTCTATTTCACTAAGCAACCCAAAACTACTTGCACTTAGCCTTGCACGCCACTTAGACTTCGCTTCTACTACTCTTACATTGCTTTTATTTCTTTACCTTACTCTCTTTATTTATACTTTTACAATAAGTCCTAAACATGGGAGAACCCATGGGCCGACATCCCATAACCCTTTACAAAAACCCTAGGAACCCCTTTTTGGATCCACAAAGCCCACAAAACAAGTGAGATCCACGATCTCAGCTCCACCTGGGCACTCCTTCCTCGATCACTACATCGAAGTCCAAAAGGTGGTCATTCCTGACCAATATTTCCTCAAAACTTAGTCGAGGGCCAACAATTCCTTAACAAATATTTTCATTGTGAACATGGATGATTGGTATTTGAAGATATCTTCAGTATTATGGGCTTATATAACTACATGTAAGAAACTCACAGGGCAGGGATTGGTGTATGGTCAGGAAGTAGTAGTCCATTTGGAATATTTGATACCTGGTCTGCCCATTGCAACCATTACAAACATGAAAGAAAGAGGTGCAACTCAAGAAATATTGGCTCAACTTATGGAATTAGAAGAAGATAGGATTATGGATGGTTTTCATCAAGAGGTATAGAAAGAAAATGATAAATCTTGGCATGATAGACATATTAAGAAGAACTTTAAGGAAGGAGATATGGTTCTCCTCTATGACAATAAATACTTACAACACCCAGGGAAATTCATGATACATTGGCTAAGGCCATACGGGATAAAGTTTGTCATAGATGGAGGTGTTGTGAAACTACAGGATTTAACAGGAAAAGAGATGCAAGGATTGGTGAATGGAATTTGATTGAAACTGTATAGGGGTAGTCAACCTAGTAACCCTCATTATTTTTAGTGTTGGAAAGTAGATTCGTACATAGTGTATATAGTAGAAACTGAAAAAGAAAGAAAAAAATGGGAAAAAGAAGAAAAAACCAAAAATATGAAGTAGATGGATAAGTGTTTTCCATGCAGTTAGACGATTCAACATGCATAAAACAACAATTTGTATGGAAAGAACTCTAAGATGTTGCATACTAGAGAAAGGTTACCAGAAAGAAAAAGTAGCACATCGAGACAAAAAGCAGTCGAAAAAAGGAAAAAAGGCAATGGTCGAAAAAAGTACAGTGTGACAGAGCATTTACGACAAGACTTATAAAAGAAGAAAACTTGCAAGGAAAGACTCATTGTGACATTAATAAAATGAGAGATAAGGAGAGAAAAATTGGGGTGAGTAGGTATTTTTGAAGTATTCAGTGAAGATTTAGAGAAACCCAGTCTAGATCTAGCACAATGGCACCACCGAAGGTCGACACTCCCAGTCGAATTTCCATGAGTTCACCCCACGAGAAAGAAGTCAAAGAGACAAACCCTATTTATCTGGAAGGAGTGGTAGATGTGGATGAAATCACATCTCCCATCATTGAACTAGTTATCCCTACCATGGTCAAATAACAAGATCTAGTGACAAAAGAAATGGAGGTCGAACTGCAAAATGACACACACAATCCTACACAACAACTTGGGTTAGGAGTACCATAGTAGATGGATGAGCACAATGATGAGTGAACAAAGTCATATGAGCCTAGACAATAGGCTGAAGAAGACCAAAACCCTATTGCAGAGCTAGTGTAGCAGTCGAAGGAAGTATTGATAGAAGATGTTATAAAACAACAATATTTGGACGTAGAAGATGAAGAGGATACACACCAAGAAACAGGTTCATCAACAATGACAACAAAGACAAAGGAAAAAAAAACAGTACAAATATCACTGCACAAAACTAAATTTGTAACACTGACACTTCCACGCATACTCGAAGGAGTCAAGATCCTTCCTGACATGTTAGGATGTGTGGATAAACTGAAGTATGAAGACCATGATATTACAGACATGGAAAAATTCCCTGAGTTTGCACCGCAAGTCTATATGGAGAGAAAAGGTACAACTACATCATGGGTTCCAATTTTAGAGCCTAAGTAGTGGATTGTAGGGTTGTATAACATAGGTATCATGAACCTATTGGAAATTCCCCATTTTGGGAGAGTCAAAGATGTAAATGCCTATGTGAAACATCTATTGGACTTGGTACATGGGGGTTTTATATGGATGGACAAACCGATATCAATAGATGTATATTTAATTGTAGAGATTATAGGGTTGGCACCATATCGATAAAAGACATAACAATATTTAGATGACAAGACAAAGGAGAAATCTATGGAAGAGGAGATGAAGAATAAATATAGCAGAAATAGAGGATCCGTGGGGTTGATAATTAACAAAATCAATGAACCAACAACCATATTGGCAACCAAGATGATGGCTTATAAACTTCTAGGAAATGTTGTAAGGAAGAAGCACCTGCAGGAGTCATAGAAACAACTGCGTAATGCACGAAGGGGAGTCTACTCATTTGGACCTCCTATTTATCAAACTTGTTTTAGGATGACTACAAGGATGCACATGATCTTGGAACATGGTTGATTATATAGATAACTTTGGTGGGTTGGGGAGAACCCAAATACACCGGATTTTACCTAAGGCCAAGAAAGTGTCGCACAACAAAGATACCATACTATGGCACACTTCATATGCAAAACAAAGGAAGGAAAATTTCAACATATTTGTTATGTGTTATGACGAGATGTAGGAAAGTTATCTATGCTTTGATGAAAGGAAGAGCATCAAAGCATAGATAACTTTCAGGCTTCTAGAGACAACATGTGGATCTGGGAAAAAGGGATCCCAAGAAGGTATGGCTACAATTGAGCTATTGTGTGATAGGAGAGGAAGTGCAATGGGCCATGAAAGACTGGACTGAAGAATGGAAGGTACTAGTAGTTTCCAAAAAGGTATCAAAAGGTAAGCAACGAGAAAAAGATGGAACTTCACAGAATTTGAAGAATCCAACAACAAATACAAGAAATGAAATAGAGTGTGTGAATGAAATAGGGGGGATCACAATAGTTAGAAATCCAAGGAAGAAGAACCCTATCCAAAAAACTTTAGCATAGGAGAAGGACCACACATAAGTAACAAATGGAGGAGTAAATAAGGATAACAATGTTCCTACGTAGGAGGAACTAGGAGGAGGAGATCTACCACACATGGACATCCCAAGTACAAAAATATAGATATAAAATCTACCATTGAAGAGAATAGTGTTACATTCAAGAGGTCAACGCAAGAGTATAAAGGTGCATAAGGGCGTTCCTGAGCTCACATTGATAGAAGATTATGAAGACATGTTTGTAGAGAGAGTACAGGACTGTGCAACATAGGAGTGGGATGATGCAGAGAAAGAAAGGGAATAAATATTTAAGAAGTTGACAAAGGTTAGGAGGCACTAAAACAACTACAACTTACTAGCGTGTAGCAGAGAGAACGGGCGCAACAAAAAATTCACAAGAAATATCAGTTCCAGCATAGGAGATGGTACAAATAATATCAACGGGTAGTGAAACATTTGCATAATTTAGGAGATATTGTAGGTGGATGATGAGACAACATAGAATCTATTAAAGGAAATCGATCACTTGGACTTGGCACTTCCCAAGGTTCCAACGAAGGCATTGTATAAAATGCAAATCAATGTCGCACAAGAGATATAATCGAGGGCACATGCAGATGCAACAAGTATGCAACTAGCCAATGAAGTAAAGATGACACTAGAGATGAAAATAAATTAGGTGCAGTTCGAAAGAGATACAGTAAAGTAGAACACTAAAAAAAATATAGCAGAAAGTGGAGGAGGTGTTTAAAACAATTATTGACAACACACAAGAAGGGAACATACCAATAGAGGAGAATATTGAAAATATAACACAATCTATGGAGGCATACAAGAATCACCTTACATAATTGAACGAACTCCTAGTACCTAACACCCCACCAGAAGTTAAAGAAAAAAGGGAACATGAGGTTACAAGTCATTCAAAGAGTATTGTGCAGAGAATCCAAGAAATCACAAAACTATATAAGAGGAGTGCGTAGTTGTGGATAGATATGAAGGAGGATGACACACTTTAGGAATTATAATAGAAGGAAGAAGGGGCCAATACTGCAGTATAGGAATTAAATACGAAACAAAAGATAATGAAAATCTTAGATAGATTGAAGAGTGCACAAGAACTGAAGAACTTGTAGGCAAACTTGAAGAGCATACAAGTAGAAAAAAAGGAAAGGCAGGCGTAGTTGGAGCCACTGCAAGAAACAAAGAGAAAATGATGACAAGCATTTATGAAGGTAAGGGGAAGGTTAAAAAGTTTGGATTGGAGAATGAAGAATTGTTGAAGGAACCTATCACTTCGCAGACTGTGGAGACTGTTGCAGAGAAGAGTGCACAAATGAAATCTAAAGTTAAAGACATTTCGGGAATGTTCTAGGAAATGGATAAATCAATGCAGGATGCACACACTACCTGAGTGGCTCAGGACGAGCCATAGGTGAGTGTTGTGGTCCTGTCGGCACATACCATTTTGGGTAACTGTTCAACAATCAAGAAAGACAGTTAGAAAAGGGACCAAAAAAGGAGTGTATGCTGGATAATAAGGAAAAGCAACACGAGGAAGTAGGAAATGAAGAAAGAAGGATGCAAATCAACCACTCACAGGAAGTTAGAATGTGGAAAAACCTAATCTACTTAGGGTTAGGTTTTTAGTAATTACTGTAATAGATTTTAACCCATTTTTGTAGTATAAATATGTATTGTAATATCTGAGGAGATACAATTTTTAATTTTGAAGAGTTCGGATTGTAGTTCATGAGTTAGTTTTTGGTATGAGTTTTGTTGAGAGTTGTGGAGCTATTTTTGGAGATGAGTCTATTTTTGAGATGTAACTGAGGGTAAGGTCACAAGTTGTGGAGCTTGGTGTGACCTTATTAGCATCACCATTATCAATATTTTGTATTCAGATGTAATGCACACATTGTATTAACTTGATGAAGAATAATAAAGAAGCGAAGAATTCTAGATCTTTGTGGATGTAGCCCATGTTGATATTATGGTAGTTGCGGGAGGTATTAACCTCCACGTGTAACCTTTGACAAGACTACAATATTCCTGGAAGCAAGAGAAACCCTAAAATGTTGTATAATAACCTTAGAAGACAAGTCAACTCAAGAGAATATTTAATATTTAGTTATTAGCCTCCAGAAAGAGAAGTGGGCCCAGTCAAGTGAGATAAAGAAGTATAAATATAGGGTACTAGAGTTCATTTGACACTCACTCATTCACAACTGCATAAGACTAGTGGTGCACAAGTTTGGAGAGGGAGTGCAGTGGCAACTGCTGCTACTCGGATTTTGGATTTTGGTTGAACTTTCTCTTGGTTATGGTTTGGACTTTCTTCTTGGTCTTTGATTATTATTTCTTGGTGTTTTATCCATGGAGAAAGGTACGCTACCTTGGTTGGCTATTGGTCTGATTCTAGAATTATTATGTCTATCAAGGTTAAGGTGCTCAGTGGTGGCCTTTGTGCCTATGGTTGGGTGACAATATTTCTATATTGTCTATGGAAAAATGAGCACATATCTTTATTTCTAATAGGTTATGGGACCACACTATCTTCAGATAGTCTAACCACTAGAAAATAGATAGGGAAGTTATTTATTAAGCTTGTTATGGCACCAGTTACAACTGTAGCTAGGTTTTCTGATTATGCAGCTGCAACAAACCCTAAACCTTGTGTTTGGGCACTTATGATGAAGCATTTGACAGAATTACTTGATATCCTAGTGTGCCCTAGCTTAGCACACCTCTTGGTGCCCTTAGCTAGTAAAAACATCAATTTTGAATTTTTGGTCAAAGTCAAAGTTTGACTGGTTAAAATCAAAGGTTGAATGATCAAAGTCAAATTCAAAGTTCGACTTCTGGTCAAATTGATTTTGTGGTCAAAGTTGAAATTGTAGAGTTTATATCTTGTTCTAATCATTGAATCTAATCTCTTTTTGCCAAGATGGTATCTAGTTTCAGATTGGAAGACAAGTTGGACAATGCTACAAGACTTCAAAGGTATGCACTTGTATATGCTATCCAAGTTATATCATCTAGAAAAACGTGAGTGTGTTTGTAGGAAATGTATTAGAGACCTTGTCCAAGCTATAATCTTGGATTCAGTGCATTCAAAGGAACAAGCGCACCCTTCATAACAATTGATAATTCAGGTTCCAGGTTTGATTGTTTGTTAAGCTTCAAATTTGTGTGTATCAAGGGTGATAATTGCTACATTAAAAATTGTGAAAGTAGTCTTTGAAAGATTCTCTTTTTTATAGGTGCAATGAATATTCGACTACATATGAATATTATTGATATAGATTCTTATTGTACTTGTTTGCAAGTTGAAATAGCATCTCCTCTAGATAGATATTTCTTGTTTTCTCTTTTTTTTCTTGTTCCGGGCAGGTACCCTTATGAAATATGTTTAATGAACAATCCTTGCAGAAGATGTCATAGAATAATTTTATAAGGATAACACAACTTCCAGATGGGAAGCAATCAAAACAGATAGAAACAAACATAAAGACAATCATAGGAGTCAGACTCGAAGGAAGTCATAAATCAAAAGGAAACTAGAACATGCTTGTGACACTTTGTAGAAATCAAAGAGAGATGCAACAGAGGGAAGCATGGACTATCTCAAGATGGAGGGAGCTAATCACATCATTCTGAAAGAAGAGCATGCATATTTCTCATTCAGGTATGAAGTCAGGATTAGGAAGGAGATAATCCCCAATGATATGATCCATTGAAGAAGAATATGTAAAGACTATGAAGTATCTATCCATGTTCTTCATTGGAAATAGAAGCCATGATAAGAAACACATGTTCAATTTGACTATAGAAGAAGTATTCTTCGAAAAGAATCCTTGAATATCCTTGGTTGTCCATCTAAATTTATGTTCCTACAATGAAAGGTTGGAGCCTTCAGGAAAGAAGGGCATGTAATCTATAGAATATTCCATGGACTCCAACATTGAAGAAAAACATGAGGAAGAACATGAAGATTCCAAGAAAGAAAGAAAAGTCAGAAAAATCAATTGAACCAGTTTGAACCCACTAGAAGCAGTCAAGCAAAAGGAATGGAAGGAAGTTGTAATGAAGAACAATGCATGTGAGAAATTGTGAAAAAGATTTAAGAATTTATATATACAAGGTGATACTTAGGGCTAGAGGTTTCTTCCAGTAGGAGGGAGAAGAATGCGATGACAACTTGTTCTAGTAACCAGATATACCTCTACCTGAGCCATTATATCTCCTGTAGTATCCATGGGTTGGAGTTTAAATCAGATGAATGTAAATATTATTCTTCTCAATAATGTAATTGAAGAAGAAGTGTATGTAGAGAAACCTCAAGGTTTTGAGGTAGACCAGAAAGAGACCCTTGTATGCATATGGAAGAAGACCTTGTATGGATTCAAGCAAACCCGGTCTAGAGCCTCTCATGTACAACATAAGCGTGGTGAAAAATTCCTATGACAGAGGAAGTATATTGAAATGGTTCTTCAGAATTTCGAGATGATGCATTGAAAATCCATGGAAAACTCCCATGATGAGAGATTTGAAGAAGTTGAGAGACTCTAATCTAGTAGACCCATCTTTGTATCGACAATTGATTGGCTCGTTAATGTATTTGGATAATACTTAGCCAGATATTTGTTTTGTGGGACGTTTAAGTTATGATATACAACTACATGAATTTATTGATTCAGATTGGGTAGGGAGTGTAGATGCAAGAATAAGTTCTACTTGGATATGTTTCACTTTGATCTTTTCCACGATGTCATGGGCTAGCAGGAAACAAAATTTTGTTACACTCAACACTATAGAAGCAGATTATATTGCATCGTGTGATTCTTATACGAAAGCAGTGTGGCTCCGTAAGTTGGTTTCTGGACTGTCTGATCAGGTGTTGAATTCGACCGTGATATATTGTGATGATGATATCTATGTGAAGCTTTTAGAGAACTTGATGTTCCATGATAGGTCGAAGAACATTGAGATAAAGCATTATATTCTCCATGATAAAGTACAGAGGCGAGAAGTGGTTCTCCAGTATATCTCCACAGATGAGTAGATAGAAAATATTTTGGTAAAACCTCTGTCCTAGATGAAATTTTTGCGTACTTAAGGGACAAGATGGGGCTCGTGGAGATGAATTCCTTATTGAAAAAGGAAGTGATGACTCCCAGGTTGGGAGGGAGCACTGATATGTTATTTATTTATGGGAAATCATTTTCCAATTCAGAAAATGGTCCAGGTTGGGAAGTTCCTTTCTAGTCCAAAAAGTGGCTCAATATTTTTGACGAATAATCATTTTCCAGTTCGGAAAATGGTCCAGATAGGACATTCATTTTCGTAATGAAAATGGTCCGATACATTGTTTATGTACCATATACAATGATTCCCCTTATGGCTAGTGTGGGGGAATGGTCTAGGACAATCATTATTCTTGGAAGTCACTTTGAGTAGTGGTCAAGTAGAATGGTCCGCGTCGCTTGGAAGTCATTCCTTCAAAGTTCACAATTGTGAGCAATTTCGAAGAATGTTCCATTTTGCAGGTTGGTGTAGGACAATCATTTCCATAGGAAATGGTCCAGACAATAATTCCCTAGGCTCATTCTCTCCAGGTTGCACTGTAGTTAGTGCCGGAGGAATGTCTCATTTAGGTGGATGGTCTAGGTTCAACAATCAGGGACATGCATTCCCTAGGGAAGACTCATTCTCTCTAGGTTTCACTATGATTAGTGTCAGAGGAATGTCCCAGTTAGGTGAATGGTCTAGACTCATAAATCAGGGATAGTTATTCTTCTATGCTTGGGAAGAATAGTCCAGATAGCCCATGGCCGATGTTTTACTTTTTGAGGGCAGATTCTCTTCTAGATCTCACAAATGTGAGTGGAAGAATGGACCAGATGACTCAATTTGTATCATGATATTGTTTATGTAGGTTGATATAAGATGATATGATTGTTTTGGAGATTGTATGTCTTTGGAAAATAACTGTATGCTACTGTGGTGGATGTGATCCACTGGTAGTGATTGTGTGTCACTGATTAGTAGTCGTGTGCTACTAGGAGTGGTTGTGTACCACTGGATAATAGTTGTATACTACTATGGATAGACACAGTTGTGTTCTATTGGATGGCATTATAGCAACAATATGCTACTATCTGAGTGCCATGGAGACTACCACTAGTGTTGGAGTTGATTTCCAACTAGATGGATAGTCAGTGTGTTGGTGGACAAACATTCTCCATGTGGAGAATGGTCTAGAAAAAACAAATTGCTGGTACATAGGTATTCTCTCTGTGGAGAATGGTCCAGGTTGATATTTTGTTGACGTATCATGGACTGATATTTTCCTAAGGCACATATTGTGGATCAATTAGTATAATGGTTCAAGACTGATATTTTCCAAGGCATATAGGTAGAGATGGATCTCTATGGTACATATGACTCGATTAGAAAATTGTTCAAGAATGACATTCCTATAGGAGTGGTCTATCTAGCCCATGTCGTAGCTTTCAACATATGTTGGGACAATCATTCTTCTAAGATGTATGTACGGATTAGAAGAATGGTCCTTGTATCACTCTGTGGAGTGAGTGACTTATTCAGGATCATGCCCGATCACTCATATGGAGTATGGATTCAAGACATGATCTAGTTGATGCTACCAGATGATATTGATAGTGATGATGTTTCTCGTGATTTGATTTACGTGATCATGAGATAGCGTGTGTGGCCATGATGATGCTATCGATTGAATGGTATGTTTGTGCTCAAGAAAATTACCTTTAATACCTCCCTAGCTAGGAGGGAGTGTTGATATTATGGTAGTTGCAGGAGGTATTAACCTCCACGTGTAACCTTTGAAAAGACTATAATATTTCGGGAGGTAAGTGAAACCCTAAAACATTGGATAATAACCATAGAAGACAAGTCATCTCAAGAGAACATTTAATATTGATTTATTAGCCTCTAGAAAGAGAAGTCAGCCTAGTTAAGTGAGATAGAGCAGTATAAATAGAGGGCACTATAACTCATTTGAAACTCACTCACTCACAACTGCGTAAGACTAGTGGTGTGCAATTTTGGTGAGGGAGTGCAACTGCAACTGGGATTTTATCTTTTGGTTGAACTTTCTCTTGGTTATGGTTTGGACTTTTTTCTTGGTATTTGGTTATTATTTCTTGGTGCGCTAGCCTTAGAGAAAGGTGTGCTACCTTGGTTGGCTATTGGTTTTCTTCCATAATTATTTTGTTTGTCAAGGTTAAGGTGCTCGGGGGTGGACTTTGTGCCTATGGTTGGGTGACACTATTTCTATATTGTCTATGGAAAAATGAGAATGTCTCTTTATTTCTAATAGCCCAGGGGGTGAACCATAATAAAACATTGTGTCACTATGTGGAATGCTTATTTTATGTTTTGCAATGGCTTATGATGAATGAATGAATTATTTAGTAGTAAAATGCAACACACACTAGAACAATTATGATATTTGCTGCTGAATGAATGTTAAATGAATGAACATGGTTACAAAATGGTAGATCTGAATGTTAGGTTGTGTTAGAATAATACATCTGGTGTATGTTGTTGATACTGAGAGGGGGGTGAATCAATATCAAGTACAATTTAAAACATTTTTCAACTTATAATTAAACTATTCAATTATATGAAATGAGCAATGAACAATAGTATAAGAGTTACACCAATACACCACAATACACCATGCACAATATATGAGAAATAATCAATAGTTATTGTTCAAGCGAAGTAATGAATTCCAAAGGTATCTACAGCTTCCAAATGTAAAGGGAGGGATAAAACTCCAAGAGGAAGATACAATCCTCCAATATCAAGAGAGAGTTGAACTCTCCATCCTTGCCCCTTCCTTCCACCCAATAATATACGAGAGATAATAAAACTTTACATTAAATCATCACCATCAACCAATCATCACATAGAACCTGATAATGCTTCCTGAGACTTCTTCAATTTCTGAAATTCTTCAATTCTTGGAGTACTTTGATACTATAGATAATATTACTCAATGTATTCTCTGAAACGCCTCCAAGTTTCACTCCTTGAATCGCCCCCAAAAAGAAGTTATAGAGAGAATGGTAGACCTTGTTCAATTCTGGTTTATTTAGGAGACTGAACTTGTACAAAATGTCTCGTGCTCAATATTTAACATCAGATTCTGAAACTCACACACAAGAAACTACAGTCCACACTCTTTCCAATGAAAAGTCCCATGTCATTTGGATTCTTGATGAAGAAGTTATGACTGTTTTACCTAGAATACCTGTTTATTGACTAGCTTCAGGACTGGTCACAAGCCCTATCTTCCACAGAGTGTATCTCCATAATTATAGCAAATCAAGAGCTGAAATTTTTACCACAGGTACCTTGATATGTCTTCTCAATAACATAGCAATTTCACCATATGAATAGTTCTATAAACAAAGTTATCGCAAAAATGGTAAGAGGACCTGAAAAATAACATACCTTAGAACACATCACCAAAAGACTTCATCCTCCCTTGAAATCCGACCTTCTTTACTTCTGATTTCCTCTAAAATTCGACTTGTATATCAAATGAATGTATAATGATATTTATTTATACCATTTATGTCACTTCCTTTTAACATTAGGGCTGACCTGACAATTTCTTATTTTGTAATTCTTTTCTTTAATTATCTCCAGGGCCTACATGTACTTCCTTCTTCAATTCACTTTGTCATCTTCAAAAATTCATTTCTCCTCAACCATAAGGATCCATGTGACGTGCCACATACCACTGGAAACAACATGATGTATACTATCCATCCATGGGTCTTGTATCTACATGTGCATTTTCCTTCATGTCCAAATACCTTCATCAATCTTGCGGTCCAAAACCCATGACTAGGGTTGACATCAATGAAAACAACCAATCTTCCAACAATCTCCCCCTTTGTCATTGATGGAAACACCCATTCCCCCCCTATCATCATGATCCCAATTTCTCTCCCCCTTTGACATCAATGGCAAAGGGTAGGGCTTCTCTCCCTGAGTTTAATGGTAAAAGGTAACTCTCTTCTTTGGGGCTGCTCCCCCTGAACATATGACACTCAATAATACTTCATCCTTAATTTTGGTCTTTGGGAATTTTTCTTCCTTGGAATCATTTTGTGTGGCTTTTGTCTTCTCTCTCTTTTTCATGTCTAGGATGTATATGTTGTTTTGTCTTCTTGTTGTAGTTGCAACCAATCTTCTTGAGTTATTTTCTTTGATTTTACATTTTCGGGAGTCAAACGTAAGAGTGTATCCTTGATCACACATTTTACTAACATTGAGTAGATTATGCTTCAAGTATTCAACCAATAGGACATTCTTTTCTTTTACATTTTTCTTCCAAGTTCTACTACACCTTCTCCAAGTATTTTGGCAGATGATTCATATCCAAATGCAACATTTCCACCCTTTCTCTTCCAGCTAATGAATTTGTACTAATCCCCAGTCATGTGTGAAGAACATCCACTGTCTATGTACGATTCATCTTCTTCTTTACATTCTTCAGCGGTCAATGCTATTCGACAATCTTCATTGTTTGGAATCTCTTTCCTTCTCCATACTATGGTTGGCATAGGGACATCTTCATTCATATATCTGCAATCTTATGCTTTTTGACCAAGATAATTACATTTGTAGCATGCAATATTTTTGTCCATCAATGGGGAAAATGAATTATAAATTCTGTTGACAAATCCATGATTATTTTCATATCTTCTATTTACACCATTCATGTTTCTTGTGTATGTGTTCCTTTCATTGATTCTACAATTAATTGCCTTATGTCCAATTGTTTTTCAAGTATAACAATGACCAAGAAAGAAATTTTGATACCTTGGAGTAAGTGGGCTTCTTTGTGATGTAGTCCATCTAGGTTAATGATCTATTATTCTATAGTTTTCTTCATATTGATTGAAGCTTCTTTGATTCCTGAAGGTAGGAGGTCTTCTTGGATATTCATCTCTCTTGTAATCATTCCTTCTTTCTAGTATCTTGGTCCACTTCTCATCAATTGTCTGTGTAGATCTTTCTTCAATCTTCTTGTTGGTATTTGCATCTTCTTTGTATGAAGTTTCATCCATGCATCCAATATGTGTTAATTATTTTGGCACTTTAGAGTTTCTTAAGCTCTTCCTCAATGAGACAACTTCTTGTTCAAGTTTCTCACAATCTTCTTCTTTCTTCATCATTTGGACATTCCTTACTTCTCTTATTCTTCTTTCTTATTCGACTAGAGTTTTCAAGGAAATGGTTTCTTCTCTTAGTTTCTCAAAGTCTTGTAATTGTTTCTTCAAGCTTACAACTGTCTTTTCACAACTACCCAATTCACTTCTTAGTTTTCTTTGCGTGTCTTTGAGCTTGCTATTTTCAATCTCAACATGCTTCAATTTTTTAAGATTCTCATCTTCTTGTTGAATAATTTTTTCTTCATGATTTTCTTCTTCTTCATATTAATTTTCTTCTTTAGTGTCATTTCTTTCAATCCTTGGATGAGGACATTCAAATTCAACATGACCTACTCCTTCACAATTAAAGAAAAAGAACTGACCTCTATTTTCTTCTTTGAAATCTGAGATGTTGTAATTTTCATCAACTTCTTCTTCTTCTTCTTCTGATTCTTCCCTTACATAAAGGTCTTGTAGCTTGTCCCAAAGATCTTTTGATGATGCACATGATCCCACCTTGGATTTCACTAAATCTGTCAATCCATCCAGGATGGTATCTATGGCCAATTTGTTGTTCCTTTTTGCTTCCTTCTAAGCTGCAGTCTTTGGTTTCTTCAAAGCATTGTATCCTGAAGCAACTGAGAACCAAACATCTGCCCCAAGATATTTCAAGTAAGTTTCCATTTTATTACTCTAGTATTCAAAATTTATTCCATCAAATGGTGGAATCCCATTTGGAATTTTGTCTTCCATTTCTTCTTAGGATCTTCCTTCTAGTGGTTAAACTGTACTGAAGGTAACTCACTCTGATACCAATTGTTGATACTGAGAGGGGGGTGAATCGGTATTAAGTACAATTTAAAACCTTTTTCAAATTATAATTAAACCATTCAATTATATCCAATGAGTAATGAAAAATAGTATAAGAGTTACACCAATACACCACAATACACCATGCACAATATATGAGAAATAATCAATAGTTATTGTTCAAGGGAAGTAATGACTTCCAAAGGTAGCTAGAACTTCCAAATGTAAAGGGAGGGATAAACCTACAAGAGGAAGATACAATCATCCAATATCAATAGAGAGTTTAACTCTTCATCCTTGCCCCTTCCTTTCACCCAAGAATATACGAGAGATAATAAAACTTTACATTAAATCATCACCATCAACCAATCATAACATAGAACCTGATAATGCTTCTTGAGAATTCTTCAATTTCTGCAATTCTTTAGTTCTTGGAGTAATATGATCCTATAGATGATATTATTCAATGTATTCTCTAAAACTCCTCCAAGTTTCACTCCTTGAATCCTCCCCAAAAAGAAGTTATAGAGAGAATGGTAGACCTTGTTCAATTCTGGTTTATTCAGGAGACTGAACTTGTACATAATGTCCCACACTCTATATTTAACATCAGATTTTGAAACTCACACATAAGAAACTAAATTATGTACTCTTTCCAATGAAATTTGTTCCATAGCATTTGGATTCTCTATGAAGAAGTTATGTCTGTTTCACCCGGAACACCTGTTTATTGACTAGCTTCAGGACTGGTCACAAACCCTATATTCCACAAAGTGCATCTCCATAATTATGGTGAATAAAGAGATGAAATTGTTACCACAGGTACCTTGATATGTATTCTCAATACCATAGCAATTTCACCATCTGAATCATTCTAGAAAAAAAATTATAGAAAAAATGGTAAGATGATCTAAAAAATAACATACCTTAGAACACATCACCAAAAGACTTCATCCTCCCTTGAAATCCAGCCTTCTTTACTTCTGATTTCCTTTGAAATTCGACTTGTATATCAAATGAATGTATAATGATATTTATTTATACCATTTATGTCACTTCCTTTTAACATTAGGGTCGACCTGACAATTTCTTATTTTGTAATTATTTTCTTTAATTATCTTCAGGGCCTACATGTACTTCCTTCTTCAATTCACTTTGTCATCTTCAAAAATTAATTTATCCTCAACCATGAGGATCCATGTGACATGCCACATACCATCAAAAACACCATGATGTATACTATCCATCCATGGGTCTTGTATCTACATGTGCATTTTCCTTCATGTCCAAATACCTTCATCAATCTTGCAGTCCAAAACCCATGACTAGGGTTGACATCAATGACAACAACCAATATTCCAACATATGTTGAAGTGAAATTCATGCTTAACATCCCCAAAGAAACATCCCTTCCAAGGCTACAGACATCTAGGTCCTGCAGTCACCCATAAATCCATCTCGGGTGAGACTTCATTGTGCACTTTATGTGCAGTGTTTCCTTCTAGTCTCCAGAAGGGTCGATGGTTTATAGGGTTTTGTTGGAAACCTAAAGTAGAACTTAGGTCAACCCAAACATTCCAACAAGTGCACGACAAACCGATTTTTTTATACTGTGCGCCAACCTCAAATTCTACCAAGCATGTGTTGGACCATATTTTTGACAATTGTGCCAAAAATCAAGAAGATGCACGCCAGAATCAAGAAAGGAATCATTGGAGAATATTCTCCAATTATTAATGACAACAACACAAGGGAACATGGAGCTAAAAAAAGGTGAGTTGGAGAGGTAGTTAATATTGTCCTGATTCTAGAAGGCTATGTGGACTGCAGGTAGGTTCCATAAGCATGTGAGGTAGTTTGTTAGTCGAGCGAGTGGAGCAGAGAAGAAAGAGGCATAGCTCCCGAGCAGAGAAAGATATAAAAGGAAGAAACACCATCATAGATATAGTTATATGGTTATATGATATCCATTTAGTTGTTAGAATCAAACTCACTCTGAGCCTTTTGTAATGTTGTAATGTTTCTGAATATAAATCTAAGTCTATCATATTTATGAGATATAAAAGGATGCATATTGCGCAGTGTGTTGTATTTCTGAGGAATTATCTAAAGAATATATGAAGCTTTGTTGCTGTTTGATATAGTTTGCTTAATGTATATTGTGTATTATGGAATGAAAGGAATAATAAAGATGTGATAGTTCTAATTTATTGTGTATCTATCATGTGTTATTTGGATATGTGTGTGTATTGTTTTACTTATTAGCATAGTAAGTCGTCGGATATGTAATTTATGAATGCCGTCCCATATGGATATTAGTTTGTTTAGTCCTTCATCCCCAACACAAGACCCTATGGTCTCTATTATCCTCTCTACATCTTGTGTGAGACCTTCCTCGGCCTTTGTTGATGATTAATATGATGATGATTTGGGGTTTTGCTTGGTCAACTCTAGATGCACCCTGGGCATAAAATCCCCAACATTAAGAAGGATGTGCACAAGCATGGAATAAAATTCCAACAAAACTCGTCGGGGGTGGTCTCCTTGGCCACTTTGATAGAATCCTCTAGATATGTTGAGAGAATATTATCCTAATTGAAGGATGCCCCAACATTGACATAGTAGTATATAAGGGGCACCAGGGATAGTGTGAATTTTGATGCATATTGTTCCCCATACAACCTACACAACATTGCTACAATGTACTAGCACAGTGTCTTCAACAAGCTAGTGAGATATTCACTTGAGGATATTATTTTGAATTTCTTGTCAGGATTGTATCAGACTTTGCACATATTGTTTTCCTTGAGCATAAATTTCATGATAAGGTCTTCATTCAATGACAAATTCCCTTCTCTAAGTGATAGTATGAGGCTATGTTCAATGATTAGAATGATTCTATGGGGTGTTTGATGGCATTGAGGATATTTATATTGTTTGGGTCTACATTCCATATTATCTAGGAAATTGCGTTCATACATGGAAAGACCGTTGCATGGGCTACCACCCTATGTAAATTCGATTTCTAGATGTTCCTAGAGATTTTGATTTGTTCTTTTGCTTCTTGAGGGAAACTCTAGTTCTTAAACATTTGTAAGACTTCACCACATTTAAATGAAGTCCCCTTCTCTATAATTACCATGTTATCATCATAAATTGGACCTGGGGTGCCTTCCTCTTCTTATTGGTGGCTTCCTCTTACAAAGGCCTATGTCATGGGAGATTTTCTTGTAGCCTTCTTGTGGGGTGAAATGCTTGAATTTGCAATAAACATATTCACCATTAATACAAAACCACTAATAAAAATATGTTATTTTAATCACTTCAACGGGAAAATAAGTCACGAAAGAAATCTTCAAGCACTAGTTTATGCAAATGTGTGATTTATTGGGATTTTGGGAAGAATATGGAAGTTAATGATAAAATCGTTAATTCAAACCTGTATCAGTGTCTGAGGAGCTACTTGTTCCAATATTGGGAGGATATTCATCATCTAAAGAGGAGAGGAGAATGGGTGACATGGTGAGAATCTAGTCGAGATTTGGTTAAGTTTTCAAGGATAAAGAGATTTTGGTGTATCGACATCGATGACACCAATATTATCGAAAAAGGGAAAGTCTTCACCGACCTTAATGATACCAAATCCACCTATATAGGAAAATTAGTGTCAAAGTTGCTTGGGTGAAATTCGTTAATGTACAAAGGATAGTACCGATGAGTTTAGTGTGAAATTATCCAATACACAAAGGATAATACCGTTGATGTTAGCATGAAGTTTTCTAGTACATAAAGGATAGTACTGATGATGTTTGTGCCAACCACTATGATATGTGAAAGGCGATACCGATAGAGATGTTGGAAACTTCCCTAGAATGAAAAGTATGGTAATGGAGATGTTAACCTCAAATTCGTCGATAAAGAGGACAGGGTACTAGTGTTGTTTATGTGAAATCCACTGATATGAAGAAGTGTCAGAAAATTGGCTTAGGATGATGGAAAGTTGGTTGTATTGTTGGTTTTCATTGATGTCAACCCTTGGAGAGTGATATTGTATATTGATTTTAACCCTTAGATATTTATGTCTACCCTTGGAGAAGTTCGGTAGTGAATTCCAGTAGCACAAAGGTATGGGTAATGGACCTGAGTTTGTTTGAGGTATAAAGACATGAATATTAGTGAATATGAAAGTAATACTATTCTATATGGATAGTACATGTCATGCCATTTTTGGTGATATGTGGAACGCTACATAACTCCTCACGGTTAGATATTTATGGCCATGTGAAGTTGGAGAACCCTCATGAGTTCACTAGAAGCCCCTAGAAGGTCAAAGAAGTCAATTATTCTAGAAGTTCCTAGAAGAAGTGTACTAGTCAAATTGATCGTAACTAGGAGTTAATCATGTGTATAGTCGTTGCATTAAGAAAATAATTAAAAATAAATTGCTTGCAACAAGAACTTGTGAGTTTGATAATTATCGTAAAGTAGTTGTGATGCAAAGATTGAATAGTCAAAGTTGTTGACCAAGAAATAAATTAAATAATAAAGTGGTTTCAACAAGAAGTTAGTTAAGGGAAACAAAGTTATGAATTGACTAATTATAGAAAATTTAGTTGCAACAAGAAGTTGTGAGTAAAGATAAATTATTTAAATAATAAAGTAGTCAAAGTGGTTGCAAAGAGAAATGATTTAAATAGCAAAGTGGTTGCAACAAGAAGTGGTGAGTTTACTATTCATGTATAAGTCAAAGAGGTTGCAAAAGAAATTAATTAAATAATAAAGTTAGTTGCAACTATAAGTGGAGATATTACTATTTGTGGATAAAGTGGTTGTAAGTGGAAAAGTGGTTAGAAGTGGGTTATCCCTAAAAGAAGGAAGTTGGGTAAAGTTAGTTAGAAGATAACCCCTTGAGGAAGCTACTTGGAGAGATTATTGTGATAGGTTATTGTCACAGGTTTTTTATTACAGGTTGTTGGTATAGGTTTCTTAGTACAGATTGTTGGTACAATTGACAGTGACAAAGTGACAGTGAGAGGTTGTCTACATTTGGCACTTATATTTTAGGGCGGTTGGATGAGGCAAGGAAAGGTGGTTATAGACTCCTTTCGGTTGGTGTTGGAGAATTACGTAGTTGGAGCTTCCTTCAGGTTGGATCTTGAGAACTAGGTGGTTGTAGCCACCTTTCGGTTGGATGAGGCAAGGAAAGGGAGTTATAGCCTCCTTTCGGTTGGTGTTTGAGAATTACGTAGTTGGATCTTCCTTCAGGTTGGATCCTAAGAACTAGGTGGTTGTAGCCTCCTTCTGGTTGGAGCCAAAGAACTAGAAGTTGGTGCTTTCTTGAATGTAATTCTTTGACATATAAGAAAAACATTCCTTGGTTTTCTCCCACATTGGGTTTCCATGTAAAATACTGGTGTAATGTGTATTGTGTGGATGTGTCTATTATTGTTCATTATGCACTGATGGATGTTAATGTTTATGATGCAATAATATATTTATGATTAACTAATGAACACTATTGAATAATTTAAAATAATATACATTATGGTTAAAAGGATTAATAAGTGGTATAAATTGATCATTATTGATTCACCCCCCCTCTCAGTAATCCAACAAGAAACTAGTACCAACTTTGGTGATTCAAATCTCACCAGTATAGCAAGGTATGTGTCGGAGACAATGGTACAAATTGTTGGATCACTGAGAGGGGGGGTGAATCAGTAATAGCGTAATTGTAATCCTTTTTCTTCAAATGTTATACCAATGTAGAATTATTATCCAATAATGAGCAATAAGAAATAAACAATCACACACATACACAATACACCAGTGTTTTACGTGGAAACCCAAATCGAGAGAAAACCATGGAATTCTTTTTCTTATATGTCTTAAAGAATTACATTCATTGGAAGCACTAACTACCTTTGTTTTCCAGCTGCAACTGGAAGGAGGCTCCAACCCCCTGGTTTCTCAGGCTACAACCTGAGGGAAGCTCCAACTCCCTAATTATGTGGTTACAACCAGAAGGAAGCTACAACCCCCTATGTTCTCCGGCTACAATCGGAAGGTGGCTACAACCACCTATCCTTGCCCCGTCCAACCTCCCTAAAGTAGAAGTAGAAAGATGGAACCACTGCCAACTTATCACTGTGAGATATACTACTGTACAAATGTATCAACCTATACCATTGCCCTGTATCCAATCTGTACAACTGCCCTGTAATCAAACCGTACCTGAACTAAACATGTATCTACAAAAATACAACATATACACAACTTTTAGTGATTCATCCCATGTATGTACATGCCCTATCTGTTATGCAGCCCGCATATGCCTTCTAAAACTAGGGTTTCCTTTCACTTGAAAACTTTTGACCCTCTGTAACTTCTTTCACATAGATTTGTAACCTGTCACTGTATCCAAACTGTAACTGTACCCTGTGCATGCATTCTCATACATAACCTCTACTCAAGGCAAGTATGTCTCTCTCTAGTCATGTTCCATATAGGTATGTGTAATCATGAACAAGTATAATATCCCTCACATGATCTTAGTCATCATCCCCTTTCTGATATTCAATTTCTCAATACATCAGTAAATACAAGATCTCAACCATGTACCATAAAAACTCTTATCCATATGCCAAGAAATACAAGATGTGCCTCAACAAGAAGTATCAATGATAAATATACCATCACTGTATTTCTGTAGATCTGACTTATACATAAGATCCCATGCAACCACTAGTCTCTCTAGGGTGAATCCTCAAATCTCCATTGCCATTCCTCATGCATACATAAAAATCCAACTATTCATAGAAATAAGACATACCTTTTGAACCAATGGATGGATCTGATGTATCTGAGCACTTTAGACCTTCCTGGAAGCTTGATCTCAGAATCTAGAACCTCTGCACCTTCATCTTCTCAAGTTTCATGGATTTATCAACATGTACTCACCCTATACACAGTCAGCCTGTGGACATACTCACCCTATACACAACCAGCACACATATACCTTCAATGTATATGCACCCTATACACAAATATCCCGCGCATGCCTCAAAAAATAGGGTTTTCAGTGAATCCAAGAATTTCACCGTCAACCCTTCATGCTACCTTAGACATTCGCCACTTCAGATGTATCCACAAGTATTTACAAGAAGCTTTACACAAGAAAATAGATATACACTATGTACAAGTGTGTTTTTATGAGTGAGCTTTGTCTCTTATTTATATCTTCATGTATCCTTACACTTTCCTTATTTTAGGGCTTCTTCATTTAAAATAATTTCTTTTTGTAAAGAAATTTGACTCTTGGGGGCTTCTATAAGACTCATGAGGGTTCTCCAACTTCATATGGTAATAACTCTCTAACCGTGAGGAGTTATGTGACGTTCCACATACCACTAGAAACGACATGACAAACACTATCCATATAGGATATTTTCCCTGACAAATTCACTGTCCTTCAACTCATTATTCCAGAATTAAGCATGGGTTCTCTTACTCCGCAAAGTGTCTTCCCGTGAGGGATTCCACCTTAAGGGGACCACTTTGGAGTTCATCCATATTTACTTCTTATCAACCATGATGAGACAATAATGAGTCATCTTTACATCAAACAATCTTGGGTCCATTACCTAAACATTTGTGTTGCGAGGCTTTCTTCAAGGGTTGAAATCAATGTCAACCAACCTTAATCAACAATATCCCCCTTTGACATTGATGGCAACACTCTGACGCAATACTGAAATCATATCACTCATGCTCCCCCTGGAACCATGCCTCTATCCTCCACATTTGATAAATTTGCCCCCTTGGAACCATGCCTCTATCCTCTGCATCTGATAAAACTATAAAACTCCCCCCCTTTGTCATCAATGGAAAATGTATCTTTCCATCCGGGGCTGCTCCACCTGACTCAACTGTCCTCTTAAGGTGCTTCCTCGTGTAAATCTAAGACATATAAGATAAGCATTCAAAAAGCATTAAAAAAACATTCATTTTGGAGTAGAAATAACTGCAAGTCTTTGGCGAAGATATTCAAAGACTTCCCATGGAAGTGGTTTTGTAAATATTTATGCCACTTGTTCTTTTGTTCCCACATACTCAACTCTGATATTATTTTCCGCAACCTGCTCCCATAGAAAATGATACTTGATTGGAATGTGCTTCGTCTTGGAGTGCATCACCGGGTTTTTCGAGATACTGATGGTGCTTTTATTATCACAATAGATAGGAATGGACTCATCATACTCAACCTATATATCTATTAGAGTTTGTTTCCTCCAAAGAACCCGTGTACAACATGATTTTGCTGCAATATACTCTGCCTCGGTTGTAGATAAAGATACTAATGATTGTTTATTTCTTAGCCATGATACTAAACACTCACCCAAGTAGAACGCTACTCCATTGGTGCTTCATTGGTCATCAATACAACCTGCCTAATCTGCATCTGTGTAGGCAATAAGTGACAGATCCTTTCCTTTTGGATACCATAATCCAAACTCTTATGTTCCTTTGAGATATCTGAAAATCCTCTTCACTGCTAATGCATGTGATTCCTTTGGTGCTTCTTGAAATCGTGCCACTTTTCCAACTGCCTACATTACAGATGGTCTAGATGCTGCCACATATAGTAGGATGCCAATCATTGACCTGTATTTCCTTTGATCTGTAGACTTCGAATCATCATCTTTGCTCAAATTTCAACTAATTTTCATGGGAGTGATAACTGGTTTGCAATCTTCCATTCCGAATTTCTTTCTCATTTATCTGATATACTTGGTTTGAGAAATAAAAATTCCTTGGTTTCTTTGACATATCTAAAGTCCCAGAATGAAGGATAGTTCTCCAAGTAACGACATTTCAAATTCATGTTGCACATCTTTTGCAAATTTCTGGCTTAACCTATCATCATCACTACCAAAAATAATATCATCAACATAAACTTCAATTAATAAAATATTACCTTGACTTACCTTGATGTAGAGGTTGTTGTCTACACTTCCTTTTATGAACCCTGCCTGCTATAGATACTTATCTAGTCTAGAGTACCATGCTCTAGGAGCCTGTTTTAGACCATACAGGGCCTTCTTTAATTTGCACACATAATCTGTGTTCTTTGACAACTGAAATCCTTCTGGTTGTTCAATGTAGAATTCTTCTTCAAGTTCCCCATTCAGAAAAGATGATTTTATGTCCATTTGATATACTTTAACTTTTTTAGAGCATGCATAAGCTAAAAGAAAACAAATTTCTTCCATTCTGGCAACTGGGGCAAATGTCTCTTCAAAGTCGATTCCTTCAATCTGTGCATATTCTTTACATACCAATATATCTTTATTCCTTGTCACATGTCCATCTTCATTCAATTTATTCTCGAAAACCTATTTTGTGCCAATCACATTCTTATTCTTTGGTCTTGGAACCAATTCCCAAGTGTCATTTTTCTCTATTTGATCCAATTCTTCATCCATGGCCTTATTCCAAAATTCATCCTTGATGGATTCTTCTGTTGAAATAATGTAACTGCAAAGAGTATTCTTATTATTATTGATATTTTATTCATAGGATCTGTTATCACTCCAAGAAACTCACTCCAAGAAACTCCTTAGGGTTGTAGGCTAAGGATGCTTGGTAACTTAAGAAATCATGAATAATGAAAGTGTGTGGATCAATGGGATAACTGAGGATGGCTAATGAGAAGAACAACTTATCATGCATTCGAATGAGCCAGGGTGCTTTTAGAAACCAATAATCAGATAGTAATTTGGAAGGGGGTATGAGAACACTACTCTAGATAACCAAGGACATTAACATGTGGGGTCATACAAGATAGTAAGAGATCATTCAATTGAATTCATGAGCCAAATAAGAGATGACAGTTCTTAAAAGCTAAATTAGAATCAAATTCTAGAGCAATGAAACCTGTGAAAATCGATGTGGTAGCAAAGCTGATTCATATCAAATAAGAGTCCTAGAATTACATGTAAAATGTATCCAATATTGAACCTTTAGGGCTCAAATGTCTTTGGCTTTATAGCCTCTTACAATCAGGTTTAGGATTCTAAAAGTATGGATCTGTTTTGCTAAAATAGTAAAGAACTAATTTGCGAATAGGAAAAGAAACACCAAAAGGGGATAATCTATGGTGGTCCTTAAATCATTTGTTTGAACGGTTGGTGTTGAGGAGTATTCTTCAAGGCTCCTCCATGGAATTACAATTCAGATTTGATGAGGCTGTATTCATTCTAATATTCTGCCTTCAAAAATGACTATACTTGACCAAAGACTCCTCTTCTGACTTGTCTTTCCCAAAATAGCCTTTGGATTTGATGGAATAATCCACCACTGTCTAGTCCCAACCGGTTTCATGCTTTAAATTCAAGAATTTCAAATCGGGCGAAATCGTAACGATAGAAGCGTTCTGAGACTCCGATACATAGCTGTGAAAACGCTCCTTAAATTTGCCGGAAGCGCCACTTTCAACGGTAATGGGTACAAGAATTACATATGCATGGCATTTGAGGATGAATTTTAAAATTGAATTTCTCGGTCATAAAAAATCCATTTTCACATATGAATAGTCGTCGACATCTCTGAGAATCTCATATTTCCAATGGTGTTGTCGGATATTAATTTAACGGATCTCAAGAAGGGATTGAAAAGTTCCCTGCAAGTTTAAGTGTCATTTTTTTCATTTGCAATTCAAAATCCTAAACGATCCTTTGTGAGCAATGTCCGATATGGAAACAAAGGTTTGATTTGAAGCTTCCAACCCAGGAGTACAGCCTCTCTACATTGAAATTGTTGATAATCTTGATTTTCCTCAGTGCGCGACTTTGTGAAAACCGCTCAATATCTGTGGAAAGTATGCACTTTCCGCAGTAGCGTTTTATGAAGACCCTCTGTTGACATACATCTTTGGCCAGTAGCCAGCACTGGAGAACTGATTTAAGAACCTTTTGGTTTGACCCTTTCAGCGGCCGTGCCAGCGGGTGAAAGCGATCTCATAGGCTGTTGAGAAATTGGGCGCTTTCAGCACAATGAACCTTTGAAAACAAGTTAGATGTGGAAAGTAAAAAAATGACAATTTTAAAAAAAGAAGACTTTACAATCAAATTTAAGTCAAACTAAAATCTAAAATTTTGCAGCTAAAGACTCAACAATGAATTGAAACCATCAATAACCATGCTATCCAGCGTAAAACGTGAAAATGACGTTGCTATTTTGGGAGTTAACATTAGCTCCAACTGGGATGGGCATCTCCACAGTGAGGGTGACCAAGAACCTAGTAGTTTGTTAGCCTTTAGTATTGGGCATAGGTCATTAGGTCTTTTAGGTGGTTAACTAGAGCACACACACCGCGGGCTCGCCTAAACCATAAAACATAAACTAACTCAAAAATAAAAAATGTTAGCAGCAGTTCTCTCACGAAGAAGGTCTCCATGAAATGCAAATGAAAGAAAACAACCAGACACCTCAAGTACATGCACTTTCGACTCTGGATGATCTCCCAAAAGTAAAACCCCCAACTGGTATAAAATACTAGGATCTGCTTCCCAAATAAGGTGCCTAAGGACCTCAGCAGCAGTTTTTTGGAACTTTGATATCTGTTTTTTCTAGTAGATGTAAGAGTCTTTGGAGCGATACGTACTCTGGACACAATCATGAATATCTTCACTGTGATAGTACAATTTCTCAATACAAATCGTGCTTCTTTTGCTTTTAGCAATTTTGTTTCCAATAGTTGTGCAAGAGAGGAGGTATTCCACCAACAGCTGTCAACTTCATAGATAAAATAGAAAACAAAGCAACAACATATTATTGTTGATGTTCAGTGGATAATCCCAGTAAAGATATCAAAAGTTGAACACCCTCTCGTCCATGTCTCTTTCTTCCTGAAATTTCATGCTTCTGGTGTTTCCAGAATTTGATTAGTCCTCCAACGGTGACAATAACCAGTCAACACAGTCAGTATCTGGGGGTTCAAAGATCCACAGATATCCGAGAAGAATTCCTCTTGCACACTTTTCACAGAAAAGTTTATCTTGCTCCCTAGGTTCTAGATGAATATCTGGACCCACCTGTATGGGTTAGTGTCATTTCAGTCAGTCTGAATGGGCATACGTGTGGCTACAAACTCAGTGAAAACACTTCACACCTTCATCTCTATGAGTAAATACGGACCCTTGAATACGGCCAAAGCGAGGTGCATTTTCCAACAAGAATGTCGTTACGGCTTTACTAGTCTTTGATGTAGATGGTCGAGATGGTTTAGTAGATGAGAAAACATCTTGGATCTGTTCTTCTTCAATTGGCTACCCTGTTTCCTGTGCCTAAAAATACGGAGATGATATGTGTAAATGAAGAGACACTTCCCTCATAATTTGAGTTAATAGGCAGAGTATGATAATTGTCTTATGAGTCACCACACTTATATAATGGGAAGATAGTTGCTTTTTTAGACATGCTTTTCAATGATGACTGCAGATATTATCTACTGATCTCGGCAATTGTCGAAGCGGTCGGTTCTCTAATGTGGCCTAATGTCTTCTTTGTCCCATTAATCACGAATTTCCCTCTGACTCCCAAATGTTTCTCTGAACAATGATTATGTATTCTTTCTTCCCTTTGGCAAGAAAAGATGGCAACAAATGGCATTGGAATTCCTACTCAAAGTTTTTTGCTGACATCTCAAATTTTCAACCGTTCTAGCTCTTGATGAGAACTTGAAATCAGATTTTCTGATATCAACCCTTCCCTGTAACATTTGGACTAAGGCAAGGAAAAATCCAGAGAATTTTGTGTATTTGATCTTCCCACTAGATCATTAAGCATTACCTGTTTAGTTTCTCCCCTCCTTGTACAATCACTGTCAGCAGGTACGTTCTGTAGCAATTCATCATTCTGCCTCTGAAGAGTTGACATTGTTGAGTTCTCCAATGTATTCAAAATTGGACCTCGAGATGAGTCTTCTGTTTACAGGAAGTTACGTCTTGGAGTATGCTATCAAGCCATGCTAGCTGCTCCCTCCCAACTCCACCATTGAACATAACAAACCTCCTCTCATTTCCAGTTAGCCCCTCGGGACTATTTTTTATCCTTATTTGGGTTCTTGGTTTCAAGATATTTGATAGCCTCTAAGCTATGGGGATGATTCTCGGGCCACCCAACAACACTGATGTCATATCCATCCAACACAACAAATCTGTAATCTGGTATGGGGCTAAAATCATAATATGCATGGCCATTTGGGGAAGGTATCTTTAACAAGCTAATCAAATCGCTTCGAGGGAGATTATAAAGACAATGATTACCAAGCATATGATAAACATGACCATTAAACTCGTCAAATTCCTTAATGACATTCAATACAGATGTACGAGACTCCTCTTTAGGGAAGAAGCCATCTACTATATCACCAAAATGCAATGTGAACTGTAGTTTTCCTCTCTGGTTCTCATGTTTATTTAATAAGAATGAACGCTGATTGTTGCAAAATTGGGTTGGATTAATTAGCTTCCCTGTAGTTGTTCTCTGGTTCTCATGTTTATTTAATAAGAATGAACGCTGATTGTTGCAAAATTGGGTTGGATTAATTAGCTTCCCTGTAGTTGTTCTCTGGTTCTCATGTTTATTTCATAAGAATGAACGCTAAGTACCCACCTTATTGCCTGTACTTAGTGTTCATTCTTATGAAATAAACATGAGAACTAGAGAACAACTGCAGGGAAGCTAATTAATCCAACCCAGTTTTGCAACAATCAACGTTCATTCTTATTAAATAAACATGAGAACCAGAGAACAACTACAGGGAAGCTAATTAATCCAACCCAGTTTTGCAACAATCATTTATGATAGAGACAGCGATAGCCTCCATTGCAATGGCATCCACTTAGCTTGAGTTGGTCCCTTGGAACGAGATCATAGAAGTGTTGGCGATGACTGGCATATTACCAAAGTGATGGCTTGTGAAACATGATGAACAACAACTAATTTTACAAATATAGGATGGAGTTATTTTGCAAAATTTCCAAAATTTTGAAATTGGGTTTGTTCAAAACTTTTTCCTTGTTCAGTCTTTGAGTCTTAGGAATGCACAATTGAAGAGCATCACTCGCAATCTCTGCTATGAATTTCTATGTAGCTTTTCATCTAAAGCCATTCAGCGAATTATTCTTACGTCGGGGCATTGAAAGCCACTCTTGCTGGGGTAGTACTCTGCTTAATTCATCTGGGATCGTGGGAGTGCAATATATTAAAGAAGACATGAATTCGATAAGCACTGCATCGTCGTCCGACTTGACTCTGTCATGCTTCCCTCCCTTCGCTCGCAGAGGACTCACGAATAAATCCCAAAAGATCATTAACGGACAAGCTGTGAAGCGAATTTGAAGCGATGGCCCTTTCGGCTTTAATTATGAAGCGAATGTAGCAATGCTGTTATTACGCCCTTAAGCGGTTGGAGGCGATTTAGATGCGTGGGAGTGTCTGGTTCGAAGGTTAGAAATGGTTTGAAGGGGATCTTGGGTTGTTTGAGGCGAAAGAATTAAAGCCATTTGTTGAGGAAGCGTGCGCACAGGAACTTTCTTTGTTGACACCTCCACACCTTCAAAATTTGACGTATGGCACTTTCATTGCTTCAGCGTTGATAAAGTGACGTGACTTAATTGATGATGTTGCTGTTTTCTTGATTGTAACTTCCTCTGGTTATCAGTTCTGTTATCAACATCGCCTTCATAATTAGTGAACTTGCCAACGATTTGGTTTGCATTCTTTTCTTTTTCTTCACGGTTCCAGTAGAATCTATTAATTTGGTGTTGTTTTAGGTATGCTTTACGGCGGGTGGCAGGCGTAATATGATTCATTGGTTTTATCAGAGGATCTAGCATTTGAAAGATCATCCGCAAGCAGAAAGGACAGATGCCTACTACCATCAGAAGATGCATTCTCCCCAAGTGACTGTGAAGGATGTTGTTCATCTGCATGGTTCAAATTGCTTGGGCTTTCATTATGAGCAATGATGTCATGGCTAGGACCAAGGCTACCCACTTCATTTTTACCAATCAAAGGTGGATCCATATTTCCTTGCTGATGAGCCATGTCATGGTCTTGTAGAGAATGTGGGACTCTTACTTCCTGCACACTGTATCTGGAACTTGGAACTACCGGTTCATTCTTTCTTCTAGTCAGTTTGGTTGCTTGGAATACATCAGGAACGGTGCCCGTTGTTCCCACATCACGCATTGATAACCTTCTTGAATTGATATGATGATGGTACAAAAGATTCAAACATCTCAACTTGTTTATAAGTCTGATAAGGATCACTAAAACCTGAACTCGATAAACCATGAAGTTCCTCTGAAAGAATAGTCCAGGTGGAGGCTAGAGAAGTTTCAACAGGGTCTCCTAACAATTCACTCTGTTCTTCTTCGAATTTCTTAGGATTGAACCTTCTCAAACCTGAAGCAACATCCACTTCCTGAGTTTTATGTTGAAGAGGCTAATCAGCCTCATCTTCTCTGTCATGAAAATGAGGAGGTTGATGTTCTACCATACAATCCATTCCCCCATGAGTGTTGGTGTATGCTTGTTGTCCAAAAATCATTGGATGAAAATCTACTGACCTTACTGACCCATCAGAATGATGACCTTCAGAAACCGATACCCCTTCATACATGGCCTGAGTCTGTAGAGCACTATGTCGGTGCACATTCTGAAGGTGTCCCACGAAGTCAGTGAATCGCGAACAAGCTGGTCTCCCACTAAGAATGGTCTTTGTCTTTGTACCCATGATATTTGGGTCACAATGAATCATGCTAAAGCAGTATTCTGCAGTTTGACCATAAAATGTCTTCTTCATGTGGTGACTTAATTTGTCAAGGAGTCACGAAATCTGAATGGCTTTTACCTTGAAAACTTAAAACACCCGCACATGAGCTGTTTGATACGATAACCTAAAATTGAAAGGATTTAGCGCTTTCATTATGGGGCTTGGCTATCTCCTACTCTAACCGGTAAAGGCGGATCATTAAGAATTGAACAGAAATCATGCTTCCAATGAAGCCATGAAATTTATTCACAGTACATGCTAGATCTTGACGTAATAATATAAAGCGGTATCGTAGGAAAAAGGTTTGAATAGAGGATAAAGATAATCCTTTTACGTGAGGACAATTTTTTAAGATCTATCATAATAGACTCTAAAATTGACAAAGGATCCTCCAAAATCATAGCAGATACCTTTTGATTCTTCTTTGGTAAAGGTTCATTTGTCTCTGTTGAATGTAAGAACGGGATCTCACAGGAAACATATAATGTGGGTTGCTGATCTGGACCGCTCAGTTCGTCGCCACCATCACTCTCTTCAAACTTTTCAGAGGGAACAATCTCATCTTGATGACAACATACATCGGTAGATGCATTTGACATGATATCAAAAGAATTACTAAAGTTATCATGAGGTGGATCAATGATCTCCTGATCATGATGGAGTGTATTTTCTTCAGCTGCATACTGTCCCTGAAGTTCTGATTTCGAAGATTAAACTCATGACAACAATCGGGAAAAAGAAGATCAACTGCGAAATGATCTTTACAAAACACATGAAGCTGAGAATGAAACCACACTAAAGGTTGATACTTGCATCCGGAAGGGAATCGGCACCGGTCAAGACCAGACCCTCTAGAAAACTTAAAAGCAATCTTGACATCTTCATGTACAATTTCAAGCCGGTCAATAAAGTCATGGAAATGCAGTAAATGTTCAGTTGGCACTTCCCCCTCCTCACCATGAAATCTTGGAAGGTTGTTCTCCCATTCATCTCTAGTAGGTACTTGATTAGGAAACCAACAATGCTTGAAAAATCACCGAATGCATACCTCTTAGCAAAGACCTGGTTCATGTCATACCAATGGAATCACCAACAAATTTATGAACAAATGAGTCACCGAATTAGTTCCCTCAATGGAGTGCATGAGGATAGATGATTACAACTGATTGTGCTTTCCGGTATGTAATGTGAATCTCCCAAGGAAGTGACCAATCTCCTCTCCCACAAGCAAGCATCATTTTGTTATCACTCGAGGAAACTCCTTGGGTTGTAGGCTAAGGATGCTTGGTAACTAGAAATCATGAATAATGAAAGTGTGTGTGGATCAATGGGATAGCAGGATGGCTAATGGGAAAGAACAACTTATCTGGCCATTCGAATGAGCGATCACTTTTGAAAACCAATAATCGGTCAGGTAATTTGGGAGGGGATATGAAGAATATTATCCTAGATAACCAAGTACATTAACAAGCAGGGTCATACAAGATAGTAAAGAGATCATTCAATTCGAATTCATGGGCCAAATAAAGGAAGATGGCCAGGTTCTTAATAAGTGACTAAATTTGAATTGAATTACAGAGCAATGAACACATGAGAAAATCTGATATTGGTAGCAAAGAAAACCGTGATTCATATCAAAATAAGAGTCTAAGTACATAGGCCAAATCATCCAGATTGAACCTTTAGAACTCCAAATGTCTTTGGCTTTATAGCCTCTTACAATTAGTTTCAAATCCTAAAGAAAGATATGGATATGTTTTGCTAAAATAGTAAAGAAAACTAATTTGCAAAGAGATAGGAATAACACCCAAAAAGAAGGATAACCTCTATGAGCTGGTCCTTAAAATGTTTGAGCAGGTTTGTTGAAGTGATGACTAGCCTTCCTAGGCTCCTCCATAAGATTACAAGTTCGAATTTGATGAGCTGTTCTATTTATTCCTAATATTCTGCCTTCAAAATGACCAAACTTGACCAAAGGGCTCCCTCTTTTTGACTTGTCTTTCCCAAAATAGCCTTTGGATTTGATGAGATAATCCACCACTGTCTAGTCTATGGTTTCAAAGCAATTCCAAGAATTTCAAATCTGGTAATCGTAACGATAGAAGCGTTCTGAGGGCTTCCATGACACATAGCTGTGGCGGCTCTTAGGCTGCGGGCATGCACTTTCAACATTACTTGGTGTTAAGAATTACTTATGCAGTCTTTGTTGAAAGTGGTCAGATTTTCAAAATTGAATTTCGGTCATAAAAAATCCATTTTCACATATGAATAGTCGATCGACATCTACAGAATCTCTCATCTTTCCAATGGTGTTGTCAGATCTTAATTTGGAGCCTCAAGGAAGGGAGTTGAAAAGTTCCCTGCAAAGTTTAAGTGTCATTTTTCCATTTGCAATTCAAAAATCCTAATGATCCTTTGTGAGCGATTAATACGATATGGAAACAAAGGTTTGGTTTGATGCTTTACTTGACGAGGTACAACCTACGGTAGGCTGTTTATAATCTTGGTTTCCGCCAGTGCCTCTTTATGCTTGTTGAAGTAGGAAAGTATGCACTTTCCAGTAGCGCCACTGTAGAACCCTCATAGGCTGTTGAAAGCATGTATCTTTGACAGCGCGCCACTGGAGAACTGATTTAAGAACCTTTTAAGATTTGACCCTTTCAACAACGCACCAAGCGTTGACTTGATCTTCCTTAAATTTGTTGAAAGTGGGCACTCCCACGGTGCTAATGAACGCTTGAAAACAAGTTAGCTGTGGAAAGTAAAAAATGACAATTTTTGAAAAGACTTTACAATCCAAATTTAGTCAAACCAAAAATCCTAAAATTTTGCAACTAAAAGACTCAACAATGAATTGAGAAACCATCAATAACCATGCTATCCAGAAATTAAGAGCGACCAAAATGGCCGGTACTATTTTTGGGAACATGGTCATCCCCATTATTGGATTGATCATGTCGGATATTAACCAATAAGGACCAAAATCCCTTTTGCGGATTGGTTAAAAGACAATTGTAATAGGCGGAATAAAAAATTCATTGACGGTTAATTAAGAGACCCAAAAATATAATAAAAGGTGGGTTTACCCACCCGAGAATGAGAAGTCAATACACTTGAGTGAAAAGACACTTCACCGTGCGAACTTGCATAAATAGGGAGGCTAGCACCTCATTTGAACACAACTCACTTGCTGGTTTGAGAGACAAGTTCTAATGTGTTACCGGCAAAGGAGAGAGTGGCACATATCTTGGAAGGAGGACTTTACATTTTAGCATAGAGATCTCTTAGCATTGTATTGGCTATCTATATTAAAGGAAGTTTTGTTGGGTTTATTCTAGAGGGTTTCCCGGGATAAATGATGTGTCTCCTTGTGATTGTGTATTTCTCGGTGATGTTGGATTATGCACTGCATTGTTATCTAATGAAATGAAAACATCTATAATAATGGTTAAACATTAACATGGTATGAGAGCCAACTTGAAGGAAGCATATTTCTGAGATAAAAATGTCCTTTATTTCATTTGTACACGCAAATCTTCGTTTTCAAAAGTGAGCTTTTCAACTTTAAAACCACCTAGAATGTTGCGCCCTCCCTAGGGATCAATTTGGCATAACCGGTATACCTTTTGATGGCTAGATCTCACGGAAAGTAAAACCCTAGTTTCACAAAGTACTAGAAAAGCAGAAAAAACGAATTGCAGTACCAAAGGAAGTACCCGAAGTACCGAAGAAAACCTGAAGCACCCGGTCAAAAATCAGCGAATCAAGTTTGAGGCGTAAAAGTTGGATTTTGAAATTCATTACACCAACTAACTTCGCCTCAGCTCAATGCATCTATCCCTTGGATCAGATTTTTTAAAATTTGAAGTTTGAAAAATTAGAGGGTTTCCTCATGAAACCCTAAGTTGCAGTTGTTGTTGCAGTCTCAGAACTATTTGTAGTTGCAGTACCTGTTGTATTTGCAGTACCTGTTGCAGTTGCATTCGTAGAACTAGTTGCAATCACTTTTGAAGTTTTTGATAATGATTATCGCTACTACCGGATGGAGCCACTACACATAAAATGCCATCGGAGGTATGTACTCACATATGTTTAATGGATTTAAACCTAAAAATTATTTGTAGGAGAAGGGATCTCTTGCCATAGATCGGAAGGATCTCAAGATCACATTCGGAGGAATGATGCAACACAGGTGTGATTATTCGATATGCATCTATTTTTCGCTGACATTATTTTAATCATTGTTGCATGTTGAGCTATGATCAAATTACTAGAAGGATTGAAAGTTGATCATAGAGATTATCCAAGCTTTAACCTAAACCACGTCAAGATAGCGTATTGTCTTAGCAGTACAATGAATAGGTTGAAGAAAGCACTTGTCATCTTAACTGAAGGAGACTTGGAAGAAAAGCGGTCATTCGAGATAGGGCTCCAGGTTTGATTAAATCAGTTGATAAGATTCAAAGGTACACATGACAAGATGATGACTATAGTTAAGAGAACAGTCGTCGTAAAGTATTATAATTAATAGCATGTGAGAATATAGAAGCAAATTCTTTTCCTAATACAACTAACACACACGGTTTCTCCTCTAGGAGAAACCTCATGTATTAGTTCTAGGTTTCCATGGAAAAGTCTTGGTCACAACACTATAGAGTGTTGACCTCACTTAAGTATTGTATTCCTTACCTTTAATTTAGCTAGGATAATATAAAGTAATAGCTCTAAAGGAGCTATTGTGATGATTTTTTCGTGCTATTGATTTATATTATCGAGAAGGATATTACTCTTGCTTGTTGTTTTGTTGACCTTGCTCCAGTCATGTGAGGAAACAATAGTGAAGGTTGCAGAAGGAAACATACTAAAGGAGGAAACAAAAGAAATAATCATCATTGGAAAGAAGAAGTTGGCTTGTATAATCTAAAGGGTCACTCGAAGCTACCATGACCCATGCTATTGAAGAATCCATGTGAAATCTGTCATAGAATATTAGCTCACATCAACTACAAGGCTACCATACATGTGCAAAGTGGTCCGCGGAGTTTACGAGAACTCAAAGGTGACCATGAAGTATGCAATGGATGTGCACAAGGGAATAACATCAAGAACCGGCGCTTGAAGAGGGACAACAAATGAAGGGTCTATAACTCATTCATTCAGATGTATGTGGCTAATTCCATCATCCTCCATTAATGGTGTATCACTATGTATCATTCATTAATAGATTATTCTAAATAAAAATACGGATATATTTGAAGTGTTCAACAAGATCCAAAGGAATTCAAAGCCTTGATAAAAAACCCATACATGGGAAGATTAAAGATACTCGAGTCATATAATGGAGGAGAATATACCTCAAAAGAGTTTGTGAACCACACCAAAGATGTTGGGATCAAGATCCACAACAAAGCGGTGTATTTGTGAATGGAAGAACATAACCATCTTGGGCTGTGAGGCCTGATCCATGATCAAGATCTTCTCATGTGCTTATGGGAAGAAGCAACAATGATAGTTGTTTATGTGGGAACCAATTATCCCATAGCACACTTGGTCTCAATACACTGGAAGAGATGTTCACCAAAAGCCGAGTGAAATCCATCTCAAAATAGTTGGCTATCTAGTGTTTATTCATATACCTAAAGAAGAGAGAAACAAGTTGGACTCTTCAGGAAAGAAGGGATTTTTTGTGGGATATTGTGAGGTCTTCAAGTCCTTCAGGATCTATATACCTTGTCAACATCACATTGAGATCAAAGGGACGAGCTTGATGAAAGATGCAATGCTCAAAGAAATCCCCAAACTATGCCAGCTTGAAGAAGTTTATGAATAGGAACCCATAATCCCCAATCTGCAATGAGGGAGGTTCCTAGGGCTTCAGAACCAAAGAGGGAAGTCGTAACATCCACTGATGAGGCGTCCTAAGGGACCCTTGATAAGCAAAAGGAAAAGAACCTCCTCAGATGACGATCCTGCATAAAATAAAGCTAGCTTGGGTTAGAGAGCTTATTCAAGATGGATAGAAATACGGTGTTCTCGAAGGAACTACGAAACAGGTGAAAATACAAAGCCATTCTCAGGTTATACCATTCAGAGGAAAAGAATGGGCAGATGCCATGATAGAGGAATACCAATCCACAACAATGAAAGAATGAAGTATGGGAAATGGTTCCAGTCGAAGAATAAAGATGTGGTATCTCCAGTGTCTCTTCTAAAATAAAACATGTTCTTTGATGGAGTATTGAGAGATATAAGGCAAGATTTGTGGCCTGGGTTTTCTCTCAGAAGGAAGGAATTGGCTATGAAGAGACATTCACTCATATGGCTAGATACTGCTGATAAGGACCATCATAGCTCTTTTGGCTAAGATGAAGTGGAAGCTACAACAGATGGACATGAAGACAAATTTCCTAAAAGCGGTGATATGAGAAGAGGAAGTGTATATAGAGAAACCTCAGGATTTGAGGTTGAAGAGCGGAAGTCTCATGTCTGCAGTTGAAGAAAGCCTTATACAGTTGAAGCAAGCTCCTAGAGCTTCAAACCAATAGCCATATAAAACCCAGTTTCTTGATGAGCTTAGGCTTTACCAAGGTAAAGACTCAAATATCTACTTTAAAATTATGGATAATGAGCCAACAATCTCACTGCTATATGTGGATAACTTATTCTTAGCGGAAAAGAAAAGTTCATCGCTGAATGTAAAGGAGACTTGCCTCTAAATTTGAAATGAAAGACCTTGGCCTAATGCATTATTTCTTAGTTCTTGAGGTATGGTAGAGTCGAGAGGATATTCCTTAACCAAAGGAAATTAAACTGGTCAAGATCTTAAGAAGATTCAACTTATCTTTGGAATGCAAACCCATGGAATACACCCATGGAAGTGAAGTTGAAAATGGCGGCGTTACGTCACCCATTCGATTTGATTGATGCCTGCCACAACTGTCTGAACTGATTATTGGATCAACGATGTACTGATGAACACGGAACAAACATTTGTTTTAGCGTGAACACCTTGAGTGGAGTTCACGGTAGAGCGCAGATGTGTTCACCTAGTGGCTAAAACATGTATTGAAAGAGGTGCCTTAAAGGTGCACGATAGATTATGGTCGGTTATGATAGAGATGCCAGACACCACATTGATGGATACATTGATTGATTAGGCGAGAGCGATAACCCGAGAAAAAGCACTTTAGGATATTTGTTTCAGTTTGGGATCGACCTTGATTTACGTGGTAGAGTAGGAAGCAATCCGATTTCCTACCGATTAGGCGAGTACATTGCCATGTTCTTCTAGGCTAGCGAAGCTATATGGCTTCGAAAGTTCTTGACCGGTCTATTTGACCTAGAGGCGGTTGCAACCATGATCTATGTGACAACCAGAGATGCAAAAAAATGACAGAGAATCATGTATTCCACTTGTGGGTTGAAACACACATAGATATCAGCTATCATTACATCCATGACATGGTGTAGAAGACTAGCAGAAGCTCATGTATGTTATACCGGATGAAACGGAGTTCTTTGTTGTGTTGAACAAACCTCTATCTCATGGATTTGAACACCCAAGATAAGCTTGGTACCGTCGAAAGGACCTCCACGAAAGTATATATACTTCCTTGATTGACCGCCATTGTTAGATGCAAACAAGATGATTCCTTTCTTACGACCTGGGTTATTTGGGCGAAAGCAAGATGATGTGTGTGTTCCTTGCCCGACCTTTAGCATTAGATGTAAAGAAAGATGATTCCTTGCTTTTGACGTAGTTGTTAGATGTAAAGAAGATGATTCGCCTTACGACTATTTAGACGTAAAGAAAGATGTGTGTGTGTTCCTTGCTTCTAACCTCATTTGTTAGACATAAAACAAGATGATTCCTTGCCTCTGACCTCTTTGTTAGGCGTAAAGCAAGATGATGTGTGTGTTCCTTGCTTGACCTACATTGTTAGACGAAAAACAAGATGATGTGTGTGTTCCTTGCTTACGTCTAACAACTAGATCAAAAACATAACTCATCTTGATTTACATATAATAGTGAGGTCAAAAGCAAGATGATGTGTTCCTTTCTTCTAACTTAGTTGTCCGGCCGTAAAACAAGGTAGTGTTCCTTGCTTGACCTAGTTGTTAGACATAAAAGCAAGATGTGACTTTCTTGGGCTATCGACTTAACAAGCGTGACATAAGAGCAAGTCTGAAATCTTTGTTATGTGGGCGGATCTAGTCTTGTTTTGATGAGGTATCATTTTTATACCGATACATATTGATGCAAATGATGATGGCATTCTTTGAGGAATGTGATGTTGCCGATGAAGAAAACTTTCAATGATTTATAGATCATGATGAATGATATTGATGATGTTGTCCTCCCACTTGATCTTTGTTGATGATGCTATCCTCTCTCTCTGCATGATGCTGTTGAAGAATGCCACCCTTCTTGTTAAAGGGGGAGTGTTGAAATAATGTAAGCGCAAAGTATTCTTATTATTATTGATATTTTATTCATGGGATCAATCCCCATTATTGGATTGATCATGTCGGTATATTAATAATAGGACCAAATCCCCTTTTACGGATTGGTCAAAGACAATTAATAATAGGTAAAATAGAAGTTGTACCAATAGTTGAACAAGAACCCAAAATATAATAAAAGGTGGGTTTACCACCCAGATTAAAGTCATCCCTGCCGGTGAAAAGACACTTCCTGCGTGCCGGAACTTGTATAAATAAAGGGAGGCTAGTGCCTCATTTTGAACACAACTCACTTGCTTTCGGTTGAGAGAGACAAGTTCTAATCTATTACCAACAAAGGAGAGTGGTAGCATATCTTGGAGGGACTTTCTATTTTAGCATAGAGATCTCTTGGCATTGTATTGGCTATCTATATTAAGGAAGTTTTGTTGGGTTTTCTTCCCCTAGAGGGTTTCAGGATAAATGCTAGATCTCTTGTGATTGTGTATTTCTGGTGATCTTGGATTATCATTGTTATCTAATGAAATGCAAACATCTATAATAATGAAGCAAACATTAACATCTTCAAAGTAATTTGGTTCAATTGTAGATAAGAGTGCTAAGGTGTGTTGTTCTGGTGAACAAATTTTCTTCTAGTCTCAACTCACGCATCTTTGTTCTCGATAATTTGATGTGAAGAATGATTCTTATCGTTTAGGTCTTTGGAGACGCCTAGCGAACTTTCTCTTTTTCTTCTATTAGATTCTCTTCATATTCCTCTTCTGCTTCTTTTCATCTTCTTCTTCAAAAGTTGTTTTCATTGATTTGTTTTTCTTCTTCCTTTGATTTTGGTTCTGCACTGCTTCATCAATTGTTACGTTGATGCTTTCCGCAACTTTGTTTAATGTAGATTGCTTAACACTTGTATGCTTTCCTTGTGCCATATTAACAAGTGTTAACTGTCCACGAGAGGCAAATTTTCCATTCTTCCATCTTCTCTTTTGATGTAGCATTTGGCTGAAAACCACACGAAGTGCTTCACATTTCTTGGTCTTCCTTTCCATAGCTCATGGGGAGTTTATTAGTGTTGTTTCTAAGCATTACTATATTTTTGAATGTGAACTTATGTATGTGCTTTACTGTTCAAAATATATCTATTAATTTGGAATCCATTATCATTATTAGAAGCCATTTATTGTACTATTCTATTCTTTCTTTCAACAACTCCATTATGTTGAGGTGTCCTAGCAGCGAAGAATTGCCTTTTATTCCATGGCCCTTTCACGGTAGTCCATAAATTCCTTGAAATTGAAATCTCCTACATTATCATATCTCAAACATTTGATTCTAGAATCCATCTCATTTTCAACCATTTCTTATTGTATATCTTGAAGTTTTCAAAAGCTTTTGACTTGTTCTTGAGAAAACAAGCTGCAATCATTCTTGTATAATCATCAACTAATGACTAAAAGTATCATCACCTTTTAATCCCCTTTGTTGTAGTTGGTCCAACTAGATTAGTGTGCACAATTTCTAGTGGTCTTGTTGTTGAATATTCCTTTGATTTGAACACAGTCTTTGTTTGCTTTCCTTGTTGACAATCTTGCATAAAGTGTTGGTTGGTTTTGTGATGGGGCATTTCTCGCCTTCTCTTTTGCGACTTTGACAAGGTTATCAAAATGCATGTGACCCATTCTTTTGTGCCATGGCCAACTTTATCTTCGGTTTTGTGATCTGGGGCATTTCTCTAACTGCTTCTCTTTTGCTGACTTTGACAAGGTTATCAAAATGCATGTGACCCATTCTTTTGTGCCATAGCCAACTTTCATCTTCCTTTCCTAGACAACACTTTTCATTTCCAATTTCACTTAACACATACATGTTGTTTGAAGTTCTTGCAGCTGTACCGACTAATTTCCCTGAACCTTCTTTTCTTATCTCACACTTTTGTGAATTGAAAGTAACTTTATGACCTTGGTCACACATTTGACTCACACTTAGAATATTATGTTTCATATCTTCTACCAGTAGAATGTTTTGTTCCTTTTAATTCTTGTTCTCAATTTAGACTATGCCTTCTCCAATGATTTTGGATGAATTATCATTTTCAAAGGAGATTGATCCATTTCTTTCCTTTCGTAATCTAAGAAATTTGTCTTTATCACCTGTCATGTGTTTTGAACACCCACTATCAATATACCGACCATGTTTCTTCTGCTTAGCTTGTAGAGTGACTGTGCATTCTACATTTCTATATTGATCTTGCTTTCTTATCCATGTCGTTTTTTGAGGTTCTTGTCTGTGAATGTTGTTATTCTGTTGAGGTTCTTTAGGAGGGATTGTCATTATGCAATATTTAGCCATGTGTCCAAAGTTGTTACATTTGTAACATTCCACTTCAGTGCTCAAGGATTCAAACTTGTTGTAAATTCTTCTTTGTATTTCACTAGGTCTTCTTGAATAACCCCTTTGTGTATGACTCTCAAAGTTGTTATTGTTCATGTTGTTAGCTCCGAAATTTACAACTTTATGTCCAAAATTATTACATGCATAACATAAATAAAAAAATATAGTTTGATACCTGGGAGTTGAATATATTTTGAAAGGAGGTGCTCTTATGAATCCTTCTTCTTCTTGAGGGCTATCTGTCTATTGTTGATTTTGAAATCTGAATCTTCTCAGTGGAGGAGTGTCCCTATAATCTTCCTTGTATATCTTCATGTCCCCTTTGATTGTTTCTGCATAGCTTTTTGGATTTGTTTCTTTCTCTGTTGTTTTGGAGCTTGATACATTTTTTGTCTGATTGCATCCAAGTCCAGACTTGTCAAGATGAGATTTTTGATTGCTGATAATGTCATCCAAAACTTTTGAGCTATTCCACATATTTTTCTTTTGAATTTACTTTCTTAATGTGACAATCTCTTCTTCTAAGTTTCCGATGATCCTGTCCTTTTCTTCTAGCTATTCTTTGAGTGCTTCTTCAATTCTTTTATCTTCTTCTATTTGAACTTGTTATCAATCCAAGAAACTCTCCTAGGCTGTAAGTCAGAGATGCTTGGTAACTTAATCTTTTGGTAACTATTTTCTCAATAAAAAGTGTGGGTTTGGATCAAGTCGGAGGACTGAATCATTTCTCACTCAAATCATGCATAAACACATTTAGATGGACAAGGCTTTCAACCACAAATGTTCAGAGAGTTTACAAATAAAGGGATGAATGAAGAAATAACTATTATATCAGCAGAATCACATGTAAAACATATATGAATGGCCAATTACAATAATCACAGGAATACTTGCAGAGTTAAACTTATGAATGCAGTGATAAGATGACAGTTATATGGCATAGACAAGCATAACAACATGAATATAATACCCAGGTGCAAGTACAGAATAGGAAAGAAGATGAAATCTGAACAAGTTATGGCAAAAGAAGCTTGTATTACTTCATATGAAAATGAGAAGTTTTGAGTTACATAATATGAAAAAATTCTCCAAAGTTGAACCCTTGGTTCATCTTATACCTTTAGCTTTATAACTTTACAATGCAGTTCTGAGATCCTGAAAACATGGATCAAATATGCTAAAGATAGTAAATCAAAATCTAGTTGCAAAAGATGTGGGATGATCCCCAAAAATGAGGTCAATCCCAGATTTCATGGTACTCCTCTCTTGTTGAGTGCTGGTGTAGTGCAGGATAGCCTCCCAAGGCTGAATGCTGACTCTCCAAGAGAGATAAATTTGAATCTGTTGATGTGAGAAAATGTCTTGATTTTTTGTCTTTGTCAAAGATGCCAAAAACCTTTGAAACACCTCCTCTTCCCATAATCTATCAAAAATAGATATTGGATTTATCTTGATAATTCATCAAATGTTCATTCGAAGAGGTTTCAAACCTTTCTAGCTCAAAAAACTTTGATCTTTGTAAAAACTCAATCATTCTGGAAATGACAGGATTTCGGTCGTTAACTTAGAAAGCTCCTGAGTGAATTATCTACTGAAAGTACTGTTTTTTAGTGGTTAATGAACAGTCATATTGTTCGCCTAAACCACCGAAACTTCATCTTTGAGAAAACTTCAAAATTGCAAAAATGCTTACCTTAGATCCCTTCTTGATGTTCAAGGTTTCTTGGATGAGGCAACCCTCGTTCGTGCAAATCTGTGAACTTCTGCTGGCTATGTGGAAGGCTCTGGTGTGTCTACCATGGTCGTAGCTATATTAGCCAGAGTTTCTAATCTAGTTTTCTCCTGTGCTGGTGATTGAAACTCCTTTAACTTCAACCTCAGAATCCTCAGCTGTCTATACAACTTCATATTTTCCCTGATCAATACCCTATTTCTGTCTTTAACCTTGTCATGCTTCTCTTTGAGGGTTTGGTTTATTTTGAACAACTCAGCATTTCTATCAGTCAGGTCTGTATTAGCTTTTTTAATCACCCTTTCCAGGACTTCCATTTCGTATACCTATTGCAGGAGTTTGTTGATCTTCCGTGATCTAGCTGTTATAGGCTTACTTGAAGAGGCTTCTACCACTGGTGGACTATGTGCCTCTGGAGGAGTTGGTGAAGGTAAATTGGAATAATAGTCTACACCCTGTTCAGTCTGCACATTATCCTGTGTCTCAGCCAATTCTTGTTCTGGTTCTGAATCACTATAAAGTAGGTTTAAAGGGTTGTTTCCTGTAGCAGGGTCCTTGGACTTCTCCCCTTTGAACTGCAGTTTTCTTTTGATTCCTTTCTTATTGCCAGAGGATGATTTTATGGGATCTCTTGGTGGTGAGATACCTTTCCTTTTCCTGTGACTGCTTTTGGGTGTAACAGTCTTTCTTCCACTGGTCTTCTTAGTTTCAACTTTTGGTGGTTTCTCTGTTTGGAATTCATTCCAGAAAAGAAAGAAACCCCAATCAACCTGTTTCCTTTGCAAAGCTTCTTTGACAAGAAGAGTAATCAACCCTTGGTGAGATAGTCTTCTAGCAACCTTAGTAGGCTTGGCTTTAACTTGCCTGGCCATTTTAGTAAGAGTCTTGTGAAAATAGAAAGGTAGATTTATTGGTTCTCTTCCTGTGAAATGATTGAGAAGCTTAAAATGGTAAAACATTACTTTGTTATACCGTCCCTCACAGGTAATGTAAACAAAAATTGCCTTTAGAAATGCCTGCCACTGAGGTTCTAAAAAGGACATTGGAATATCCTTCTTCCAAATCAAGTCTTTGTGAATGGGCAACAAATATGATCTGAATTATATATTTGATGGCACTGTGGATTTAAACCAACAGTCTCCTGTCCGTGGAAGACCTGTAAACTCTACTATAGAAGCTTCATCTATGATAAACTCTTCTTTCCCTATCTTGGCAGACCTTCCATCATATGCAATTGTAAAAGATTCAGCTACTTGTTGATGAAAACTGGTCAATTTTTCATAGTACATGAATACCCCTACTTGTTTGAAAAACTCTGCTATCTTTGGGTGCGCCTCCAAGTACCAAACCCCATCCACCTCAGACCTCAACATTGGCCCTGCTTTCAGCATTGGTCAATGTTGATTGTTCCTGCGATTATGGGAAACTGAACATCCAAGGAGACAAAGGTTCTAGAATTTAGGAACACAAAGAGTATAACTAATGGAAGAACTAGTGGGACAGGGTGACACCAAATTCGGATCACCGAGCTCAAATGCTAACCAAGTTTTGGGTGACAATTTGACTGAGAGTATGCCGAACTTTTAGATTTTCGGTGGTATATGCATTTAAATATGAAACAAGATGGGTTTTGGACTTGCCTAATAAGTCAACCTGGCTTAATTGACCTGAGAGCGATCCCTGGACTCTGATGGCACTTTGACAATCACCAGGAGAAACGAGATTAGGATCTCTGGAAAAAAGTTCAATTGATGAAATCGCGAACCCGTGATAATCTCAGTAATCTCTGGAATTCAAAATAATAGTGAATGAGGATTTAATGAGGGATTAACGGGATCATGATGGATCGTGTACTTGCAACTGGAAATGGAGGGAGGATTTGTGATCATCATGCATGAATTTTAGTGACACCGCCCTGTCTAGATTTTGAAAAGACAATTGCGGTCGAAAGGACACAGGAGCTTCAGATTTTCAGATAAACACCATTAGAACGTGCATACCTTCCAAATTGACGAGATTTCGATGGTTACGTTTCATCATTGCGCCAACTTGACAGTTGGCTCGTGCGAAAGCACGAGCTTTCCATTTTTACCATTGAAACAATTTTGGTGGTTAACCGCATTCTTGCTTTGACCTCTTAACTGCCGGGAACCAAGGCTTTCGGTGGTTAATGATCGCATTTCAGGCTCGCCTAAACCACCGAAACTTGAGATTCTGAATTTTGCTTGACCAAACCAAATCCAAAATTTCTTTTGGGCTTATTTACAGAATACAGACTCTCTAACCTACTTACAAAAATTTAGGAATAAAATTTAGACAACAACCTATCACCTCAAAAAGAAAAATTTCCACCAATTTATTTGAGGAGATAACAAAACTTTCAATTTTGTGATCATTTTTTTCTAGTTCTTGAGTGTCTTCCTTTTTGTCTAGTTCTGCTTGTAGTTTCTTGTTATTCTTCTTTTCTCTTCTAATAACTTCTATGACACACATTAATTCTTATCGAAGGTCAACTTCTCCCTCTTCAATTTCTTCTTTGACTTCTTCTTCGGCTTCTTCATATTCTTCTTCAGAGTCTTATTTGTCAGAGTCTTTTACTGCCATGAATAGAACTCTTCCTGTCTCACTATCACTGACTTCATCTTCATTTGATGATGAGATGTCTTCCTTGATGCATAAGATTTTCTTGAAATCTTTCTTTGTAGTTCTTTTGCCTTTATATGTGTGTTTGCCTTTTGAGTAACCTTCATCATTTATCTTTTTCTTATGAGGACATTTGTTAGCAAAATGACCAATACCATCACAATTAAAACAAATTAAAGGAAGATTACCTCTATACCTATCGTTGGTTCCCTTGTTCAGTCTTTTGATGAAGTTGGCCACTTCTTCATCATCTTCCGAGACATCGTTGCTGCTGCTATATTCTTCTTGTTCCTTTTTCTTTTTCTTTGATCTTTTGGATGCTTTGAAGGCTGCTTCTTTTACATTTGTATTTTCCTGTTCAGTTATCATCTCATATGCTGTGAAGATTCCATGCAGTTCGTCCAGGCTTATTTATTTTAGATCCGATCTTTCTTCTAGTGCTAATATCTTAGGGTTGAATCTCATAGGAAGATATATTAGTACCTTTTGAACATTGCATATTCTTCGATTTCTTCTCCCAATCCTATGATTGCATTCACTGTTTCATTAACTCGTAAGAAGTAGGTTGTGATATCTTCATCTTCCTTCATTTTTAGTTGTTTGATCTGACCTCTGTAAGTTTGAAGCTTTGCTTCTTTGACTTTTGAATATCCTTCATAAATATTTTGAAGCTTGTCCCAAATCTCTTTAGCAGATTTAGAATGTGCAACTTTGGTGAATACCGTATCATTGAGACCATTCAAAAGTGCATTTTTGGCTTTGGAATTATTCTCACCGAGTTTCATTGCTTTGTCATTTGTTTGTGGAACTACTGGTGTTGTGTATCCATCTACAATTGATTTCCAAACTTGAAATACCTGTGCCTATATATATGTCTTCATCCTTATGCTCCAAAAAACATACTTCTATCTATCAAACTGTGGTATTCCATTTTTATACGAGTTGGTACTCTCCATGATCTACCTTTCAGTGGTTAAACTGATTTCTGAAGGAACCTGCTTTGAAACCAATTGTTGGATTAATGAGAGGGGGGGTGAATCAATAATAGCATAATTATAATCCTTTTTCTTCAAATGTTATATCAATGTAGAATTATTATCCAATAATGAGCAATAATAAATAAACAATCACACACATACACAGTACACCGGTGTTTTACGTGGAAACCCAAATCGGGAGAAAACCACTGAATTCTTTTTCTTATATGTCTTGAAGAATTACATTCATTGGAAGCACCCACTTCCTTTGTTTTCTAGCCACAACTGGAAGGAGGCTCCAACTCCCCGGTTTCTCAGGCTACAACCTAAGGGAATATCCAACTCCCCAATTCTCTGGCTACAACCAGAAGGAAGCTACAACCCCCTATGTTCTCTGGCTACAACCACCTATCCTTGCCCCATCCAACCACTCTGAAGTAGAAGTAGAATGATGGAACCACTGCCAACCTGTCATTGCGAGATATACTGCTGTACAACTGTATCAACATGTACTACTGCCCTATATCCAATCTGTACAAATTCCCTATAATCAAACTATACTTGAACAAATACACAACCTGTAGTGATGCATCCCACGTATGTACGCTCCCTATCTGTTATGTAGCCCACGTATTCCTTTTGAAACTAGGGTTTCCTTTCACTTGAAAACTTTTGACCCTCTCTAACTTCTTTCACATAGATTTGTAACCTGTCACTGTATCTAGACTGTAACTGTACCCTGTGCATGCATCCTCATACATAACCTCTACTCAAGGAAAGTATGTCTCTCTATAGTCATGTGCCATATAGGTATGTGTAATCATGAAAAAGTATAATATCCCTCACATTACTTTAGTCATCAACCCCTTTCTAATATTCAATTTCTCAATACATCAATAATTACAAGATCTCAACCATGTACCATAAAAAATCTTAGCCATATGCCAAGAAATACAATATATGCCTCAATAAGAAGTATCAATGATAAATATATCAACATTGTATTTCTGTAGATCTGACTTATAAAAAAGATCCCATGTAGCCACTAGTCTCTCTAGGGAGAATCTTCAAATCTCCATTGCCATTCCTCATGCATACATCAAAATCCAACTATTCATAGAAATAAGACATACCTTTTGAACCAATGGATGGATCTGATGTATCTGAGCACTCTAGACCTTCCTGGAAGCTTGATCTCATAATCTAGAACCTCTGCACCTTCATCTTCTCAAGTTTCATGGCTTTATCAACATGTACTCACCCTATACACAGTCATCCCGCATACATACTCACCCTATACACAACCAACCCACGTATACCTTCAATGTATATGCACCCTATACACAGACAACCTGCGTATGCCTAAGAAAATAGGGTTTTTTGTGAATCCGAGAATTTCTCCGTCAACCCTTCGTGCTAACTCAAACGTTCACCACTTCAAATATATCCACAAGTATTTACAAGAATCTTTACACAAGAAAATAGATATACAATATGTACAAGTGTGTTTTTATGAGTGAGATTTGTCTCTTATTTATGTCTTCATGTAGCCTTACACTTTCCTTATTTTAGGGCTTCTTCAGTTAAAATAATTTCTTTTTGCAAATCACTTTGACTCTTGGGGGCTTCTATAAGACTCATGAGGGTTCTCCAACTTCATATGGTCATAAATATCTAACCGTGAGGAGTTATGTGACGTTCCACATACCAACGAAAATGGCATGACAAGAACTATCCATCTAGGATATTTTCCCAGACAAATTCACTGTCCTTAAACTCATTATTACAGAATTAAGCATGGGATCTCTTACTCCACAAAGCGTCTTCCCATGAGGGCTTTCACCATAAGGGTACCACTTTGGAGTTCATCCATATTTACTTCTTATCAACCATGAAGAGACAATAATGAGTCATCTTTACATCAAACAATCTTGGGTCCATTACCCAAACCTTTATGCTGCAGGTCTTTCTTCAAGGGTTGACATCAATGCCAACCAACCTTAATCAACACAAATCTCTCTAGTATAACTTTGACCCTTGAAATTTGGACAAGTCTGATACTTAGGGAATTGGCGAGTTAAGGCATAGTTGGGATCTAACGAGTTTGTCACGAGGCTCTAAGTTGATCAAGATTTATTTTTTTCAAGGAAAAACCCTATGGGCAAAGCTGTAATGGTTTATAATGAGGGCTCGGGGATAACTAGGTCAAAATAATTCTCAGGGAACTTCTAGACTGGTTAAAGAGGATAAGGTTTTGGGGATGTTACAAAATATTTCCCCTGTGAAAGGTGAAATATCCATTGGATATATAGACCCCTATTGTCCAGGACAAAAAAATAAACAAATGGACAATAACATCCCTTTAGATATGTTCTTTATGTCTATAGGAAGAGAATATAGAAGAAATAAGTATGACTTCCTCCTTTTCGATGCTTGTCCTCTCTAATATTCAATTTTTTGTCTTGTTGTCCAAGCTTCTATCATGATGAAAAATTTATGCAAGGAATAGAACAACACCTTCTACTCCTACAATATATCATTATAAAAGAGAATATCTATCTATATAGACATACATGCATAAACAACAGTATGAAGGAAATATGCCAAGTTATATTAATGGAGAAACATTATGAAGTACTTACAAACCAACATTGACGTTGCAACAACTTCTCCAATCTCTCCAGTCTAGCCCTTGCCTGAATGTATCAAGATTAGAATGATGATGCTTTGTTGGATTCCTTCCTCCAAGATCAAAGGTTTGACACTCTGAAATCCTTTATCCCTCTTTCACCTTGGAATGCATTCATTATATAGGATTTAGGAGGCTTTACCACCATGAAGTATTTTAGGAAATGACTGAGGATTTATCTCCTTAGGTTAGGATTTGGTTACCCAAAATGGAGGGAATATGGGTTACTTAACTCATGACTCAACCCATCGACTAAAACTACTTAATAGCATATTGGAGCTAACCCTTAGAATAGTCATAACTTCATCTAACTACTTCAATGCTCCCCTAGTATTGATCATAGAGAATTGCCAACACTCCCTATACATGGGCAGGGGAGCATTGGTAAGAGTTCAATTCTCCCTATACATGGGCAGGGGAGAATTCACCTTCAAAATTGGTCAAAATATCAAGGTAAAAAGAAGTTTTTTGACCTTCTCATGATGAGTTTTTCTCATCCACATTCATCAGGGATTATGGAAAATGTTCTTCCATGGTTTCAAAGTTGGGACACTTAATAAAGTGCATGTGACAGTTAGTAAGGTGCATATGACACTTGATAAAGTGAATGCGACACTTAGTAAGGTGCATATTGGAACTTACAAAACTTAAGTGTGATATGGTGGTTGTTGAGGAAAAGATATGAAATGATATTACTCAAGCATTTTCAGATATTGCTTGGCTAAAGAAAGATAGACAAGAATATAACCCTATGTTCATAGCCTCAAAAATTGTTTCCTAATCCACAAGTACTGGTTACAAGCGCTTAGGATGATTTTTTTATAAATAAAAGATTACTGAAAAAACAATATTTATGTAATTTTCTGAATATAACATATGAAAAAGTAAATGTAGAGACAGAAGAAAAAATACCAAGTCAATAATTAACACAGATGAGATAAAGAAATCTCTTATTTCATTCCAATTAATCAAAATAATCATTCTCTTTACAAAATTCCCTGAGGGAGTTTGGACCAAAGTCAAATTTAGATGTCCCCAATGAAAACCATACAAAAGGAATTCTGTCAGAAAGTAAAAACTGAACTTTAAAAGATGGATCAACTTTCCACAGATTGCTTCCCACTCGACTTTGCACAATATCCTTTATCAGTCATGAAATTTAATTCACAAACAGACAAGTCTACACAGACTATCAAACATATATCAACACCTCTTAAAACAAGTGTCTGAATGATGTAATTCAACCTTGAATCTTGATGTCTACAATAGGACCCTGTTGTCATAAAAGAGAATTAGTCTTTCAACGAATTAAAGAATAAATGCAAACTAAACTATCTCAATAAAACTCAAGAGTAGACCTTAGTATGCTTTCTCCTTTTATTCTCCTCTTGTTCCTCCTTCTCCTTTTGCCTTTAAGAAATCATAATTAGTTGAAGTAGTTAAACTACCTCTTTTAGTTAAGTTAATTACAACTCAACTAAATTTTAGTTTAGGGGGAAAATTAATAAAATAATAATAAGGGTATTTAATAAATAATAACTAGTAGGTGGGACCCCTTGTGACTCCCTTTTGTTTCTTAACAAACATAAACACAACTAGTTAATCAATCAAATATATCCCTCCTTGTGGATCCCATCATCACTCTCATAATTTTAAAATTAATATTAATGGTATTTGAAACCATATCCAAAAAAAGTATAATATCCAACATATCAAAAAATAGTGTGTTGTCCAAAAACTTCAGCAGTCAACTGTTCTCAACAACCAATAAATAAAAACACTCAAAAAACATGTTTTCCACTTTGGGAGGCAATTTTCCCTTTGTTGTTACTGTCTCCATTTGATTTCTCTGAATTTTCCTTAGGCTGTGTGGAGCCTTTAGGCCTGATCTCACTGAGAGCATGAGAGAAATCATCTCTCAAGTGCATGCGGGATGAAACAGATTTGGCAGATTCACTTGAGGGAGAGGAGGGGGAAACAACAACTTTTCCTTTATCAAGTGCATGTTGGACTTCGATTTTTAATCTCTTTCTTGTGTGGGAAGACTGTATTGGTGAGTGTGCAGGGGAAAATTGGACAATTGGGTTAACCGGTGGAAGAGGAGCATGCAAAGACAGATTGGGCCAACCACGATGTTGGGAAACTATTGGGTGGACAATCTCTTTTCATCCTTCATTTTCAGGGACTTCAGGTTGTAATGAGATATGAGAGGGAACTGGGATACTGAGGACATGTGGGGGTTGGAAAGGAGGCCTTTCTGGCTTAGGTTGGACCACTCTTTGTCCAATCCAGTTGAAAAATCCATCTTGGAATAGTTGGTTCAACTCTTATGGATCTGCATCAAAATGTATAGAAAACCTTGGCCTTCTAGAGCCCCTGTTCCAATTTTTATTGGCATGTTTTAAAGGAAGAGTGTGCTTGTCATTGATGGAAAGAACAACAACGACGATGCAAAAAAGGAAAAGCATAATCTTAGGAGGAGGAGCGAACAATATGTAGATTTGTAAGACATATCAACAACAATATGCGAACAATATGCAGATTCTTAGGAGGAGGATCGTGACTGTCGGATCTACAAGACATATCAACAACATGGATGAATTGCAGAGAGAGAAAGTAGAATTAAACAACTCGTTGGTTCTAATCCTGCAATCAGTCTAGATCGTTAGATCTCATAAACCCAAATATCGACGATTGTGGTTGATCTAACAAACGATCATATTAAGTCGGATTAAGTCATGACTGTCAGATGCACAACCGCCATATCAACGACAGGGATAGATTGCAGAGATCGAAAGGAGAATTAAATATCATGTTATTTCCAATCCCACAATTAGTCAGGACCATTAGATATTATAGCTTCAAATATCGACGATTGTGGTTGACTCACCAACAAACGCACAACTTCAAATTACGAAGCTTGGGTGATGAATTAAATCACTCGCAAGTTGTTGTTCCGCAATCATCCTTGATCGTGGACCTGCTTCGAGAGTCTTTACAAACTTTGGATCACTTTAAGTGGAAGGATATGATAAGAGGGGCCAAACAGTTGAGAATTTGATTATCTGAATACTTGTCAACCATTGGATCAAATTAAGTTGGAGGATAGGAAAAGCACGGTAAAAGATCTGAGATCTTAACTATGCGAATTTCCATTAGCCATCAGATCTTTCTAAAGTGGAAGGATAGTATAATCAAAGTTGGAGGGTTGTTGGATCTAAACCAAGGAAAAGATTCATCGCATACAAATCGAGTTGTTGATTTAAGATCATGATAACCAAACAACATTAGTTTCGGGTCTAAAGATGTGAGGAGGTTAAGCTCCAGAGAAATCACTTCAAGAGCATCATTTTGAGATTTGAAATCTCTGAAGTCCAGAGAGCCGGAGAGCTGAAATACATTCTCAACCGTCAGATCGTCCGAAGTAAATATCAGTTGTCATATCGTTTGAATAAGATCTCAAGCGTCATATCGTCCGAAGTGCATTTGGGCCGTCTGATCCAGAGTGTAAGTTTGAGATTTGAAATCTCCAAAGTCTGGAGAGCCGAAATACATTCTCGACCGTTGGATTGTCCAAAGTAAATCTCATTCGTCAGATCGTCCGAAGAAGACCTCAAGCGTTGGATCGTCCAAAGTGAATCTAGGTTGTCTGATCCAGAGAATAAGTTTTATATTTGAGATTTCAGAAGTTTGGAGACCCGAAGGAGATCTTGACCATTTATTGAGAAAGGGGATGCAAAACCGTTTATTTGGTTGAAAGGTCAAAATTTTAGAGTGGAGGCAGAGCCATTGATTGAGAAGGAAATGTGTCTGTGGATCATCGACTCTGGAAAATTGGCATACAAAAGAAAGTAGGGTTTGATATTTGAAACTCTCGAAGCCCGGATCACGAAATAAATCACAACCGTTGATTTAGGGAGGTTGGATCTGATCGACAGATCGTGAAAGATCAAATCTGAACCATCCGTTCAGGAGCACCATCAAGATCATGAGATCGACGGTCTCATTGCATTGTGGGGTCGGAACATGCTCAGATATTAATTTTTCATGAGTGGGCCACAATCAAAACCATGGTATCGCCAAAGGCATACGTAGAGCTCTGTAGTGAATTGCGGGGTGAAAAGCGGGTTTCCCTCAAACCACTTATGGACGTGCCTGCAATCATGTGGTCACGTGAAGTTCATATCCCAAGGTCATATAGAAAAAAGGGGAGCTATCATTTGCTAGACCAATATCACGAAGCACCTTTTGAATAGGTGTATGGTCACCGCTGGTGGTCATGTGAAGGAAGGGGCTTAGAATCCAAAGAAGCCAAAAAAATGACTGATTGTAACTGCCAAAGAAGCCAAAGAACCTCAGGATAACTTCCAGAGAAGCCAAAGAATATTTGGACAATGGGCACTGATGATGAACAGTTACATCATAACTGCCAGAGAAGATGAAGAGTTGGAATGATGATCACGTGGAGCAATTGGCATGAGAAACTAATGTAGAACAAAGAAGTTGGTATGATTTTTGGGTGAGATTCATGGGTGTAGCAAGTGATGAAGTGCATGATCTGAAGGAAAGATAATGGACAAAATGAAAAGAATGAAGAGGGAGAAAAGAGCATGAAAGGCAGAAGAGAAGCTGAACAGGGTGTGTGCAAGAAGATGCGAGCAACAACAAGACATCGATCCATCAGAGAAGAGTAGTGTAGAAGAACAGTGATGGGACTGGTAAGCCATTGATAAATACTGTATCACTACAATAACTTTTAGAAAGAAAATATTTATATTTTAGGGTGGTAGGGTGGTTCTAGGGAGGACTTCTATCCTCAGAGTTTCAAGTGGGTGCTTGAGCACAAGAAGTTGTAGCTTCCATTTGGCTGCAGCCAGAAAAAATAGGGTAGTAGGGAGGTGCAAGGGAGAACCATTGTTCTCTGTTATACAAGTTGGTGCCTGTGTGAATGGAAGTTGGTGCTGGAACACTCAGGGAGTTGGTGCTTCCTTCTAGTGGGTGCTAGAGAAACTAGAGAGTTGGTGCTCTCAACAAATTGTAGCTTGTTAAATAAGAGGTTGTAGCCTCATTTAGAGTTGGTGCTCAAAGAAAGATGATGTACAGAACTTAAAAGCCTGCCTATCATTTGAAGAATAAGAGGTTTTCTCCCTTTATGGGTTTCCTCGTGAAACATCTGTCTCTGTGTTTATCATATGTGTAATTTATGTTTGTTATTTATGTTGTTCATGTCTTTCATAATCTTGATGATCACTTGGAGAAGGTTAATAATATTTTAATAGGCATAAATATTTTTAAGCACAATAAGAACTGATTCATCCCCCCCCTCTCATTTGTCTTAGTAATTCCAACAATTGGTATCAAAGCGGGTTCCTTTTATTTAAAGGTATATCAGTAAGCTTAAACATGACAAGCCACAAAGGAACTTCAACCAATAAGAATCCTATGTTTTATGGAACAAATTTTGCCTTCTGGAAGGTTAGAATGAGAACATACATCATGGCCTTAGGTGCTGATGTTTGGGATGTTGTAGATATTGGTTATGTAAAGCCAGTTGTACTAGCTTCTAAGGATGACAAACTATAATTCAGCTTCAACTCTAAGGCAATGAATGCTATCTTGAGTGGGCTTGCTGAAGCTGAATTTGTAAAGGTCATGCAACTTGAATTTGCCAAAGAAATGTGGGATAAAATTATTAGATGTTATGAAGGAGATGAGAAAGTAAAAGGTGCCAAACTTCAGACACATAGATTAAAATTTGAACAACTAAAGATGAATGAGGATGAAACAATTAGTAAATATTTTTTAAGAGTTAAGGAGCTTGTGAATACCATGAAGGGTCTTGGTGATCAGAATATTGAAGACTCATTTTTAGTTTAGAAGATTTTAAGATCTCTACCCGATAGATTTAATCCAAAAGTTTTTGCAATAGAAGAACTGAATGATCTTAAAACTCTGTATATTGACCAACTCCTAGGAACTCTGACTGCTTATGAAATGAGTATAGGTAAAGATAAACCCACCTCTAGAGAAGCATCATTCAAATAAGATAAGAATGAGGATTCTTAGCCTGATGAGATTGAAGAAAAATTTGTGAGAAGACTAAATAAAGGATATGGCAAGTACCAAGGCAAGTTTCCCTTCAAATGTTTTAACTATGGAAAGATAGGTCACTTTGCATCTAAGTGTCCACACAAGAAGAAGGACCAGAACGATGAAGGTGAAGAGAAGTACAGATCCAAGAGATTTGGTAAAAAGAAACGTTTATGTCTAAACAATGATGACTCTTCAGGAGACACACATAGTGATTCTACTTGTGAAGATAAGATTAATGACTTTATACTTATGGCCAAAGAGGACTATGATAATAAAATCACAAGAAGTGATGTTGATGATGAAGAATATGTGGTTGACTTGGAAGGAGAACTGATCAGTTCTCTAGAAGAAATTGCTAGACTCAGATTTAAAAAGAAAAAGCAAAAACAATTGTTGATACAGTTCAAGAAAGATAGTAAAAAACCTGATGAAGACTTTGCCCTGCTAAAAGTGGAATTAGAAGAGGAAAATAAAATAGAGGACATTCTGAAAAAACAATTATCAGAAAAGAAGGCAAGATGTGAAGCCTTGGAAGAAGAGGTAGTAAAAACCAAAAAAGAGATGGAGAAGTTTAAACCATTGTATCTCCAAAATATTCCAAGCATTAAAACCTCAACAGAACTAAATGGCATTCCGAGCAAACAAAGATCGCCTTTGTTGAAGACTGGTTTAGGCTATGTAAGTGGTTCAAGCAATGAACAACCGGAAAGCAAAGAGTCAGTAAAGATGATCAAGTTCCAAGTCAATAGATAATTAGACCATGTGAGTACTCTGCCACCAAAAGCTAATAAAGACAAGATGATCCATGATAGAAAACAAAGATATCAGAAGATGGAGCAACAAATGCCAAGAAGAAGGCCATCCTTCAGGTACCAAAATTTATTCCATGGTTATTGTTTTTACTGCTCTAATTTTGGTCATAAGATTGCAAATTGTCAAATTAAGTTTAGAGAAATGCAACTGAGGAGATCAAGAAGCAAACAATCTTTGCAACATAGAACTAAACAACCAATGATTAGACAAAGCACCAATCACTTTGACCTATTGAACATTGATCTCGAAAGCTATAACTGTCATAAATTTGGCCACAAAGCTACAAGCTGCCATCTGAATAATTACAAAGCAGATCCAAGGATAAAACCCTTAGCTAGAAATGCCAACACATGGAAAACGAAAGATAGTGAAAAATGTGGTCTAGTACTTTCAACTCAAAAACAAAAAGACCCCTGGTATATAGACAATGGATGTTCCAAGAACATGACTGGAGACAAGGATAAGTTTCTGTCTATAAGTAAAAGAAAAACATGAAATGTGACCTTTGGAAATGATGAACCATGTAAAATCAAGGGTAAAGGGATGGTGAGTTTAAGTAATGGCAAAGGAAAAGCCCAGTTTGTTTTGCTTGTAGATGGGCTGAAACATAATTTGCATAATGTAAGTCAAATGTGTGACAGAGGATGTGAAGTGGTGTTCACTTCCAAAGATTGTAAGATAAAGTCTGTAAACTCGGGACAAGTGGTGGTTAAATGAATAAGGACAGATAATAATGTATATGTGTTGAAATAAGATAGAGAAGAGTGTCATCTAAGAAAACATGATGAAAGATGGTTATGACATAGGAGACTTGGACATCTAAACTATGACCACTTAATCAAGCTAAAAAATATTGAGGCAGTAAAAGATCTTCCAAGAATATCAAAGCCACAAGATTCTGTGTGTAAACATTGCCAAGTAGGAAAGCTAACCAGGATACAATTGAAATCCAAGAGCTCTACTTCAATATAGAAACCACTCCAATTAGTTCATATGGATTTATGTGGACCATCAAGATAGGAAGGCACAAGGAAGGAAAACTACTTCATGCTGATCATTTATGATTACTCTAGACTCACTTAGGTTGCTCTTCTCAAAGAAAAATATGAAGCATTTGAAAAATTTAAAATATTTAAGGCTTTAATTGAGAATCAAACATTCAACAAATTAAAGGTAGTAAGATCAGACAAAGGAGGAGAATTTATGTCAAGTGATTTTAATAAATTATGTGATAAAAATGGGATCAAGAGAGAATACACAATCCCAGGAACTCCACAGAAAAATGGAGTAGTTGAGAGGAAAAATAGAACAGTTCAGCAAATGGCCAGGTCAATGATGAATGAGAAGAACATTGGTCAAACCTATTGGGTAGAATCAATACACACAACAATCCATATTCTCAACAAAGCCCACCTTATACCACACAGTGACAAGACACCTTATGAACTATGGTATGGAAGATTTCCTTCAATCAAACACTTCAAAGTCTTTGGGAGTAAGTGCTACATAAAGAATAATAATGAAAACCTTGGAAATTATGATGACAGGGCTGATGAAGGCATATTCTTATGATATGCTACCAATAGTAAAGGATATAGATGCTTTAATAAAAGATTTCATAAATTAGTTGATTGCATTGATTTAAAGGTTGATGAAGGAGTCCTAGTAAGAGAGGTGAGCAACATTGAGTCTGCTACAGAGGACACAACTGAAGTTGAAGATGAACAGGTCCAAGAATCAGAAAAACAATACTCTGAGTTAGATGAAGATACAAATACTCAGGCAGACTCAAATCAATAGACACCATCAAATCCTTCCTCCAGAATTAGTCAAAAGAATCATCCTGCAAGTCATATAATTGGTGAGAAAGACAAAGGTGTACAAACCAAGAGAAGGATAATCAAAGACACCGAGCAATCACATATAGCCTTCATATCCATGGTGGAACCCAAGAACTTTAATGAATCCAGTAAAGATGTAAATTGGTTAAAATCAATGAATGAGGAACTGGATCAGATTGAGAAGAATAATACTTGGGTGCTTGTTCCTAGACCCACAGATAAGAATGTAATTGGCTCCAAATGGGTGTTTAAGAACAAAATGAATGAACAAGGACAAATTGTTAGGAATAAATCTAGATTGGTCTGTAAGGGGTATGCACAAGTTGAATGACAAGATTTTGATGAAACCTTTTCACTAGTGGCAATATTAGAAGCCATCATAATGTTTCTTGCCTATGCATGTTATAAGAGATTTAAAGTATATCAGATGGATGTTAAGTCAACATTTCTTAATGGAGATATAGAAGAAGAAGTATATGTGGAGAAACTTGAAGGATTTTCACTAACAGATAATCCTGACTATGTCTGTAAGTTGAAAAAGGAATTATATGGACTAAAACCAGCACCACGAGCCTGATATTATAGACTAGACAAATTTCTGCAGGACAAAGGGTTCAAGAAAGGTACTGTTGACAATAATCTATACATTAAGTCTGAAGGTGATGATTTATTAGTTGTTTTGGTTTATGTAGACGACATTATTTTTGGATGCACTAATGACCCTTCAGTTCAGTGGTTTTCTAATTCAATGCAGACTGAGTTTGAGATGTCCATGATAGGAGAACTGTCATATTTTCTTGGTTTACGAATCAATCAGAGTTCTACAGGGATATTTATCTCTCAAGAAAATCATTTGAAGAAGATGTTAAAAATGTTTCAGATGGAAKATTCTACACCTATGAGCACACCTATGGTGGTTGGTTGCAAGCTCAGTAAATATGATATTTCACCTGATGTTGATCAAAGAACATATCGATAAATGATAGGTAGTCTTCTATACATCACAACATCCCATCCTGATACAATGCAAGCTGTTGGAACAATAGTTCGTTACCAGTCTGCTCCTAAACAAAGTCATTTAGTATATGTCAAGAGGATATTCAAATATTTGAAGGGTACAATGACTTATGGTCTTTGGTATCCTAGAAATAAAAATTTACAATTAATTGCATATTCAGATGCTGATTGGGCAAACTGTTTGGATGAGAGAAAGAGCACCAGTGGAGGTGCATTCTTCTTAGGTGTTTCGTTAGTAGCATGTCTTAGTAAGAAGCAAAGATCTATTTCATTATCAACTACATAGGCATAGTACATTGCTTCTGCTACGTGTTGCACTCAGATCTTATGGATGATACAAACTCTTGCAGATTTAAAGGTAACTTACACTGATCCCATTCCAATTCACTGTGATAACACCAGTGCCATTAGTGTCTCGAAGAATCATGTTCTCCATTCAAAGATGAATCATATACCAATAAAGTATCATTTTCTCAAAGATCAGGTTACAAACAAAATTGTTCAACTGAATTATATTCCTTCCACAAAACAAATTCCAGACATATTTATTAAACCCCTAGCCAAGACACCATTTGAATATCTCTATCAGAAGCTGGGTGCCATCCCTTCTCTCACCTGAGAGATTCCATCATGTCAGGGGGAGTATGTGTTGGTTGAATATTTGATACCTCCGAAAAGTACTGCAACAGCTTAGGGGGAGAATTTTTTCTTTGACATTGATGTCAAAGGGGGAGAAAAGGTGTGGTTTGGATGCTACAGTTGGAGGTCTAAGAATAATAGTGCATCCTTTCAGGGTTGCCATCAATACCAAAGGGGGATATTGTTAGCATGTTTTACATGAATAGTGTGCTTGTCATTGATGGCAAGAACAACAACGATGATGGAAAACAGGAAAAGCATAAGCTCAAGAGGAGGAGTGAACAATATGCAGAGATCAAAGAAGCTCAAGAGGATGATCGTGACCATCGGATCTGCAAGTCAGATCAACGACATGGATGAATTACAGAGAGTGAAAGTCGAATTAAACAACTTGCTAGTTCTAATCCCACAATTGGTCTAGATTGTCATATCTCATAAACCCAAATATCGACGATTGTGGTTGATCTAATAAACGATCATATTAAGTTGGATTAAGTCATGACCGTCATATGTGCAACCGCCAAATCAATGATAGGGATAGATTGCATATATTGAAAGGAGAATTAAATATTGTTCTATTTCCAATCCCTCAATTAGTCAGGACCGTCATATCTTATAGCTTCAAAGATCGACGATTGTGGTTGACTCACAAACAAATGCACAACTTCAAATTCCAGAGCTTGGGTGACGAATTAAATCATTCACAAGTTGTTGTTCCACAATCATCCTTGATCATGGATATGCTTTGAGAGTATTCATGAACATTGGATCACTTTAAGTGGAAGGATAGGATAAGCGGGGCCAAATGGTTGAGAATTTTATTATCCAAATACCCGTCAGCTGTTGGATCAAATTAAGTGGGAGAATAGGATAAGCGCAGTAAAAGATATGAGATATTAACTATGAGAATTTCTGTCAGCTATCAGATCTTTATAAAGTGGAAGGATAGTATAATCAAAGTTGGAGGGCCATTGGATCTAAACCAAGGCAAAGCTACATCGCATACAAATCGAGCCGTCGATCTAAGATCATAATCAATGAACAACATTAGTTTCGGGTCTAAATATGTGAGGAGGTTAAGCTTTGAAGAAATCACTTTGAGAGCTTCAGTTTGAGATTTGAAATCTCCGAAGTCCAGAGAGTCGGAGAGCCGAAATACATTCTCGACCATTGGATCGTCTGAAGTAAATCTCAGTCATCAGATCATATGAAGAATATCTCAAGCATTAGATCATCCTAAGTGCATCTGGGATATCTGATCCAGAGCATCAGTTTGAGATTTGAAATATCCAAAGTCTGGAGAGATGGAGAGACRAAATGCATTCTCGATCGTTGGATCGTCCGATGTAAATATCAATCATCATATTGTCCGAAGAAGACCTCAAGCGTTGTGTTGTCTAAAGTGAATCTAGGCCGTCTGATCCAGAGCATAAGTTTGAGATTTGAGATTTTAGAAGTCTGGAGACCTGAAGGAGATATTGACCATTGATCAAGAAAGGGGACAGAGAACCGTTGATCTGGTTGAAAGGTCAAAATTATGGAGTGGAGGTAGAGCCGTCGATTGAGAAGGACAGTTGTCCGTGGATCATCGAATATGAAATATTGGCATACAGAATAATGCGGGGTTTGAGATTTGAAACTCCCGAAGCCTGGATCACGAAATAAATCACAATCGTTGATTTAGGGAGGTTGGATCAGATCCGTAGATTGTGAAAGATCAAATCTGAACCGTCCATTTAGGAGCATTGTCAAGATCATGAGATCGATGGTCCCATCACATTTCAGGGTTAGAACATCCTCGGATATTAATTTTTCGTGAGTGGGCCGCAATCAAAACCACGGTATCTCCAAAGGCATACGTGGAACTCTGTAGTGAATTGTGGGGCGAAAAATGGGTTTCCCTAAAACTGCCTATGGACACTCCCGCAATTGCGTGGTCACATGAAGTTCATAGCCCAAGGTCATATCGAAAAAAGGGGAGCTATCACTCACTAGATCAATATTGTGAAGAACCTTTTGAATAAGCGTATGTTCACCACTGGTGGTCACGTGAAGGAAGGGGCTTAGAAGCCAAAGAAGCCAAAAAAATGAATGACTGTAACTGCTAGAGAAGACAAAGAATTGCGACTGACAAAGAAGACAAATAACCTTAGGATAACTGCTAGAGAAGCCAAAGAATATTTGGACAACAGGCACTGATGATGAACAGTTACAACATAACCGCCAGAGAAGATGAAGAATTGGAATGATGATCACGTAGAGAACTTGGCGTGAGAAACTGATGTAGAACAGAGAAGTTGGTATGATTTTTCGGGTGAGATGCATGGGTGTAGTAGGTGATGAAGCGCATGATCTGACGGAAAGATAATGGATGCAGTGAAAAGAATGAAGAGGGAGCACAGAGCATGAAAGGCAGAAGAGAAGTTGAACAGGGTGTGTGCAAGAAGATGTGAGCAACACCAAGAAACTAATGCATCAGAGAAGAGTAGTGTAGCAAAACAATGATGAGACTGGTAAGCCATTGATAATTACTATATCACTATAATAACTTTCAAAAAGAAAAGATTTATATTTCAGGGTGGTAGGGTGGTGCTAGGGAGGACTATTGTCCTTAGAGTTTCAAGTGGGTGCTTGAACACAGGAAGTTGTAGCTTCCATCTGGTTGCAGCTAGAAAAACTAGGGTGGTAGGGTGGTGCAAGGGAGAACCATTGCTATTTGTTATACAGGTTGGTGCCTGTGTGACTGGAAGTTGGTGCTTCCATCTAGTTGGTGATGGAACACTTAGGGAATTGGTGCTTCCTTCTAGTGGGTGCTAGAGAAACCAGAGAGTTGGTGCTCTCAACAAATTGAAACTTGTTAAAGAAGAGGTTGTAGCCTCATTTAGATTTGGTGATCAAAGAAAGATGATGTACAAAACTTAAAAGACTGCCTATCATTCGAATAAGAAGAGGTTTTCTCCCTTTATGGGTTTCCTCGTGAAATATTTGTCTCTGTGTTTATCATATTTGTGATTGATGTTTATTATTTCTATTGTTCATGTCTTGCATAATCTTTATGATCACTTGGAGAAGGTTAATAATATTTTAATAGGCATAAAAATTTTTAAGCACAGTAACAACTGATTCACCCCCCCCTCTCAGTTGTCTTAGTAATTCCAACAATTTCCTCTTCCCCTATTATTCCGACCATGGCTTCCTCTGCTGAAGAAGCTCATTCCGGTATGTAGCATTTATTAGCAACTAGTTTATTCAAAAAACCATACATGACATCTCTTTAAATATGAAACAAAGTTTGGCTCAACAACACATCATACTCATGCAATCCAATCCATAAAAATCGTTTAATATTTGTCAATGAGCAGGGGGTGAATAAGGGTTCTAGGATATATGAGGGATTGTATTGAGAGAAAAGTGGTAAAATGAAGGGAGGTAGATCATGATTACTTCTCAACAAACCATCAAACAATCAACTGTGTTGTAATAACCAAATATATCAATTGTAACTCATCCCTGTTCCATCCTTCAACTACTATAATACAAAGTTTCCATTTAACTATAATTTAATTTTAAGAACACGGCGTGAATAGTGGATATGGGAAGGTGAGGGGATTTGTAATTTGTGGAAAAGTGAGAGAATGGTAGGGAAATAACGAATATTGTTCATAAAATAAATCAAGTAATCAATAAACATAACTCTGTACTAAAATCAATACAAAAAATACCAACACAATATCAACAATTACTGTGTATCAAACTGTTCATTATTCCAACATTTAAATTCCTCAAAACTTCTCAATTTAGAATAGTCTATGAAATCATACTCATAATCGAACAACTTTCCATTCAACAATCCTGTTAAGAAAATGCTTGGTCTTTTATTTCTTTCTTTCCTTTTAAGAATTAAAAGAAAACACACAACATCATTGATACACCTCTACATTACTATAAAATAACATCCCCTGTCTATCAATTCACGATCGACCCAAATTAAAATATACATAGGTCCCCTTCCAAATACGAACAAACTTCCAAACATGCTCGATTACATACATTCTTCATCATATCAACCAATAATATTTTGCAATGAAACCATAGTCAACATAAAACTCAAACCTCATCACTATCGATGTAATCATTTCCAATATGCACGACGATTCAATAATATATGCACAATGATCATAACCAAATACACACAATCACCATTTCCATAATTATATATAACCATGATCGGGCCTAGTGAAACACACAAGAGTCTCCAATTTGCAATTAAGGCCATGCTGTAAGAATACAATGATTGGAAGTACAACGAAAAAGTGACAACCCTCGACTTCATATTATTACTCATTCCCAATCAAAACCTTTCAACCAATTTAATCATAGAGAGACAATATAGGGAATTTATGAAAACATTCATAACCACTCCACTTGATAAACCAATCTTTGACAACCCAAAAGATTCCCGATGGGAGTAGAACAATTGGGGTTTTAAAATTGGGCTCTATCACAACAATTACAAGGAGACAATCAAGAGAATTATTATTCAACAATAACACATAGAACTAGGGGTCCTCAAGTACATATCAACCAAAGGAAAAACCCTTTCAATACATATGCATTAGTAAGCCATAGGGTTTCCTTATAACTCCCGGTCTGGGTAATAGAACAACAATTATCCAGAGAGGAAATAACGACGAGTTGGGTAAAAAAAATTGACACATAGTGTGTTTTATGTTTGCATAAGAGAGACAGATGTCCACTGAATGGTGAGGGTTACAAAGAACACACAAAGATATAACCTCTGTCGATTTTCTTAAGGGCCAAACCATTTGACAACAATGCCAGTGAGGATGCATAACTTCGAGGCATAACTCATATCACTCCATAACCATACGATATATATCAACATTATGGACACCCTAAGATCAATTCCTGAGATAATTTGGTTCCAAGACAATGAACATGAGCCCACGACCATATGTTGGTCCTTGACCAAGTTTTTGAGATCCTTGGTCAGGTTTGACCTATTTTGGGACTTTGACAGGATGTCGAAGGCGGAGCACAAGTCGAAGTGGAGATCGTGGGAGCTCGACCCCTTTTTGGGGCATTTTTGGGTTTTGGGCTTATCTAACGGGTATGGGATGTCGGCTCATGGGTTTACTCATGTTTAGGCACTTTTGTAATGTATAAATAGAAAGATAGGTGATGTAAGTAAGAGCGCAAGTGTGTGTATGTGATGTTAAGTGTTAAGTGCAAGTGACAGTTGTACATGCTTTGTGCATACTGTGTGAGACTTTCAAGGATAAGCGCAAGTAACTGTAAGAGACTGTGTAAGGGTTTTGTGTTGTAACCTAGCTCAGGGAAGGAGGATATGGCGAGGTGCACGCAGATCTCTTGTCCTCTTCGGAGTAGGATTCTGATGCTATGTGCCTGTAAGAAGTTTGACAAGAAGATATAAAGAAGAGAAGAGTTGGTGGACGTAGCCCCAGGCTGGGGGTGAACCATGTATATCCTATGTTATGGTTGATTTGTGCATTTCGATTAGTGCTTTGTGCCTTTGATGTGATTTATGCTTAGTTTTGTTATCTTTATGAATGTTAGAAGCATATGATATAATGGCTTAGTGCTCAGTGATGTGAATGAATGCTAGATCTGATCTGTTTCTTTATGCTAAGTGCTTGAATGTATTAAGTCTTGTTGAAGACTGTTCTATGCTGTAATTAGGGTTTATCTACGCTGTGAAAAAAGGTTAAGTACTAATGAATGACAACTTATAAGTTATTTTTTAGAGTATTGTAATCATAGATCTGTGTCCCGGCTAAGGTTGTAGACACTCGAGTATTTCAACCACCCCTTCCTCTACCTCGGGTGAGACTTCATTTACTTTGCAAGTGTTTCCAAAAGGGTTGGTAGTTAGGGTTTTGTTGGTGTGTTGTTGAAGCGTTGAATCCTGGGTCTTCCCCTGTGCCAACAAATGGTTCCGTTGCTAGGACCTGAAACTGTGATTGCTGGGAACTGAGGAAAAGAAAGAAATCTTTGTGCGTAGATCTGTTTCTTTAGTGCGCAGTATTCTACTTGACTTGTGAAGCTCCGTGCTAAGAAAGGAGGCAGGTCTGAAGAAAAGAGGTAAGATCTGAAAGCTTTGTACCCTGATAAAGGTAAAGTGATTTTTTTTTTTAAAGAGGTAAGATCTGAAAGCTTTGTACTTCGTTAAAGGTAAGATAAGTGGAAATTTTTTCTTCAATAGTATGGATCTAGGTATGTTTGATAAATTTTGTCCTAGTCTGAAAACTAGGGCACAGATAGAAGAAAGAAGGTTTGATATGAGTAGATCTGATAGAAATAATGAAAGGTATGTTATTCCTATGCATAGAAAGAATGTTTGGACTAACAAATGGATGCAGGATCCTAGGAAGAATTTTTTGTAGGTTATTTATTATGATCCTAGTGCACAGTACAAGAAAGGTTGGGGATCATTTAAGAGAAAGAGAGGATTAACCCTTTGTTACATTTGTAGAAGACCAAGCCATCTTGCTAAGGATTTCCCTGATATATGACCTAGTTGTCTTTGTTGTAAAGATATGGACCATGAAGTTTTGGATTGCCCTAGAATGATTTCTAAACTTGAAAGAATGAATATGGAACAAGATAAATGATTGGTGTTATATATGCACTAAAAACACACTAAAAGCCCTGAATTAAATTGTCAACCTGGGGTAAGTAAACTTAGAGTTGTAGAAAAATATATGCCAAGGTAGAAGGATTCGAGGTAGTATAGTATAATCAAGGAAGTGGCTATCTAAGGG
>SNQJ01S0003335.1:244877-274590 GCA_010110895.2 Picea sitchensis
TAAGGATGGAAATTTATTTTAAAATGTAGAAACCTTGGCGAATCTTACTTATCCTTCATATGCAAACTATAATTGTTTGGCGATATTTTTGTAAAAATATTCAAATTTCTAAGGATTTTATATAGTTTTTATAAAATTTTGGCAATTTTTAAGGTAAAATAATTTTATCCTATAGAATTTGGGCAAATTATTTTTAAAATAGTGAATCTTGTTTTTGGAAAAACCATGGAAAATTAGCCCATGAGAGAAATTTAGCCCCTAAAATCATCCATGGGCCACTTATTATCTAAAATTATCTCTTTTTCAAGGCGTTGAGTACTTTTCCTGAGGTTTTTCTATGCTATATTGATGTTTGGTTCTTAACATCAAGGGAGGACTTAGTGCTTGGATCTACCCAGGGAAAGAGGATCTAGCGAGCTACGCAGATCTCTTGTCCTAGGCGGGGTAGGACCTTGAAGGCTTTGTGTTGTAACTTGGTTTACAGAAGAAGACTTTGTGGACGTAGCCCCAGGGTGGGGGTGAACCATAGTAAATCTGTGTATTGTGCTCATGTGTTTTTCTTGCTAAGTGCTCTGATATGTTTAGATAGGTCTATTGATGCTTTGTGCTTATGATATTTAAATGCATTCTAGATATGATACATAAGATGCTAAGTGCTTAATCTATTAAGTATAACTTGTTTATCATTGCTAAGTGTTAGATCTAAGTAATTACTGCAGTGCTCTGTGCTTTCTGCGAAGTGTATTAATGAATGTATGTTAATGAATAACTGATGCTAAGTGCATTGTAACAAGATAATCACAGATTTGTGTCCCAACTAAGGTTGCAGACATATGATTCCTGCAACCACCCCTACCTATACCTCAGGTGAGACTTCATCTACGTCGCAGGTGTTGCTGAAAGGGCCGGTAGTTAGGTATTTTTTGGTGCGCTCTTGAGCATTGAACCCTGGGTCTGCCCCTGTGCCAACAAATGGTTCCATTTCCAGGACCTGAAACTATGATTGCTAGGAACTGAAGAAGAAGAAGCCTTGTGCAAAATAATCTCTGTGCGTAGATCTGTTACCCTAGTGCGCAGTGTTCTGTTTGACCTGTGAAGCTTTGTGCCAAGAAAGAGAAGTCAAATCTGCGAAGAAAGAGAGGTCAGATCTGAAGAAAAGAGGTCAGATCTGAAGAAAAGAAGTCAGATATGCGAAGAAAGAGGTCATATATTCAAGAAAAAGGTAAGATCTGTAAGCTCTGTGTTTTGATAAAGGTAAGAATAGTTAAAAGTCTTAGATCTGGAAGCTTTGTGATCTATAGAAGTAACATAAGTGAATTTTTTTGTTTCTAAAGCATGGATCTAGGTATGTTTGATAGATTTTGTCCTATAGATAAAAGAAAGTTTGATATGAATAGATATGATAAGTATAGTGATATATATGTTATACCTATGCATCAAAAGAATGTTTGGACTAACAAGTGGATGCAGGATCCTAGAAAGAGTTTTTTGCAGGCTAGTCACCATGATCCTGGTGCATAGTGCAGAAGGAGTTGGGGAACATCTAAATGAAAAAGAGGATCCCTCTGTTAAAGTTGCAAAAGACCAGGACATCTTGCTAAGGAATGCCCTGGGAGAAGACCTAGTTTCCTTTGTTCTAAGGCTATGGACCATGAAGTATTGGATTTCCCTAGAATGATTGCTAGGCTTGAGAAGCTGAATATGGAGCAAGAAAACCCTAAAGGAGATCAAGAGACCAAGATTATAGCAGAAACCCAGAAAGAATCAAAAAATATATTGCTATAGATGAAATATACCTTGAATGACCACTGACATGTTAGGCTATCATAGATATTCAAAGAAAAGGAGCAACTCGAAGAAAGAATAGGAGACTTTGACATTGACTGTACTATTGATGAAGAAACACAAGTGAACATTATGCCTGAAATAAATTTGGAAGCTATAGGAAAGCTTGCCATGATCCCTTCCCTAGGAGGAACAAGTTTCTTCAGAAGAAAGCTAGTAAACATATGTGGAAGGCTCGCCCGGATACCTATGACTGTCAATGGAACTTCGACAGCGGAAGACTTTGAGATCATTAAATTTGTTGAAGAAAGTTCCCCATTTATCATGCTCATAGGGAAACCTTGGATTGATAGAGAACAAGCCAGATGAAAAGAAGAAGAACAAGTTTTGGAACAAAAGAAGCAAGAGTTAAAAGACTTTATGACCAGAAGGATTGTGCACTTGATTGAAGAACAGAAGAGCAGATCCCAGATATTCAATATTAGCAACTCAGATGTCGAAGCTAAGAGAACACTTGAGGATCCGCAGAACATCGAGTTACCTATTTTTGATACAAAATAAGTATTATCAAGGAACCCTAGGAAAGACTTTCAACAGCGCGAAGTAACTAAGACCATAGAAGATAAACATTAGAATGGTAAAAGCACTACTGAGACAAAGCTCACGGGGAAGAAGGATAGGAAGTTAAAAAAGAAAAGGGCTAATACTGTAAGGTTACAAGAGGTTCTAGAGGACACTTCACAATAAGAAGAATTGCATAAATGGAGCTTCACCAAGATATCAGGACAATGACATAGAATACTTCGCCATGACAAAGAAATATAGTCATTGGAACCGATATACCTGTTTGACCACCACTCCGAATGGATTGAAAAGCAATTATGGGTTACCACTAGACCATTGGATAGCACCAAAATGGATAGAACAGAGTTAATGAAAGCTTCATATCCGTTGCAAGTAGTCTGTTGCAGAGTTACTTACTTATTTCGTAGCGCCATGCTCGGAAGACACTTTTTCCAATTGAGAACTTGAGTTTACAGAATACCCGCGTTATGAAACAAATATTACTCCAGTTTTATTCTCTATTTGATTACGATACCGACAGTCCATTGACAACCCAAGACAGTGATCCCGAGCTTACATGTTCGACGAGCTTAGCATAGAAAAAGAACTAGTGAGAGAATTACTTTCTAGCTTAAGGACAGAAAGAGTCATGTCGGAAAGAGGGATTTCCATTGGAGTCCAAGCATCGTCATCGAGAGGTGTGGCAGCCTCCCCATAGACTTCTCGAGTTGGAACATCTCGAGCCGGTGCAGAATTGAGAAGTAAGCATAGGGACGACGCAGCCAATGTGAAGTTAGTGCCAACCATCCTACCAGCTTGCATTCCCCCTCTAAGTGGTGATATTAATAGGTACAGTGTCCCTAGAGACTTTGAATACACCCCAGTCCTTTCATATCTACCGAAAGGAGTTCGCACCTACCGCACAGATCAAGACAAGGTTACAGCATTGAATTTTTGCGACTTCAACATGGGAGACTGTAAAGCCTACAACATGCTCGCACCATCTAAGTAATTAATGAGGAATAAGGGTCGAAACTTGAATATTGTCCCTCAGTAATGGACGTTGAACCTTGCGCAGTCTACTCTGCTCAATGTTATGAAAATAATGCACTTCGAAAGACATCAGGAGGTGACTGCTTGTGTGAAATTTCTGCTAGCAAGTTACCACGGAGGATACCTTTGGTTAAACCGTCACATAACTATTGATCCAGTGCTGATCAACAGGATTACTGGGCTTAGCATGTAGGGCCCTGATCCCCATGAGTACTACCCTGGAAAGACCGCGGGCCACTCTCTTTCACAAAATATTAAAGAGGCTTATGGAAATGTTGAAAAAGGCACACGAGGTTACAAGGTAGCCTCTATCGAGAGTGGCACAGTGTGCCTCGCATGTCAGCTGATAGCAAGGAAGATGGTACGTAAGAATAGACCTACACAATTATCTGGCTTTGTAGTTGACCTCACAGGGAAGTGCGCGGAGGGACTACAAATGAATTGGGCAAAATATTTGGTCAATCAACTAGAAATTGACTGTAGAGAAGCCCAGGACCATGGGCATGAATTCCACTTTAGTTGGATGATAATATTGATCGCATTTGTTGCATGGGAGCTACCAGAAGGCGCAACCTTCCTTGACCTTGACCCATTCGAACCATTAGCTGCAAATTTCAGTACCTTATGGTACTCAACGGACATGAGCAAGCAATGCCAATCAAATGTCATTTTTCACAGATACTATAACCAACTGAAACTAGCCATAGGGGGTGAACCTCACATAACCCCAAACACTTTATAAGGGTTTCAACCTTTGATAAAGTTCAGCGTGGACTGCCACTTTATATACCTAATTCCATGCGTTGATGAACACCAAGAACAACTTCAGTCCTATTATAAGTTGACCGAAGAAGACCTAGAAGAAATCACCAAGGAATGGTCAGTGAACCTCCTTGTTCCAGCAGATCCAGTGGACATTTCAGATATTGACAGCCCAGAATTTGCGTAGGACACACCAAGGCCCGTAAGATGAAGAAGACAAAGAAGACAAAGAAGACAAAGAAGCCTGAAGAGGTTCAGGATGTAGATATCTACTCTATAAAGACAACTTCCATCACACCTGATTGAGAAGGTAACAACGACGACCTAGAGGAAGTCGAACAACAACCAGAAGAAGAAGTCAAAGCTCTAAAGAAGAGAAAAGGGTCACCTTCGAAGTATTCCTCTAAGAAGAAAGAAAAAGTGACCATGACCAAGATGAAGACCACGCTCAACCCCAATGACTTCAACTTTCTCCTCGCAACTTTGAATGAAGTTATAGAAGAAATTACAAAAAAGAAGGAGGCCAAGCAACAGACGATGTATGACAGAATTGAAGCCAAGCTCCAAATAGTTCAGCGAGAACTTCAGTCTAACCGTGCAGTCTCCACTGCACCCATGCCAGGAGGAATAATAGAAGTAGGAGATGAATCAGTTCAACTCTGCAGGATTGCTGACATAGTCGAAGTACGCCTTCGAAAAGTGGAAGAAGTAACAGCACAAGCCACCCAAGCCCTAAAGAAAGCACAGGAGGAAATCATAGAGCAATGTCGAGTTGCACAATAAGAGAAGGAGGCCATCTGTGAGAAATTTGATGGAGATAGAGAAAAAATCCAAAAGGAGAAGGAGCAACTTATTGCGAAGTAGATTAGAATTGAAGAAGTTGTCAACAAAGCATTTCACTCTGTGAATGGCTTAGAACAAAAGGCCGAAGAACCCTTAGACCAACAAGTGATGAATCTTGCTGAAGTTATTTAGCAACTGCAGCAAAGAGTCGTGGACTTAGAGCTTTAGATCATCCCAAGTACCCCGCAAGAAGAGCACGACCAGTGAGAAATAACTACTCGAGGTACAATAGAAAGGATTAAAGAACTCACTGAAGAATGCAAACAACTAAGTACCATAAGTGCACAGATACATGAGAACCTGACCGAGTACCTGGAATTACATAAACTAGAGTCGCAGCTCCAGGAGGTGAAGCATCATGTAGATAGACTTCAACTGCAGTTGAAGGCCCTATCAACTATAGAGAAAATGAAGTGATCCCATGAGCAACGTGTCACACAGCAGCAGATCCACATGATCCATAGCAAGGTCATGGAAGTGATGCAACAACTTCAACCTTTGCAGGATAAGGCATGTCAACTATTTTTGGAGATTGAGAACCAAGGGACAGAGCTACAACAGGTCGTGATTACAGTAGAGCAATGCCTAGAAGGACCAGTCAATAACGTACTCATCCAAGAGTTCGTTGAGCAGGAGGAAATCACAAAGCAGCAGGTCGAAGCATCTCGATCCAAGCTCGAGGTGTTCGAAGCGGAACTGGTCAGACCTGAGTGACTTGGGACGAGTCACAGGTGAGTTTTGGGGGCTTGTTGGCCCTTGACCAAGTTTTGAGGAATACTTGGTCATATTTGACCGTTTTTAGTACTCCGACATCCAGTCGGAGAAGGAGCTCATGGTGAAGAGGAGATCACGGCATCTCCGCCCCTTTTTAGGGATTTTTGGGCTTTTTGGGAATATTGTAATGGGAAAGGGATATCGACCCTTATTTAGGCCTTTTGTATGTATAAATAGAAGGGTGGGAGATGTGTATAAAAAGGGGGGTGTGTGATGTAAAGTGAATGGATTAGTGCATAAAGTAGATCTATGTGATCAGACATCTGTGTCACTGTAAGAGCTATGTGCCTACTGTAAGTATTGTAAGTGCCGAGTGCACGGGTTAAGGGAGGACTTAGTGCTTGGATCTACCCGAGGAAAGAGGATCTAGTGAGATGCGCAGATCTCTTGTCCCAGGCAGGGTAGGATCTTGAAGGCTTTGTGTTGTAACTTGGTTTATAGAAGATGATAATAGAAGAAGACTTTGTGGACATAGCCCAAGGGTGGGGGTGAACCACAGTAACTCTGTGTATTGTGCTGATGTGTTTTTCTTGCTAAGTTCTCTGATATGTTTAGATAGATCTATTGATGCTTTGTTCTTATGAGATATGAATGCATGCTAGATATGATACATATGATGTTAAGTGCTTAATCTATTAAGTATAACCTGTCTATCATTTCTAAGTGCTAGATCTGAGTAATTACTGTGGTGCTTTGTGCTTTCTGCGAAGTGTATTAATGAATGTATGTTAAGGAATAACTGATGTTAAGTGCATTGTAAGCAAGATAATCACAGATCTGTGTCCCAGCTAAGGTTGCAGACATCTGAGTCCTACAACCACCCCTACCTCTACCTCGGGTGATACTTCATCTGCTTCATAGATGTTGCCAAAAGGGCTAGTAGTTAGGGTTTTGTTGGTGTTCTCTTGAGCATTGAACCCTGGGTCTGCCCCTATGCCAACAGGTGGTCATACAATAGTTAAGAAGTTCAAGAAGTTGTGTGTTAGAGACAAATACAATTTCCTCTGTTTTTCCATTTTCATTTTGCCAGAATTGTGTAAGACTGTGTTTTTAGTTTTAATGGCGAATTTGTGTTGTTGAAGATCGTGGTGTGCATATGAGGAGTGACCATGACTTGCTGGGGGGGCCACCAGTAGTCTGGGTAACTATTCTATGAGTTTGTTTATGAATTACATAGAATATATGTGTTTCTATTTTATTTCCTGTACATTAATTATTAGTTTACTTCTTTGTTATATAATTTGTTGTGATAGTTTAATTGTTCTAGTTTCCTTTTGCAGGTTAGTATGAAGGATCTTGTCAATATGCACTGAATTTGTAATTAGTAGAAACAAGTTTGGAAACTTGGAAACTAACCCCATGTGTGATTAGATAGTAAATTATACTTTCTTTATGCTTTTAAAATCAAGTTCAAAATAGAGTTTAAAACAGAGTTTTAGAACAGAATTTTAGTTCATGTTTTCTTTAACAAGGCTTCGATGGATGGATAGTATTAGTTCTAGTTTTCATTTTTAGATTGCCTATTCAATTACTAATTAGTTTTTTCTTAACTAGTTGTTAATTCATTAGCTTGTTAATTTACTTGTCATATGCTAGAATAGTGTTTAATTTCTGTTTATAAGCATTTCTTTTTTTGCAATTTGAATTGTTAAGATAAAACTAATTTAGTTTACTTCATGCAATCCTTTCTTAGATTTAGGTTGCAATTTCAATTTGTAGTTAATGATTGAATTTAGTTATGAGTTTGCTTACGTAGTATGGATTGCAATTGAATTTCATAGCATAATCTCTTTATAATTGTTGATGATTAATTCATGAGTAATAATCACATGGATATGCAGGACAATTGATGATTGTTTTCATAATGGATAAGTTCTCACTGGATTGCCTAATTCACACTTTTCACTTTTCTATTGAAGTCAATATCGAGTTTATCCCTCTTGAATTATCTTTCATTTTCAAATACCATTGTGATATTATAAGACACTGGAGACATTCACACAACCATCAACAACATATTTGAGTTTCCATAGACTAGAAGATAGTTTTCCTATTGTTGTAGGATAGATAGTTCTCTTGTTGTTGTAGGATAGATAGTCTTTTTCTTTGGTAGGTTAAAGAGTAGTTTTTCTTATCATAAGATCAAAGATTAGTTGTTAAATCTTCTTGCTTCAAATTAGTAGATTTCCTTTCATGAATTAGAAATAGTTGTGGAAATTAGTTTAATAATAGAGTTCACTTGCCTCTTAGATTAGTTAGTTTCTTATTGAGTAGTCTTAATTAGTTTACTTGCAGTAGAAGTTATCCTAGGTTAGTTAGTTGTTTACTTCCTTTAATAGGTTAGTTGCTTAATTGTCTATTATTGCTTCTATAGTGTAGTTGCTTGTTTATTTACTTGCTTTCATAGGGTAGTTGTTTATTGAATTTACGTAGGTTAATTACAAGTAGTTTGTTGTTGCTATTTGCTTATTAGATGAATAGTTTTCTTTTGCTTATTGTTATGATTGAACTAGTTTTATTTAAGTAGGGTTTTCATTTGTTTTCCTAGAAATATCCATCAATCCTTGGTTCAAAGGTTACTTAGGTTACCTAGTTTAAGTTTCTTTACCATGGTTTGCTCATTAGTAGTCTTTGTTTGAATAGATTAGCCCTTAGATAGCCACTTCCTTGATTATACTATACTACCTCGAATCCTTCTACCTTGGCATATATTTTTCTACAACTCTAAGTTTACTTACCCCAGGTTGACAATTTAATTCAGGGCTTTTAGTGTGTTTTTAGTGCATATATAACACCAATCATTTATCTTGTTCCATATTCATTCTTTCAAGTTTAGAAATCATTCTAGGGCAATCCAAAACTTCATGGTCCATATCTTTACAACAAAGACAACTAGGTCATATATCAGGGAAATCCTTAGCAAGATGGCTTGGTCTTCTACAAATGTAACAAAGGGTTAATCCTCTCTTTCTCTTAAATGATCCCCAACCTTTCTTGTACTGTGCACTAGGATCATAATAAATAACCTACAAAAAATTCTTCCTAGGATCCTGCATCCATTTGTTAGTCCAAACATTCTTTCTATGCATAGGAATAACATACCTTTCATTATTTCTATCAGATCTACTCATATCAAACCTTCTTTCTTCTATCTGTGCCCTAGTTTTCAGACTAGGACAAAATTTATCAAACATACCTAGATCCATACTATTGAAGAAAAAATTTCCACTTATCTTACCTTTAACGAAGTACAAAGCTTTCAGATCTTACCTCTTTAAAAAAAAAAATCACTTTACCTTTATCAGGGTACAAAGCTTTCAGATCTTACCTCTTTTCTTCAGACCTGCCTCCTTTCTTAGCACGGAGCTTCACAAGTCAAGTAGAATACTGCGCACTAAAGAAACAGATCTACGCACAAAGATTTCTTTCTTTTCCTCAGTTCCCAGCAATCACAGTTTCAGGTCCTAGCAACGGAACCATTTGTTGGCACAGGGGAAGACCCAGGATTCAACGCTTCAACAACACACCAACAAAACCCTAACTACCAACCCTTTTGGAAACACTTGCAAAGTAAATGAAGTCTCACCCGAGGTAGAGGAAGGGGTGGTTGAAATACTCGAGTGTCTACAACCTTAGCCGGGACACAGATCTATGATTACAATACTCTAAAAAATAACTTATAAGTTGTCATTCATTAGTACTTAACCTTTTTTCACAGCGTAGATAAACCCTAATTACAGCATAGAACAGTCTTCAACAAGACTTAATACATTCAAGCACTTAGCATAAAGAAACAGATCAGATCTAGCATTCATTCACATCACTGAGCACTAAGCCATTATATCATATGCTTCTAACATTCATAAAGATAACAAAACTAAGCATAAATCACATCAAAGGCACAAAGCACTAATCGAAATGCACAAATCAACCATAACATAGGATATACATGGTTCACCCCCAGCCTGGGGCTACGTCCACCAACTCTTCTCTTCTTTATATCTTCTTGTCAAACTTCTTACAGGCACATAGCATCAGAATCCTACTCCGAAGAGGACAAGAGATCTGCGTGCACCTCGCCATATCCTCCTTCCCTGAGCTAGGTTACAACACAAAACCCTTACACAGTCTCTTACAGTTACTTGCGCTTATCCTTGAAAGTCTCACACAGTATGCACAAAGCATGTACAACTGTCACTTGCACTTAACACTTAACATCACATACACACACTTGCGCTCTTACTTACATCACCTATCTTTCTATTTATACATTACAAAAGTGCCTAAACATGAGTAAACCCATGAGCCGACATCCCATACCCGTTAGATAAGCCCAAAACCCAAAAATGCCCCAAAAAGGGGTCGAGCTCCCACGATCTCCACTTCGACTTGTGCTCCGCCTTCGACATCCTGTCAAAGTCCCAAAATAGGTCAAACCTGACCAAGGATCTCAAAAACTTGGTCAAGGACCAACATATGGTCGTGGGCTCATGTTCATTGTCTTGGAACCAAATTATCTCAGGAATTGATCTTAGGGTGTCCATAATGTTGATATATATCGTATGGTTATGGAGTGATATGAGTTATGCCTCGAAGTTATGCATCCTCACTGGCATTGTTGTCAAATGGTTTGGCCCTTAAGAAAATCGACAGAGGTTATATCTTTGTGTGTTCTTTGTAACCCTCACCATTCAGTGGACATCTGTCTCTCTTATGCAAACATAAAACACACTATGTGTCAATTTTTTTTACCCAACTCGTCGTTATTTCCTCTCTGGATAATTGTTGTTCTATTACCCAGACCGGGAGTTATAAGGAAACCCTATGGCTTACTAATGCATATGTATTGAAAGGGTTTTTCCTTTGGTTGATATGTACTTGAGGACCCCTAGTTCTATGTGTTATTGTTGAATAATAATTCTCTTGATTGTCTCCTTGTAATTGTTGTGATAGAGCCCAATTTTAAAACCCCAATTGTTCTACTCCCATCGGGAATCTTTTGGGTTGTCAAAGATTGGTTTATCAAGTGGAGTGGTTATGAATGTTTTCATAAATTCCCTATATTGTCTCTCTATGATTAAATTGGTTGAAAGGTTTTGATTGGGAATGAGTAATAATATGAAGTCGAGGGTTGTCACTTTTTCGTTGTACTTCCAATCATTGTATTCTTACAGCATGGCCTTAATTGCAAATTGGAGACTCTTGTGTGTTTCACTAGGCCCGATCATGGTTATATATAATTATGGAAATGGTGATTGTGTGTATTTGGTTATGATCATTGTGCATATATTATTGAATCGTCGTGCATATTGGAAATGATTACATCGATAGTGATGAGGTTTGAGTTTTATGTTGACTATGGTTTCATTGCAAAATATTATTGGTTGATATGATGAAGAATGTATGTAATCGAGCATGTTTGGAAGTTTGTTCGTATTTGGAAGGGGACCTATGTATATTTTAATTTGGGTCGATCGTGAATTGATAGACAGGGGATGTTATTTTATAGTAATGTAGAGGTGTATCAATGATGTTGTGTGTTTTCTTTTAATTCTTAAAAGGAAAGAAAGAAATAAAAGACCAAGCATTTTCTTAACAGGATTGTTGAATGGAAAGTTGTTCGATTATGAGTATGATTTCATAGACTATTCTAAATTGAGAAGTTTTGAGGAATTTAAATGTTGGAATAATGAACAGTTTGATACACAGTAATTGTTGATATTGTGTTGGTATTTTTTGTATTGATTTTAGTACAGAGTTATGTTTATTGATTACTTGATTTATTTTATGAACAATATTCGTTATTTCCCTACCATTCTCTCACTTTTCCACAAATTACAAATCCCCTCACCTTCCCATATCCACTATTCACGCCGTGTTCTTAAAATTAAATTATAGTTAAATGGAAACTTTGTATTATAGTAGTTGAAGGATGGAACAGGGATGAGTTACAATTGATATATTTGGTTATTACAACACAGTTGATTGTTTGATGGTTTGTTGAGAAGTAATCATGATCTACCTCCCTTCATTTTACCACTTTTCTCTCAATACAATCCCTCATATATCCTAGAACCCTTATTCACCCCCTGCTCATTGACAAATATTAAACGATTTTTATGGATTGGATTGCATGAGTATGATGTGTTGTTGAGCCAAACTTTGTTTCATATTTAAAGAGATGTCATGTATGGTTTTTTGAATAAACTAGTTGCTAATAAATGCTACATACCGGAATGAGCTTCTTCAGCAGAGGAAGCCATGGTCGGAATAATAGGGGAAGAGGAAATTGTTGGAATTACTAAGACAACTGAGAGGGGGGGGTGAATCAGTTGTTACTGTGCTTAAAAATTTTTATGCCTATTAAAATATTATTAACCTTCTCCAAGTGATCATAAAGATTATGCAAGACATGAACAATAGAAATAATAAACATCAATCACAAATATGATAAACACAGAGACAAATATTTCACGAGGAAACCCATAAAGGGAGAAAACCTCTTCTTATTCGAATGATAGGCAGTCTTTTAAGTTTTGTACATCATCTTTCTTTGATCACCAAATCTAAATGAGGCTACAACCTCTTCTTTAACAAGTTTCAATTTGTTGAGAGCACCAACTCTCTGGTTTCTCTAGCACCCACTAGAAGGAAGCACCAATTCCCTAAGTGTTCCATCACCAACTAGATGGAAGCACCAACTTCCAGTCACACAGGCACCAACCTGTATAACAAATAGCAATGGTTCTCCCTTGCACCACCCTACCACCCTAGTTTTTCTAGCTGCAACCAGATGGAAGCTACAACTTCCTGTGTTCAAGCACCCACTTGAAACTCTAAGGACAATAGTCCTCCCTAGCACCACCCTACCACCCTGAAATATAAATCTTTTCTTTTTGAAAGTTATTATAGTGATATAGTAATTATCAATGGCTTACCAGTCTCATCATTGTTTTGCTACACTACTCTTCTCTGATGCATTAGTTTCTTGGTGTTGCTCACATCTTCTTGCACACACCCTGTTCAACTTCTCTTCTGCCTTTCATGCTCTGTGCTCCCTCTTCATTCTTTTCACTGCATCCATTATCTTTCCGTCAGATCATGCGCTTCATCACCTACTACACCCATGCATCTCACCCGAAAAATCATACCAACTTCTCTGTTCTACATCAGTTTCTCACGCCAAGTTCTCTACGTGATCATCATTCCAATTCTTCATCTTCTCTGGCGGTTATGTTGTAACTGTTCATCATCAGTGCCTGTTGTCCAAATATTCTTTGGCTTCTCTAGCAGTTATCCTAAGGTTATTTGTCTTCTTTGTCAGTCGCAATTCTTTGTCTTCTCTAGCAGTTACAGTCATTCATTTTTTTGGCTTCTTTGGCTTCTAAGCCCCTTCCTTCACGTGACCACCAGTGGTGAACATACGCTTATTCAAAAGGTTCTTCACAATATTGATCTAGTGAGTGATAGCTCCCCTTTTTTCGATATGACCTTGGGCTATGAACTTCATGTGACCACGCAATTGCGGGAGTGTCCATAGGCAGTTTTAGGGAAACCCATTTTTCGCCCCACAATTCACTACAGAGTTCCACGTATGCCTTTGGAGATACCGTGGTTTTGATTGCGGCCCACTCACGAAAAATTAATATCCGAGGATGTTCTAACCCTGAAATGTGATGGGACCATCGATCTCATGATCTTGACAATGCTCCTAAATGGACGGTTCAGATTTGATCTTTCACAATCTACGGATCTGATCCAACCTCCCTAAATCAACGATTGTGATTTATTTCGTGATCCAGGCTTCGGGAGTTTCAAATCTCAAACCCCGCATTATTCTGTATGCCAATATTTCATATTCGATGATCCACGGACAACTGTCCTTCTCAATCGACGGCTCTACCTCCACTCCATAATTTTGACCTTTCAACCAGATCAACGGTTCTCTGTCCCCTTTCTTGATCAATGGTCAATATCTCCTTCAGGTCTCCAGACTTCTAAAATCTCAAATCTCAAACTTATGCTCTGGATCAGACGGCCTAGATTCACTTTAGACAACACAACGCTTGAGGTCTTCTTCGGACAATATGATGATTGATATTTACATCGGACGATCCAACGATCGAGAATGCATTTCGTCTCTCCATCTCTCCAGACTTTGGATATTTCAAATCTCAAACTGATGCTCTGGATCAGATATCCCAGATGCACTTAGGATGATCTAATGCTTGAGATATTCTTCATATGATCTGATGACTGAGATTTACTTCAGACGATCCAATGGTCGAGAATGTATTTCGGCTCTCCGACTCTCTGGACTTCGGAGATTTCAAATCTCAAACTGAAGCTCTCAAAGTGATTTCTTCAAAGCTTAACCTCCTCACATATTTAGACCCGAAACTAATGTTGTTCATTGATTATGATCTTAGATCGACGGCTCGATTTGTATGCGATGTAGCTTTGCCTTGGTTTAGATCCAATGGCCCTCCAACTTTGATTATACTATCCTTCCACTTTATAAAGATCTGATAGCTGACAGAAATTCTCATAGTTAATATCTCATATCTTTTACTGCGCTTATCCTATTCTCCCACTTAATTTGATCCAACAGCTGACGGGTATTTGGATAATAAAATTCTCAACCATTTGGCCCCGCTTATCCTATCCTTCCACTTAAAGTGATCCAATGTTCATGAATACTCTCAAAGCATATCCATGATCAAGGATGATTGTGGAACAACAACTTGTGAATGATTTAATTCGTCACCCAAGCTCTGGAATTTGAAGTTGTGCATTTGTTTGTGAGTCAACCACAATCGTCGATCTTTGAAGCTATAAGATATGACGGTCCTGACTAATTGAGGGATTGGAAATAGAACAATATTTAATTCTCCTTTCAATATATGCAATCTATCCCTATCATTGATTTGGCGGTTGCACATATGACGGTCATGACTTAATCCAACTTAATATGATCGTTTATTAGATCAACCACAATCGTCGATATTTGGGTTTATGAGATATGACAATCTAGACCAATTGTGGGATTAGAACTAGCAAGTTGTTTAATTCGACTTTCACTCTCTGTAATTCATCCATGTCGTTGATCTGACTTGCAGATCCGATGGTCACGATCATCCTCTTGAGCTTCTTTGATCTCTGCATATTGTTCACTCCTCCTCTTGAGCTTATGCTTTTCCTGTTTTCCATCATCGTTGTTGTTCTTGCCATCAATGACAAGCACACTATTCATGTAAAACATGCTAACAATATCCCCCTTTGGTATTGATGGCAACCCTGAAAGGATGCACTATTATTCTTAGACCTCCAACTGTAGCATCCAAACCACACCTTTTCTCCCCCTTTGACATCAATGTCAAAGAAAAAATTCTCCCCCTAAGCTGTTGCAGTACTTTTCGGAGGTATCAAATATTCAACCAACACATACTCCCCCTGACATGATGGAATCTCTCAGGTGAGAGAAGGGATGGCACCCAGCTTCTGATAGAGATATTCAAATGGTGTCTTGGCTAGGGGTTTAATAAATATGTCTGGAATTTGTTTTGTGGAAGGAATATAATTCAGTTGAACAATTTTGTTTGTAACCTGATCTTTGAGAAAATGATACTTTATTGGTATATGATTCATCTTTGAATGGAGAACATGATTCTTCGAGACACTAATGGCACTGGTGTTATCACAGTGAATTGGAATGGGATCAGTGTAAGTTACCTTTAAATCTGCAAGAGTTTGTATCATCCATAAGATCTGAGTGCAACACGTAGCAGAAGCAATGTACTATGCCTATGTAGTTGATAATGAAATAGATCTTTGCTTCTTACTAAGACATGCTACTAACGAAACACCTAAGAAGAATGCACCTCCACTGGTGCTCTTTCTCTCATCCAAACAGTTTGCCCAATCAGCATCTGAATATGCAATTAATTGTAAATTTTTATTTCTAGGATACCAAAGACCATAAGTCATTGTACCCTTCAAATATTTGAATATCCTCTTGACATATACTAAATGACTTTGTTTAGGAGCAGACTGGTAACGAACTATTGTTCCAACAGCTTGCATTGTATCAGGATGGGATGTTGTGATGTATAGAAGACTACCTATCATTTATCGATATGTTCTTTGATCAACATCAGGTGAAATATCATATTTACTGAGCTTGCAACCAACCACCATAGGTGTGCTCATAGGTGTAGAATCTTCCATCTGAAACATTTTTAACATCTTCTTCAAATGATTTTCTTGAGAGATAAATATCCCTGTAGAACTCTGATTGATTCGTAAACCAAGAAAATATGACAGTTCTCCTATCATGGACATCTCAAACTCAGTCTGCATTGAATTAGAAAACCACTGAACTGAAGGGTCATTAGTGCATCCAAAAATAATGTCGTCTACATAAACCAAAACAACTAATAAATCATCACCTTCAGACTTAATGTATAGATTATTGTCAACAGTACCTTTCTTGAACCCTTTGTCCTGCAGAAATTTGTCTAGTCTATAATATCAGGCTCGTGGTGCTGGTTTTAGTCCATATAATTCCTTTTTCAACTTACAGACATAGTCAGGATTATCTGTTAGTGAAAATCCTTCAAGTTTCTCCACATATACTTCTTCTTCTATATCTCCATTAAGAAATGTTGACTTAACATCCATCTGATATACTTTAAATCTCTTATAACATGCATAGGCAAGAAACATTATGATGGCTTCTAATATTGCCACTAGTGAAAAGGTTTCATCAAAATCTTGTCATTCAACTTGTGCATACCCCTTACAGACCAATCTAGATTTATTCCTAACAATTTGTCCTTGTTCATTCATTTTGTTCTTAAACACCCATTTGGAGCCAATTACATTCTTATCTGTGGGTCTAGGAACAAGCACCCAAGTATTATTCTTCTCAATCTGATCCAGTTCCTCATTCATTGATTTTAACCAATTTACATCTTTACTGGATTCATTAAAGTTCTTGGGTTCCACCATGGATATGAAGGCTATATGTGATTGCTCGGTGTCTTTGATTATCCTTCTCTTGGTTTGTACACCTTTGTCTTTCTCACCAATTATATGACTTGCAGGATGATTCTTTTGACTAATTCTGGAGGAAGGATTTGATGGTGTCTATTGATTTGAGTCTGCCTGAGTATTTGTATCTTCATCTAACTCAGAGTATTGTTTTTCTGATTCTTGGACCTGTTCATCTTCAACTTCAGTTGTGTCCTCTGTAGCAGACTCAATGTTGCTCACCTCTCTTACTAGGACTCCTTCATCAACCTTTAAATCAATGCAATCAACTAATTTATGAAATCTTTTATTAAAGCATCTATATCCTTTACTATTGGTAGCATATCATAAGAATATGCCTTCATCAGCCCTGTCATCATAATTTCCAAGGTTTTCATTATTATTCTTTATGTAGCACTTACTCCCAAAGACTTTGAAGTGTTTGATTGAAGGAAATCTTCCATACCATAGTTCATAAGGTGTCTTGTCACTGTGTGGTATAAGGTGGGCTTTGTTGAGAATATGGATTGTTGTGTGTATTGATTCTACCCAATAGGTTTGACCAATGTTCTTCTCATTCATCATTGACCTGGCCATTTGCTGAACTGTTCTATTTTTCCTCTCAACTACTCCATTTTTCTGTGGAGTTCCTGGGATTGTGTATTCTCTCTTGATCCCATTTTTATCACATAATTTATTAAAATCACTTGACATAAATTCTCCTCCTTTGTCTGATCTTACTACCTTTAATTTGTTGAATGTTTGATTCTCAATTAAAGCCTTAAATATTTTAAATTTTTCAAATGCTTCATATTTTTCTTTGAGAAGAGCAACCTAAGTGAGTCTAGAGTAATCATAAATGATCAGCATGAAGTAGTTTTCCTTCCTTGTGCCTTCCTATCTTGATGGTCCACATAAATCCATATGAACTAATTGGAGTGGTTTCTATATTGAAGTAGAGCTCTTGGATTTCAATTGTATCCTGGTTAGCTTTCCTACTTGGCAATGTTTACACACAGAATCTTGTGGCTTTGATATTCTTGGAAGATCTTTTACTGCCTCAATATTTTTTAGCTTGATTAAGTGGTCATAGTTTAGATGTCCAAGTCTCCTATGTCATAACCATCTTTCATCATGTTTTCTTAGATGACACTCTTCTCTATCTTATTTCAACACATATACATTATTATCTGTCCTTATTCATTTAACCACCACTTGTCCCGAGTTTACAGACTTTATCTTACAATCTTTGGAAGTGAACACCACTTCACATCCTCTGTCACACATTTGACTTACATTATGCAAATTATGTTTCAGCCCATCTACAAGCAAAACAAACTGGGCTTTTCCTTTGCCATTACTTAAACTCACCATCCCTTTACCCTTGATTTTACATGGTTCATCATTTCCAAAGGTCACATTTCATGTTTTTCTTTTACTTATAGACAGAAACTTATCCTTGTCTCCAGTCATGTTCTTGGAACATCCATTGTCTATATACCAGGGGTCTTTTTGTTTTTGAGTTGAAAGTACTAGACCACATTTTTCACTATCTTTCGTTTTCCATGTGTTGGCATTTCTAGCTAAGGGTTTTATCCTTGGATCTGCTTTGTAATTATTCAGATGGCAGCTTGTAGCTTTGTGGCCAAATTTATGACAGTTATAGCTTTCGAGATCAATGTTCAATAGGTCAAAGTGATTGGTGCTTTGTCTAATCATTGGTTGTTTAGTTCTATGTTGCAAAGATTGTTTGCTTCTTGATCTCCTCAGTTTCATTTCTCTAAACTTAATTTGACAATTTGCAATCTTATGACCAAAATTAGAGCAGTAAAAACAATAACCATGGAATAAATTTTGGTACCTGAAGGATGGCCTTCTTCTTGGCATTTGTTGCTCCATCTTCTGATATCTTTGTTTTCTATCATGGATCATCTTGTCTTTATTAGCTTTTGGTGGCAGAGTACTCACATGGTCTAATTATCTATTGACTTGGAACTTGATCATCTTTACTGACTCTTTGCTTTCCGGTTGTTCATTGCTTGAACCACTTACATAGCCTAAACCAGTCTTCAACAAAGGCGATCTTTGTTTGCTCGGAATGCCATTTAGTTCTGTTGAGGTTTTAATGCTTGGAATATTTTGGAGATACAATGGTTTAAACTTCTCCATCTCTTTTTTGGTTTTTACTACCTCTTCTTCCAAGGCTTCACATCTTGCCTTCTTTTCTGATAATTGTTTTTTCAGAATGTCCTCTATTTTATTTTCCTCTTCTAATTCCACTTTTAGCAGGGCAAAGTCTTCATCAGGTTTTTTACTATCTTTCTTGAACTGTATCAACAATTGTTTTTGCTTTTTCTTTTTAAATCTGAGTCTAGCAATTTCTTCTAGAGAACTGATCAGTTCTCCTTCCAAGTCAACCACATATTCTTCATCATCAACATCACTTCTTGTGATTTTATTATCATAGTCCTCTTTGGCCATAAGTATAAAGTCATTAATCTTATCTTCACAAGTAGAATCACTATGTGTGTCTCCTGAAGAGTCATCATTGTTTAGACATAAACGTTTCTTTTTACCAAATCTCTTGGATCTGTACTTCTCTTCACCTTCATCGTTCTGGTCCTTCTTCTTGTGTGGACACTTAGATGCAAAGTGACCTATCTTTCCATAGTTAAAACATTTGAAGGGAAACTTGCCTTGGTACTTGCCATATCCTTTATTTAGTCTTCTCACAAATTTTTCTTCAATCTCATCAGGCTAAGAATCCTCATTCTTATCTTATTTGAATGATGCTTCTCTAGAGGTGGGTTTATCTTTACCTATACTCATTTCATAAGCAGTCAGAGTTCCTAGGAGTTGGTCAATATACAGAGTTTTAAGATCATTCAGTTCTTCTATTGCAAAAACTTTTGGATTAAATCTATCGGGTAGAGATCTTAAAATCTTCTAAACTAAAAATGAGTCTTCAATATTCTGATCACCAAGACCCTTCATGGTATTCACAAGCTCCTTAACTCTTAAAAAATATTTACTAATTGTTTCATCCTCATTCATCTTTAGTTGTTCAAATTTTAATCTATGTGTCTGAAGTTTGGCACCTTTTACTTTCTCATCTCCTTCATAACATCTAATAATTTTATCCCACATTTCTTTGGCAAATTCAAGTTGCATGACCTTTACAAATTCAGCTTCAGCAAGCCCACTCAAGATAGCATTCATTGCCTTAGAGTTGAAGCTGAATTATAGTTTGTCATCCTTAGAAGCTAGTACAACTGGCTTTACATAACCAATATCTACAACATCCCAAACATCAGCACCTAAGGCCATGATGTATGTTCTCATTCTAACCTTCCAGAAGGCAAAATTTGTTCCATAAAACATAGGATTCTTATTGGTTGAAGTTCCTTTGTGGCTTGTCATGTTTAAGCTTACTGATATACCTTTAAATAAAAGGAACCCGCTTTGATACCAATTGTTGGAATTACTAAGACAAATGAGAGGGGGGGGATGAATCAGTTCTTATTGTGCTTAAAAATATTTATGCCTATTAAAATATTATTAACCTTCTCCAAGTGATCATCAAGATTATGAAAGACATGAACAACATAAATAACAAACATAAATTACACATATGATAAACACAGAGACAGATGTTTCACGAGGAAACCCATAAAGGGAGAAAACCTCTTATTCTTCAAATGATAGGCAGGCTTTTAAGTTCTGTACATCATCTTTCTTTGAGCACCAACTCTAAATGAGGCTACAACCTCTTATTTAACAAGCTACAATTTGTTGAGAGCACCAACTCTCTAGTTTCTCTAGCACCCACTAGAAGGAAGCACCAACTCCCTGAGTGTTCCAGCACCAACTTCCATTCACACAGGCACCAACTTGTATAACAGAGAACAATGGTTCTCCCTTGCACCTCCCTACTACCCTATTTTTTCTGGCTGCAGCCAAATGGAAGCTACAACTTCTTGTGCTCAAGCACCCACTTGAAACTCTGAGGATAGAAGTCCTCCCTAGAACCACCCTACCACCCTAAAATATAAATATTTTCTTTCTAAAAGTTATTGTAGTGATACAGTATTTATCAATGGCTTACCAGTCCCATCACTGTTCTTCTACACTACTCTTCTCTGATGGATCGATGTCTTGTTGTTGCTCGCATCTTCTTGCACACACCCTGTTCAGCTTCTCTTCTGCCTTTCATGCTCTTTTCTCCCTCTTCATTCTTTTCATTTTGTCCATTATCTTTCCTTCAGATCATGCACTTCATCACTTGCTACACCCATGAATCTCACCCAAAAATCATACCAACTTCTTTGTTCTACATTAGTTTCTCATGCCAATTGCTCCACGTGATCATCATTCCAACTCTTCATCTTCTCTGGCAGTTATGATGTAACTGTTCATCATCAGTGCCCATTGTCCAAATATTCTTTGGCTTCTCTGGAAGTTATCCTGAGGTTCTTTGGCTTCTTTGGCAGTTACAATCAGTCATTTTTTTGGCTTCTTTGGATTCTAAGCCCCTTCCTTCACATGACCACCAGCGGTGACCATACACCTATTCAAAAGGTGCTTCGTGATATTGGTCTAGCAAATGATAGCTCCCCTTTTTTCTATATGACCTTGGGATATGAACTTCACGTGACCACATGATTGCAGGCACGTCCATAAGTGGTTTGAGGGAAACCCGCTTTTCACCCCGCAATTCACTACAGAGCTCTACGTATGCCTTTGGCGATACCATGGTTTTGATTGTGGCCCACTCATGAAAAATTAATATCTGAGCATGTTCCGACCCCACAATGCAATGAGACCGTCGATCTCATGATCTTGATGGTGCTCCTGAACGGATGGTTCAGATTTGATCTTTCACGATCTGTCGATCAGATCCAACCTCCCTAAATCAACGGTTGTGATTTATTTCGTGATCCGGGCTTCGAGAGTTTCAAATATCAAACCCTACTTTCTTTTGTATGCCAATTTTCCAGAGTCGATGATCCACAGACACATTTCCTTCTCAATCAATGGCTCTGCCTCCACTCTAAAATTTTGACCTTTCAACCAAATAAACGGTTTTGCATCCCCTTTCTCAATAAATGGTCAAGATCTCCTTCGGGTCTCCAAACTTCTGAAATCTCAAATATAAAACTTATTCTCTGGATCAGACAACCTAGATTCACTTTGGACGATCCAACGCTTGAGGTCTTCTTCGGACGATCTGACGAATGAGATTTACTTTGGACAATCCAACGGTCGAGAATGTATTTCGGCTCTCCAGACTTTGGAGATTTCAAATCTCAAACTTACACTCTGGATCAGACGGCCCAAATGCACTTCGGACGATATGACGCTTGAGATCTTATTCAAACGATATGACAACTGATATTTACTTCGGACGATCTGACGGTTGAGAATGTATTTCAGCTCTCCGGCTCTCTGGACTTCAGAGATTTCAAATCTCAAAATGATGCTCTTGAAGTGATTTCTCTGGAGCTTAACCTCCTCACATCTTTAGACCCGAAACTAATGTTGTTTGGTTATCATGATCTTAAATCAACAACTCGATTTGTATGCGATGAATCTTTTCCTTGGTTTAGATCCAACAACCCTCCAACTTTGATTATACTATCCTTCCACTTTAGAAAGATCTGATGGCTAATGGAAATTCGCATAGTTAAGATCTCAGATCTTTTACCGTGCTTTTCCTATCCTCCAACTTAATTTGATCCAATGGTTGACAAGTATTCAGATAATCAAATTCTCAACTGTTTGGCCCCTCTTATCATATCCTTCCACTTAAAGTGATCCAAAGTTTGTAAAGACTCTCGAAGCAGGTCCACGATCAAGGATGATTGCGGAACAACAACTTGCGAGTGATTTAATTCATCACCCAAGCTTCGTAATTTGAAGTTGTGCGTTTGTTGGTGAGTCAACCACAATCGTCGATATTTGAAGCTATAATATCTAATGGTCCTGACTAATTGTGGGATTGGAAATAACATGATATTTAATTCTCCTTTCGATCTCTGCAATCTATCCCTGTCGTTGATATGGCGGTTGTGCATCTGACAGTCATGACTTAATCCGACTTAATATGATCGTTTGTTAGATCAACCACAATCGTCGATATTTGGGTTTATGAGATCTAACGATCTAGACTGATTGCAGGATTAGAACCAACGAGTTGTTTAATTCTACTTTCTCTCTCTGCAATTCATCCATGTTGTTGATATGTCTTGTAGATCCGACAGTCACGATCCTCCTCCTAAGAATCTGCATATTGTTCGCATATTGTTGTTGATATGTCTTACAAATCTACATATTGTTCGCTCCTCCTCCTAAGATTATGCTTTTCCTTTTTTGCATCGTCGTTGTTGTTCTTTCCATCAATGACAAGCACACTCTTCCTTTAAAACATGCCAATAAAAATTGGAACAGGGGCTCTAGAAGGCCAAGGTTTTCTATACATTTTGATGCAGATCCATAAGAGTTGAACCAACTATTCCAAGATGGATTTTTCAACTGGATTGGACAAAGAGTGGTCCAACCTAAGCCAGAAAGGCCTCCTTTCCAACCCCCACATGTCCTCAGTATCCCAGTTCCCTCTCATATCTCATTACAACCTGAAGTCCCTGAAAATGAAGGATGAAAAGAGATTGTCCACCCAATAGTTTCCCAACATCGTGGTTGGCCCAATCTGTCTTTGCATGCTCCTCTTCCACCGGTTAACCCAATTGTCCAATTTTCCCCTGCACACTCACCAATACAGTCTTCCCACACAAGAAAGAGATTAAAAATCGAAGTCCAACATGCACTTGATAAAGGAAAAGTTGTTGTTTCCCCCTCCTCTCCCTCAAGTGAATCTGCCAAATCTGTTTCATCCCGCATGCACTTGAGAGATGATTTCTCTCATGCTCTCAGTGAGATCAGGCCTAAAGGCTCCACACAGCCTAAGGAAAATTCAGAGAAATCAAATGGAGACAGTAACAACAAAGGGAAAATTGCCTCCCAAAGTGGAAAACATGTTTTTTGAGTGTTTTTATTTATTGGTTGTTGAGAACAGTTGACTGCTGAAGTTTTTGGACAACACACTATTTTTTGATATGTTGGATATTATACTTTTTTTGGATATGGTTTCAAATACCATTAATATTAATTTTAAAATTATGAGAGTGATGATGGGATCCACAAGGAGGGATATATTTGATTGATTAACTAGTTGTGTTTATGTTTGTTAAGAAACAAAAGGGAGTCACAAGGGGTCCCACCTACTAGTTATTATTTATTAAATACCCTTATTATTATTTTATTAATTTTCCCCCTAAACTAAAATTTAGTTGAGTTGTAATTAACTTAACTAAAAGAGGTAGTTTAACTACTTCAACTAATTATGATTTCTTAAAGGCAAAAGGAGAAGGAGGAACAAGAGGAGAATAAAAGGAGAAAGCATACTAAGGTCTACTCTTGAGTTTTATTGAGATAGTTTAGTTTGCATTTATTCTTTAATTCGTTGAAAGACTAATTCTCTTTTATGACAACAGGGTCCTATTGTAGACATCAAGATTCAAGGTTGAATTACATCATTCAGACACTTGTTTTAAGAGGTGTTGATATATGTTTGATAGTCTGTGTAGACTTGTCTGTTTGTGAATTAAATTTCATGACTGATAAAGGATATTGTGCAAAGTCGAGTGGGAAGCAATCTGTGGAAAGTTGATCCATCTTTTAAAGTTCAGTTTTTACTTTCTGACAGAATTCCTTTTGTATGGTTTTCATTGGGGACATCTAAATTTGACTTTGGTCCAAACTCCCTCAGGGAATTTTGTAAAGAGAATGATTATTTTGATTAATTGGAATGAAATAAGAGATTTCTTTATCTCATCTGTGTTAATTATTGACTTGGTATTTTTTCTTCTGTCTCTACATTTACTTTTTCATATGTTATATTCAGAAAATTACATAAATATTGTTTTTTCAGTAATCTTTTATTTATAAAAAAATCATCCTAAGCGCTTGTAACCAGTACTTGTGGATTAGGAAACAATTTTTGAGGCTATGAACATAGGGTTATATTCTTGTCTATCTTTCTTTAGCCAAGCAATATCTGAAAATGCTTGAGTAATATCATTTCATATCTTTTCCTCAACAACCACCATATCACACTTAAGTTTTGTAAGTTCCAATATGCACCTTACTAAGTGTCGCATTCACTTTATCAAGTGTCATATGCACCTTACTAACTGTCACATGCACTTTATTAAGTGTCCCAACTTTGAAACCATGGAAGAACATTTTCCATAATCCCTGATGAATGTGGATGAGAAAAACTCATCATGAGAAGGTCAAAAAACTTCTTTTTACCTTGATATTTTGACCAATTTTGAAGGTGAATTCTCCCCTGCCCATGTATAGGGAGAATTGAACTCTTACCAATGCTCCCCTGCCCATGTATAGGGAGTGTTGGCAATTCTCTATGATCAATACTAGGGGAGCATTGAAGTAGTTAGATGAAGTTATGACTATTCTAAGGGTTAGCTCCAATATGCTATTAAGTAGTTTTAGTCGATGGGTTGAGTCATGAGTTAAGTAACCCATATTCCCTCCATTTTGGGTAACCAAATCCTAACCTAAGGAGATAAATCCTCAGTCATTTCCTAAAATACTTCATGGTGGTAAAGCCTCCTAAATCCTATATAATGAATGCATTCCAAGGTGAAAGAGGGATAAAGGATTTCAGAGTGTCAAACCTTTGATCTTGGAGGAAGGAATCCAACAAAGCATCATCATTCTAATCTTGATACATTCAGGCAAGGGCTAGACTGGAGAGATTGGAGAAGTTGTTGCAACGTCAATGTTGGTTTGTAAGTACTTCATAATGTTTCTCCATTAATATAACTTGGCATATTTCCTTCATACTGTTGTTTATGCATGTATGTCTATATAGATAGATATTCTCTTTTATAATGATATATTGTAGGAGTAGAAGGTGTTGTTCTATTCCTTGCATAAATTTTTCATCATGATAGAAGCTTGGACAACAAGACAAAAAATTGAATATTAGAGAGGACAAGCATCGAAAAGGAGGAAGTCATACTTATTTCTTCTATATTCTCTTCCTATAGACATAAAGAACATATCTAAAGGGATGTTATTGTCCATTTGTTTATTTTTTTGTCCTGGACAATAGGGGTCTATATATCCAATGGATATTTCACCTTTCACAGGGGAAATATTTTGTAACATCCCCAAAACCTTATCCTCTTTAACCAGTCTAGAAGTTCCCTGAGAATTATTTTGACCTAGTTATCCCCGAGCCCTCATTATAAACCATTACAGCTTTGCCCATAGGGTTTTTCCTTGAAAAAAATAAATCTTGATCAACTTAGAGCCTCGTGACAAACTCGTTAGATCCCAACTATGCCTTAACTCGCCAATTCCCTAAGTATCAGACTTGTCCAAATTTCAAGGGTCAAAGTTATACTAGAGAGATTTGTGTTGATTAAGGTTGGTTGGCATTGATGTCAACCCTTGAAGAAAGACCTGCAGCATAAAGGTTTGGGTAATGGACCCAAGATTGTTTGATGTAAAGATGACTCATTATTGTCTCTTCATGGTTGATAAGAAGTAAATATGGATGAACTCCAAAGTGGTACCCTTATGGTGAAAGCCCTCATGGGAAGACGCTTTGTGGAGTAAGAGATCCCATGCTTAATTCTGTAATAATGAGTTTAAGGACAGTGAATTTGTCTGGGAAAATATCCTAGATGGATAGTTCTTGTCATGCCATTTTCGTTGGTATGTGGAACGTCACATAACTCCTCACGGTTAGATATTTATGACCATATGAAGTTGGAGAACCCTCATGAGTCTTATAGAAGCCCCCAAGAGTCAAAGTGATTTGCAAAAAGAAATTATTTTAACTGAAGAAGCCCTAAAATAAGGAAAGTGTAAGGCTACATGAAGACATAAATAAGAGACAAATCTCACTCATAAAAACACACTTGTACATATTGTATATCTATTTTCTTGTGTAAAGATTCTTGTAAATACTTGTGGATATATTTGAAGTGGTGAACGTTTGAGTTAGCACGAAGGGTTGACGGAGAAATTCTCGGATTCACAAAAAACCCTATTTTCTTAGGCATACGCAGGTTGTCTGTGTATAGGGTGCATATACATTGAAGGTATACGTGGGTTGGTTGTGTATAGGGTGAGTATGTATGCGGGATGACTGTGTATAGGGTGAGTACATGTTGATAAAGCCATGAAACTTGAGAAGATGAAGGTGCAGAGGTTCTAGATTATGAGATCAAGCTTCCAGGAAGGTCTAGAGTGCTCAGATACATCAGATCCATCCATTGGTTCAAAAGGTATGTCTTATTTCTATGAATAGTTGGATTTTGATGTATGCATGAGGAATGGCAATGGAGATTTGAAGATTCTCCCTAGAGAGACTAGTGGCTACATGGGATCTTTTTTATAAGTCAGATCTACAGAAATACAATGTTGATATATTTATCATTGATACTTCTTATTGAGGCATATATTGTATTTCTTGGCATATGGCTAAGATTTTTTATGGTACATGGTTGAGATCTTGTAATTATTGATGTATTGAGAAATTGAATATTAGAAAGGGGTTGATGACTAAAGTAATGTGAGGGATATTATACTTTTTCATGATTACACATACCTATATGGCACATGACTATAGAGAGACATACTTTCCTTGAGTAGAGGTTATGTATGAGGATGCATGCACAGGGTACAGTTACAGTCTAGATACAGTGACAGGTTACAAATCTATGTGAAAGAAGTTAGAGAGGGTCAAAAGTTTTCAAGTGAAAGGAAACCCTAGTTTCAAAAGGAATACGTGGGCTACATAACAGATAGGGAGCGTACATACGTGGGATGCATCACTACAGGTTGTGTATTTGTTCAAGTATAGTTTGATTATAGGGAATTTGTACAGATTGGATATAGGGCAGTAGTACATGTTGATACAGTTGTACAGCAGTATATCTCGCAATGACAGGTTGGCAGTGGTTCCATCATTCTACTTCTACTTCAGAGTGGTTGGATGGGGCAAGGATAGGTGGTTGTAGCCAGAGAACATAGGGGGTTGTAGCTTCCTTCTGGTTGTAGCCAGAGAATTGGGGAGTTGGATATTCCCTTAGGTTGTAGCCTGAGAAACCGGGGAGTTGGAGCCTCCTTCCAGTTGTGGCTAGAAAACAAAGGAAGTGGGTGCTTCCAATGAATGTAATTCTTCAAGACATATAAGAAAAAGAATTCAGTGGTTTTCTCCCGATTTGGGTTTCCACGTAAAACACCGGTGTACTGTGTATGTGTGTGATTGTTTATTTATTATTGCTCATTATTGGATAATAATTCTACATTGATATAACATTTGAAGAAAAAGGATTATAATTATGCTATTATTGATTCACCCCCCCTCTCATTAATCCAACAATTGGTTTCAAAGCAGGTTCCTTCAGAAATCAGTTTAACCACTGAAAGGTAGATCATGGAGAGTACCAACTCGTATAAAAATGGAATACCACAGTTTGATAGATAGAAGTATGTTTTTTGGAGCATAAGGATGAAGACATATATATAGGCACAGGTATTTCAAGTTTGGAAATCAATTGTAGATGGATACACAACACCAGTAGTTCCACAAACAAATGACAAAGCAATGAAACTCGGTGAGAATAATTCCAAAGCCAAAAATGCACTTTTGAATGGTCTCAATGATACGGTATTCACCAAAGTTGCACATTCTAAATCTGCTAAAGAGATTTGGGACAAGCTTCAAAATATTTATGAAGGATATTCAAAAGTCAAAGAAGCAAAGCTTCAAACTTACAGAGGTCAGATCAAACAACTAAAAATGAAGGAAGATGAAGATATCACAACCTACTTCTTACGAGTTAATGAAACAGTGAATGCAATCATAGGATTGGGAGAAGAAATCGAAGAATATGCAATGTTCAAAAGGTACTAATATATCTTCCTATGAGATTCAACCCTAAGATATTAGCACTAGAAGAAAGATCGGATCTAAAATAAATAAGCCTGGACGAACTGCATGGAATCTTCACAGCATATGAGATGATAACTGAACAGGAAAATACAAATGTAAAAGAAGCAGCCTTCAAAGCATCCAAAAGATCAAAGAAAAAGAAAAAGGAACAAGAAGAATATAGCAGCAGCAACGATGTCTCGGAAGATGATGAAGAAGTGGCCAACTTCATCAAAAGACTGAACAAGGGAACCAACGATAGGTATAGAGGTAATCTTCCTTTAATTTGTTTTAATTGTGATGGTATTGGTCATTTTGCTAACAAATGTCCTCATAAGAAAAAGATAAATGATGAAGGTTACTCAAAAGGCAAACACACATATAAAGGCAAAAGAACTACAAAGAAAGATTTCAAGAAAATCTTATGCATCAAGGAAGACATCTCATCATCAAATGAAGATGAAGTCAGTGATAGTGAGACAGGAAGAGTTCTATTCATGGCAGTAAAAGACTCTGACAAATAAGACTCTGAAGAAGAATATGAAGAAGCCGAAGAAGAAGTCAAAGAAGAAATTGAAGAGGGAGAAGTTGACCTTCGATAAGAATTAATGTGTGTCATAGAAGTTATTAGAAGAGAAAAGAAGAATAACAAGAAACTACAAGCAGAACTAGACAAAAAGGAAGACACTCAAGAACTAGAAAAAAATGATCACAAAATTGAAAGTTTTGTTATCTCCTCAAATAAATTGGTGGAAATTTTTCTTTTTGAGGTGATAGGTTGTTGTCTAAATTTTATTCCTAAATTTTTGTAAGTAGGTTAGAGAGTCTGTATTCTGTAAATAAGCCCAAAAGAAATTTTGGATTTGGTTT
>SNQJ01S0003336.1:9485-38601 GCA_010110895.2 Picea sitchensis
CTGAGAACTTTGTGTATGCATAGAGGGACTTCTTAAAAAGGAAAGGAGCAATCATTTCATCTTTAAACACTAAAATAGTTGATTGCTTAATGGAAGTAAGTTAAATAATGAAATTTCTTATTCTTTTGAAACCTTTCATTTAACTGCGACATATTTGTGACAACCCATCAAAGTCACTTTCCTCCTGCATATCATGTTAATGGATAAATGAGTCGATCACCCAACTAAAATACATGTATTGATCAACTGGTCAAGACTGTCTAAAACAGTTTCTAGGTCATGTTGACTTTCAACAAGGAGATGCTAAGTCAAATTGCAATATATTTTTATGCTCCCTCATCCATGCAACAATAAGTTAGCTCATGTTTTTTTATTGATTCAAGCTATCAATCAACATGACAAGCAACAATTGCTCTATTTTAAATTTAACACTAGTACATGAATGTCCTATCATGCTACAAAAAATCTTGTTAAGCTAAGAAACCAAAAGTGAGGGGCATCTATTTTTCCAAAATGAGTCAAGGCTCACACCTAGCCTCACCTATTCTTGCAAGCATGAGGATAAGCACAAACATGTCATTGTATAGACTTGAACCTAGGTGAAAGTGATAATAACACAATGCTTTGATCATTGACTAACTAGCTCATGTTATCTTCCTAAAGATTCTCCTTGAAAATATCTCTACAGTGGGTGTATAAATGATCATATGGTATGAGACTAAATTTCTTTGTTGAAAGTGATGATATTATCTTGTACAATAAATCTTATTCCCTATGGATAATAAAAAAGTTTAAAATTATTTTACATTTGAGAATTCTTAAACTTTCCATAATGTATGAGCCCCTTTTCCACTTTTATTCTCTAATGTATTTACCCTTTTTCTTCGTTATCTTTCCTTTGGACCCTACATTATGTTAATATTCTTTAGTTTTCTTTTAATTTTATGTAAACTTTTTTTTTCAAATTTGTTCTTTTTATTTTACTTTTATGCATGCTTAATTTAAGGAATATTTAGTAAAAGTATAAATAAATATTTTACCTAATATTATTTCATAAAATGGATTTCAATCAAACTTGTTAACAAGAAAGTCATTATTGCAATTTTTTTATAAGAGTTAAACGTAGAATTCTTTGTCAATCTTTTGATAAATCTCTTAGCCAAGTGTATTTTCCACACAATTTTTTTGTTAAACACTTAGTTGAAAAAATTAATGAAAGATAATCTTTAGTGGATACAAATTTTCTCACACTTTGTTTTGTTTTTTGTTTTTTTTCCACCCAATTTCATCTAAAAGAGTAAATTTTGGTGTCAAAACTTGATTTAACATCATATCTACTTTCTCTTAACTTATTTTATATTTTTAATTATTTTTTCCTAAAATTAATGTATTTATTTATATTATTGTTTAACTTATTTTATATTTTAAATTATTTTTTCCTAAAATTAATGTATTTATTTATATTATTGTTTAAATTTTTGGAAAAAAATTATGTATCTTAAAAATACATAATTAAAAAAATACAAAAAATATTTTTAATTTTCTTAATTTTAAAATTAAAAAAATTATAACTATATAAAAATATACCATTTATAATTTTAAATAATTTAATTAAATATTTAATAAAATATATTTTTATAAAAAAAAAAAATAACACTCCTAGATTACATCCTAATTTTTTTTCAAATTGATAGCTGCATAAATTAACCTTAATTCAACATAACTTCTCTTCTATGAATAGCTAAACACTTAAACATTATTATGATTAGCTAAACACTTAAACATTGGTGACCACATAAGTTAACTACAATTTATATAGTTGTGACTTCAATATCATAACTTTTCTTACATATTTTTTTTGTTTTGACAAAAGTGAGTAATGGAGCTTATATTAGAAAAACAACGGCAAGCCACTGGTTCAGTTACAAAGGAGTCTAGAACAACAACACTAAATTGTGGACTCTAAATTCAAACTTAGATGCCTAGTGTTTGACTACTACAAAATGCCAACACGCAGAGCTAAATACATCAACCAGAATAGTCGTGAGTCGACTTCCTGATTACTTTGGGCCATCCTTCTTGGGTTGGTCCCTCTCCAGCTTCCATTCCTTATTCATTTGTGCCATCTGTTGCTCCAGACTGCTGACCCTTTCTTCAAAATCTTTCTTTGGATCTTTCAGATCCTTTCCCAGCTTCCACAATTCTTCACACATGCCAGTTTTGGTGTGTATTATATCGTTCTCCAGCATTTCCATGCGCCTCCCTGCTTCACTATCAAGATTCTGGAGGAAATCATCCAAACTGATCAGTTGACTCCGGAGCTTCTGCACATTTTCCTCCAGTCCTGTGATTCTCTCCTCCATCGTGGGCTTGCTCCCAGAGCTTGACGCCATCGTTCCTGCCTTTGCTGGACTGTTGCTACTTCTTATATTCACCCTGCCTCTGTGTGCTCTACCTTTGCTTGGCTTCCTTCCAGACTTACGGATGCTCCTAACCTTCGTTCCTAACTTCCCTGCGACTTGATTTAAAGCATGCATCCTCATGGTCACGTCCCCCAAGCGATACACTCGATCTGGGCAGTATGGGAAAATGTTGAATTTCAATGGCCAAATGATGCCTGGTTCCATCAATGCTAACTCCTGTGTGCTTGTTGATTGTGGGGAAGATGTACTTGCTCCTTTGCTATCGCATTTGTCCCCTTTGCCAGCTTCGCCTTTTCGTTCCCATTCTGGAAATCATGGGATATCCCAACTGGTTGTTGCCTCATTGAGAAGCATGAGGCCTTTTCTCAAGAGGGTGCCCTTGTTGGCCTCTGCATCTGCTGCGACGTTATTTCCTCGGAGGACGTGAAACAACTGGTAATTCCAAAGTTTTCCTAGGAGAAGCTGGATTTTGTCTAAAATGTGTTGGAGGCTTGCATTTGTGACTTTGGTGCGAAGAATTAAGGCTTGGATTATAATCCTCGAGTCCCCTAGAATGACCAGATCCCAGATATTTTGAGTTATAGCTTGATTAAGCCCTTGCCAGAGGGTGAGAGCCTCTACTCTATTGTTGGTTTCAATGCCAAGACCCCAGGCATAGCTGAGGTTTGTGAGTCTGGTGGGGCTTACCAGGGTTCCTCCTCCCCCTGTCGTTCCCGGGTTCCCTTTGGAAGCTCCGTCAAAGGAGAGAATATAATTGTTCTTCTCTCTTTTCCACTCTTCCAGCTCTTTCTTTTCCATCCTAAGTTCCCAATTTTGAGGGAGCGGAGTATGATGTAGGTGTTGTTGATGATCTTGGAGGTTGAGATGCTCAATACATCGTCTCTCTTCCCTTTCTAATGGTCTTGTGTTTGTTGCCTTGCAGAAGTGAGGGGCACTTTCGCTAAAGAGGGCCTTAATCCTTGTGGCTACTTGAGCTGGGCTACTTTGGACTTCCCTAAATAACCGATTGTTTCTTTCAATCCAGATCTTCCAGAGGATAAACTTTGGTAGCGTTCTCCAGAGCCCCGTGAGATGACCTTGTTTGGCTGTCTGAAAGGGACAAAGAGGGTGCCAATTCCGGAGCAGGGTGTTGGTTTCATTAGGAAGAGATGGAGCTAAGGCCCCTAGTCCAAGAGATAAATTCCAGACCTCCATGGCATAGGGGTAGCCTAGTAGAAGGTGGTCAGTAGTCTCCTCTTCCCGATAGCAGAGGGGGCACCTGGAAGGCCCTTCCCAACCTCTTCTTCTAGGTTTTCACCTGAAAGGATGCCTCTATGTGCCAATGTCCAAATAAACATATCAATCTTTGGTATTGACTTGGTTGTCCAGCTAGCTTTCCAGATTGATGGGTATGGAGGAACGTGGGGGATTGCTGCTATGTGGAGATATCCTATTGTTGTAGAGTAAGGGCCAGAGCGTTGTCCCCATCCTCTCTTATCTTTTTTCCTTTTCTTTAAAGGGGATTTCCCTTGCAACCAACTCTTTAACATTTCCCATTCTTCTTCAAGCTCTGGGGGGAGATTAGCAATTCCCCAACGAAGACAGACTGGTTCTCATCATTTTCCCAACTTGAAATATCCCATAGGTTGTATAACTTTTGGAGCTGCATCCAATTTTTAAGTCGCATGAGACCATGCTTTGTGGACAGTGGGGGTTCTCCTAGGACTGAATCTTCCCAGATGTTGATTTATTTTCCATTTCCTGGTATCCAGGTGAGTTGAGAGTTAAAATGATGCATAGCTTTTTGGCAAAGGGAGAAAATTGGGGAGCCTTTGTCCACTTTTGCTGGTTTTTCTAGACATTGTTTCCTTGGCCCGCGATAGTACTTCTTCCCTAAAGATTTTTTTCTCCAGGTGGGATTCCTGGAGATTATGTTCCATAAAATCTTTGCACCCAGGGCTAAATTTTGGATCTGGAGGTCTTTGAATTGGAGGCCCCCTTCTAGATAGGGCTTGGCTATTTTTTCCCAACTTATAAGATGCAACTTCCTTCCTGACTGCTTCCCTCCCTCCCAAAGGAAACGCCTGGGTAGAGCTTCAAATTTCTGGATCGTGGTTCTAGGGGCCAAAAGGAGAGAGCTTTGATAGATAGGAATGCTAGCTAGCACAACTTTGATAAGGACCACTTTGCCCGCAAGATTCAACCAATTTGTTCCCCAGGAGTTAATTCTATTTTTGATCTTTTCTAACAGTTGGTTCCAATGCGAGGCTTTCGAGGTGGATTTGAAGATTGTGATTCCCAGGTATTTGAACTCATCCCAGGTGGTGCAGCCTTCCATACCCAGAATTCTGGAGATCTCTAGCATTTCCCTTGGGGTAATGTTCCACCCATAGATTCTGCTCTTAGTCATGCTAATAAGACTACCTGAGATTTTTGAATAGACGTCTAATTCCTTTTTGAAATTCCTAGCAGTAGTTGTACTCGCCCCTCCTAGAAGCAGCGTATCATCTGCGAATTGAGCGTGGTTAATATCCTTTACCCCCATGGCAATTCTTAGGTTGGAAAGATTGATATGCATTTGACCAAAGTCTAGCTGGAGGCTAAGGACAGAGGCTTGGATGGCATAAAGAAGGTGGGATAGGGGACAACCTTGCCTGAGGCCTCTGGAAGCTTGAAAAAACTTAGTGGCTCACCCATTCACCAGAGGGGCTATCCAGGGAGAGTCGATACAGGCTTTAATCCAGTTTATGAAGGAAGGGGCAAAACCAAACTTTTCCATAACTTTAAACAGAAAATTATGTCTTACCCTGTCAAAAGAATTTGCCAGATCGAGCTTGATTATCATAGCTTTGTCTTTGCGGCGAATGCTTGAATGCAGAGCCTCTTGAACAATGATGATATTGTCCACTATGTGCTTGCCTTTTACGAACCCTCGATTTTTCGGGATAATTGTAGGAAGAATATTTTTTATTCTGTTGGCTATTATTTTGGTGAGGATTTTGTAATTGGTGTTGCAGAGGGAGATTGGGCGAAACCTATCGAAATTGGTTGCACCTTTTTCTTTAGGAATGAGAGCAAGAACATACGAGTTTGTTCCTCCTCCTATATGTATGTAGGTTTGGGATCTCTTGATGAGTTTTGTGAGGTCGGATTTGATGATGTCCCAACTGTGTTGAAAAAATCTGGCTGTGAAACCATCAGGGCCAGGGGCTTTGTCTGGATGCATTTGATCTAAGGCCTCTTTTATTTCTTACTGATCTACTGCCTTGATTAGGCTGTTGTTGACAATTTCCTGAATGAGGATCGAGATAAGAGAGAGAGGATAGGAAGTGGGGTCTAAGACATAATTCTGAGTCTCTTTATAAAGGGATTCGAAAGTATTTACCGCAGTCGATTTGATGCCCTCAAAATCTGTTATGGTCTGGTTGTGGAGTTGGATTTCCGTGACATTCTTGAACTGCTTCTGAGCCTTCGTTTGCTTGTGGAAGAAGTTGGTGTTTTTATCCCCAGCTTCTAGCCATAGGCTCCTAGATTTTTGTTGCCAATACTTTTCTTCCTCTCTACAAGCTTGGTGCTAGCTCCTTTGCAACTTAACCTCCTGCTGAAGGATTTCTTGGGTGATTTCATGATCTTCCATTCCCAGCTGGTGGATTTCCAGCTGTCTTTGCGCTTCCTGGCGAGTAGAGATGGGACTTGAGAGAGTTTTTGCCCAGGTCTTAAGTGTTGCCTTTAGTCTTTTGAGTTTTTCTTCCCAAACAAAAAAGGGGGAGCCTTTCACTGTTCCATTCCAGATTTTGGTGACCAGATCTGGGAAGCTAGCTTCCTGGAGCCTAGATTATTATCAAGGGAAATGTCCAGGGTGATTGGCTTATGGTCAGACACACTGTGAGGAAGGATGGTAGAGGACAACGTGAGGCCCAGTAGCATAAAGGTGCTTTGGGCTAAGAACCTGTCTAACCTTGCTGCAATATGCCTTGGTCCGACCCTTTTGTTGGACCACGTGTACTTCCCTTTAGTGGGCCTTATATCCTCCAGTTCCCAGTCCGAAATGATATATTCTACCCATTCCCTTGCTGGGTCTCGAACAATAGATCATCCTTTTTTCTCGCTCGTTGTGAGGGTTAGATTAAGATCCCCCCCAAGGATGATATTTTCCAACTCGTTTTGAAGCAAGAAATCATTTAGGGTATCCCAATAGATTTTATTTTCCTCCAGAAGGACAGGCACATAGAGATTGAAAAGACTTACCTGTCGGCCAGTTTCAAGGTGGAGGAGATTGGTAAAGATCCAATGTTTGCATGTATCATATTTGATGAGATCGTACTTCTTTGAGTTCTAGAGTGTGCCTAGACCTCCCGAGGCACCTCTTGCGCTTTCTACGATTCCTTTGCTGGTATTCCACAGAGCTTTTTCTTTTCTTAGGAAGTCTTGTCCTTCCATCTTAGTTTCCTGGATTAGGAGGATTTCGGATTTTGAAGATCGGATGATGTCTTTAAGTGCCTCTTCCTTTATCTTACTACCGAAACCCCTGCAATTCCAGGAGGTTAGTTTCATAAATTACCTGAGGGGGAGTTGTGGGCTCCTTGGGGGACCCTGGATTGTTTCCGCGTCTGCCTGACACTGATCAACTGTCTGATTGTTGGCTGTGATCTGCTCAAGACGTCTCTATAGGTCTCCTTTTCTCTTTCATCTTTCTTTGTTTTCCTGCCTCTGCTTGGGCTTTTTGGAGTGATGGTGGTGTCTCTTTCTTCTTCGCTATTGCAATCTAAGGAAACCTCACCTTCCTCCACTTCTGGATCTTTGCTTGCTTCCTTCAAATATTGTCCGCGCTCCTGCTCCCTTTCTTGCAGTGGCTCTTCTCTGGTTTCTAGGATAGGGTCTCCTTGCTCTGGGTCCACTATTGGGGCTTGCTGAGGGACTTCCTCTGTTGTTGTCCTTATATGCTCTGGGTCAAGTGCCATACCGTTGTTTGCTATCTCTGGGTTGTTCCTTTGCTCCTTGGGTTGTGCTAGGACTATCTTTTCCGGTCTTGGGGCTTTTTACTTTGAGGAGGGTCTCCCTCTTCTAGGTTGTTGCTAGCCTTCGTTAATGTCTTTTCCCTTGCTGAGGTCTTTAGGGCAGTTCCTTTGAAAGTGGCCGTATTCATGACACCCCCTACATTTGAACAAGAGTTGTTCGTAGTCAAGTTTCTGGTAGTGCTGCCAATCTCCAACCTTTAACTTGATTGCCTCTGGGAGGCCTACCTCTAAGTTTACTTCCACACAAATGCGAGCACATGAGTATTGATCCTTTGGATATGCCCTATCGATATAATGACTAAGCCCATTCCCAATTACTTGAAGCGAGGAGGGATTCTAACAGTGGATTGGTTGATTTGGGAGTCTGACCCAGACCAGGACGTCCTTAGGCACTTCCATCTCTGGGTCAAAACTGGGGGTCCAACGGTTCAGGTATAGCCCTTGAGTTCCCATGAAAAATGGTCAGTTTCTGAAGATTAGGTCCCAATCTGCTTGAGAGATGAATTCGAAGATAAAGTAACCTCTTCCCACTGCGTAGCATGTGACGCTGTTCTGGATCAATGGGCGCCAATTCTTTTGGATCCAGTTGTCGGTGGTTTTGGTGGAGGGTCAGAGCCCCATAAACTGTCCTACCAGTCCACGGTCTGAAAGAGAAACCACTACTCGCATTGGATGGTCCGGGGGAAGGTCAATTTTCGGGATCGAGTCCAGCGATTTAACAAAGCTGGGTGGAGGAACAGAGGGAGGCTTCTTGCCATGGGTGGCCAGAAGCTTGAGAAAGGAGTCGGTGGTTGAGGGAGGGGGCAGGGGCTCCCCTCCTCTGGGGGCGACCATGGTTGTGGCAAAGCTCAACCTTGGGCGTCCTCAAATCGCACGCTTCTTGGAAAAAAACTTCCCACCCTTAACTTTTCTTACATATTATGATTAGCTAAACTTTTAATAAATATTATGATTCAAACCATACACATTCAATACCAATCATGGTTAATAAACTTAGAAAGACGATTTTTATGTTAACCACAATTTATATAGTTGTGACTTCATATCATAACTTTTCTTACATATTATGATTAAATATTATGGTTCAAACCATATACATTCAAAACCAATCATGGTTAATAAACTTAGAAAAACAATTTTCAAAGTAAACATGGTTAATAAACTTAGAAAGACAATTATAAGTGAGATGACACCTTCCTTTCATTTTCAAATATAAGAAGCAATAAACCCATAAATTATAAATAAATTGGAAATCATTGTGTCATGTCAGAATTCCATTTGTATAAAATAAATTGGGAATCATTGTGTAATGCCAAAATAACTACAGTTTTTTTTTTTTGTTAATTTTTTTTTTTTTTTAATATTGTAGAGGCAATAAGGTCTCATCAAACATTTTATTTGTCATCCCAAAGCAAAAGAATAAGTTGTCAATTTAGATCGAGGCATGCATTTTTCAAAAGTTAAGTACTACAATTCGTACAATATACTTGGAATTAGACCCCTGTATATAATGGTGATCCTCTTTTATATTATTAAAAAATATGAAAAAAATAAAGAATGTTTTTCATATTTATATAAAATATTTTTAGTAAATATCACCGGCATGAAATTAACTAAATGTTCAATCATCAATTAAAAATGTCTGAATACACTAATACTAATATTTGTTGAAATTATTAAAATATAAATATACATGATGAAATACCTTTCGTGATGTAATTTGTTTAAAACCTCGTCTAAATGTACGAAGATTAAAAAAAAGAAAAGTCGTAAAGCCATTATTAATATATAAATACAGTGTCGCACTTACTTCCATTTTTACTCGTTGTTTTCCGGGATTTTGAGAAAAACTCGATGATGTTCCATTCTTTCTTGCGAAAATCCAAACGCAAACGCATTATGAAGACATGTTAGGGTATGCCATTATATTTTTGTAGCTTCCACTATGTAATGTTGGGGATAAAATCCATTTATATGTTATTCTATACAATTTAAACAATAAAAATTAGAAATTTTGTTCAGATTTAAATGATCGGATTCCGGCTAAAAATACTAAAAGATAAAACGTTTAGTGAAGATTATTTTCATTATTGAGTTATTTAACTTTTTCATTAAAAATTTTGTCCAAATTTAAATAGCCCGATTCCAACAAAAACAACAAAAGATAGAAAGTTTAGCCAATGCCATCTTCATTATTGAGTCCTCTAGCTTTTCCATGTTAACTTTTTCGGTTAAGATTATTCTAACAATCATGGCAACATGGACTATTCCTTTTTTGTTTGGATTCTTGAAAGTTATGTAATTAAAAATGTTATTATTGGATCCAAATCACGTTTTAAATGAATAATTACGTTATTAGAGTAATGACTCTTTTGGTTTTGTTATTTCCTTTATTCTAAAGGAGTCGCGTGAGGAGCCACCGAATAGTTCCCTTACACACGACTCATATTCCCACGAGATATAATTGGCGGGTCAAACACACACACTTTTATTTATTCTCACACGTCTCTTCCTCGCGTGGAGTGTGCCAGCGCAGCGCGTCAAAGTCACAGAAACCAAAATAATAAAAACAAGCGAGATTGTGAGATTGTATGGGCATTGGACACCCATCCCACCTGAGTTTCAAAATTCAACGCTTAATCGTCATGGATTTGAAGAATTCGCAAAAACTAAGATGGCGTAACCGATAATCAAGATGACCATGGGATGTGATGACGTAAGCAAGGCACACTGGTTTAAAGAGATAAAAGATGGATCAAAATTGGATAGTTACCGCGTACCGAATTAGGTGACATGCAACTAACACGTGCGTCAGACGGTTTCCAGTTCCCCCACCAATATCCCAAGAATGATAGCGGCGGTGCATCAACTGTGACAAATCTTGAGGTGGAAAGTTGTTTTTACGCCGGAGAAATCGTGATTTCTGACGTGGTTAGGTGAAATCTGACTGTCCAATTCCAATCCCATGCAGCTAACGGGATCTCTTTTTCTTCAAGTCTTATCCATTTGTGTGCACACATGGCAACTACAATCCTTCCGTCATTAATATACGGTGGAAATATCGAGTGCAATGCCTGCCACAGACTGCCCGTGCCACCACGGTATAATCTGCATCAAGTCACAGCGCCTCCTTATCCGTTACAATCTTAACTTAGAAAAGTCATCCGACGTGGCAAAATCATGTCCTAGTTTACCATATTCCCGCTTTTTGTTATCCGACGTGGCAAAACCATGTCCTAGTTTACCATATTCCCGCTTTTCTTTATTGGTTTCCGCGTTAATTTGAACACAAATGGAATCTTACGTGGTTTGAAAAGACAACTTGCTACCGAAATTAAATTTACACGTCGGCTATGTCTGTCGGTCGCAGGATAAGAAAACAACGCTAGGTGGATAGGGTGAAATTCTACGACGGCTTTTTCTTTTACTTTCTATCTTTTATCCGAACGCTTTAATTTCAGGTAAGGATAAGGAAACAAGGCGACGTGGATCGGAAAACAAGGTGAAGTGGATAGGGTGAAATTCTGCAACGGTTTGAATGCATTTCGACGAGTAAATTTTAGGGCAACGATATAGCTCCACGTATGCAATTCTAGTGTTGAGATATTAAGGGATAGGTTATTATAAGAGCTCCCAGTTGGTCAAAAAAGGAGGCCTCCTATGCAAAAGGTGCGGCTGCGGGGGCCACCGAGATGGGAAGGTGGCGTGTGTGGTTCCTAGAAAATAGGGGATGGCTGAGAAGGCTCGAAGATTTTTCGTGAGCTGTGAACTAGCAGTCTCCACACGGATAAGAGAGAGAAGGTGAGATAAGTTGACTCGTGCAAATTCCACTACAAATTGACCCACCGCGCTCCCAAATTGCAGAGACCATTTGTGTACGCTGGCCCAACGTTAGAGAGTAGAAATCGGTCTGTCCTAACTCTTCAATTCAGCCAAAGTTGAAACGTATATTGTCTGTTTCCGCCCAGATCAAGTGTTATAAAAGGAATCTGCTCTTCCTTCTGTGGTATATGTTGTAAGTGTGTGTAAGAGTTGCAATATTTTTGATACTGAATAATTTCTTTAGTGTTTTGGGTTGAGAGATAAGTCCAGAAACCATGCCTGCGGCGGGATTTGCCGCTCCAATGGCGCCTGGGGCTGTAGAGTTCGAGGCGCGCATAACGCCTTATGTTATCATGACTTGTATCATAGCTGCAAGCGGCGGGTTGATGTTTGGCTACGATGTCGGAATCTCTGGTAAGCTTTCGAAGATTTAATGCTGGTTGTCTGGTCAGTGTGTGCAGAGATTTCACTTTTTTTATGTCTGTTAAGAGCTTTTCTTGTCGAATTCTGCAGTAAATGTTTCGGCAGTTTTGTGCAGAGACCTGAAATGTTGCTTTTCTACAGTTTTTACAAGAATTTTAGGCATTTTAAAGCTCCTGGAACTTTGGACCGAGTTACCTTGGATATTTTCAGAAATTGCTCTGATATTTAATTTATCTCACTTATTTTTTCAGTATTTAGTGCTATAAAGCGCAGGGTTGGCTCTCTAGCCTTGATTTTTTTTACTTTCATCCAAAATCTATTGCATTATACCGCTTTTCTCCTCTGTGTTCGAATGTCATAGTACTTCCATCTGATTTGACCTAGCGGTACTGTAATCTTCACAGCGTAGAAATGGACAACTATACTCCCTCGTAGATTTCATATGCACCTTAAGCAAGTTGGATGAGTTTACTGTATATATTGTGTACAATTTAAGCTTTAGGCATATTTGTATTTCTCGTCGGATTTTGCTGGATTTTAGGCGTCAGAGAGCATAACGTTCAAGGGATTTTCAGACTCGACTATGCTCACAATATAGTCACGAAAGACCTTCCCAAGATCCTTTGGAATGATAGATGCTTTCATTTGGTTCTGTAAACAGGAAATCTAAGCTCTATTTTGGGAGTTCCACAAGTTTCGATGCGATTTGAAACTGTTCGTCTCATTAGATCTTAGGGGAAATGTTTCTTGATATACATTTCTTTCTATTATGAAAAGTATTTAGCTGCTTAGTAGACAGGCGCATGAGTGCGGTAAATGCTTGCTATTCATGCACGTATTCTTCAGGATTTGTAATTTACATCTTTATTCATGATCTGATCATTGATTATCCTTAATGTGTAGGCGGAGTGACTTCCATGGATGATTTTCTGGAGAAATTCTTCCCCGCAGTGTATCGCAAAAAGAAACTGGTGAAAGAAAATGCATACTGCAAATACGACAATCAGGGATTACAGCTGTTTACTTCCTCTCTGTACCTAGCCGGTCTGGTAGCGACCTTTTTCGCATCGTATACTACCAGAAGATATGGCCGGAGACCGACCATGCTTATTGCCGGCTTATTCTTTCTTGTCGGAGTCATCTTCAATGCGGCAGCGCAAGATCTTGCCATGCTCATCGTCGGAAGATTATTACTCGGATGTGGAGTCGGATTTGCTAATCAGGTATGTAAATGGACGTTTCATTCTCCTGAACAGAATATAGGGCATAATCTTTGATTTAATACCGAGATCTAAATAATTTATAGCAGAATCGCCCCTGCGCATTCCTTTCAGACAGAAATCGCGCTTCATAGCGGACTGTTTTTCGTGAAATTCTTGCATTTTGTGAACTTCTTGCATTTTCTGAAATTTATTTTATTGTTCTGAATTCATAAGAGTGTCGCCGCCGTCTGACTGTTTGATTTGACCGAGAGGTATGGCCGTTTGTGGTCATTTTTTTAAATCTCTGCTTTTCATATAACCGCAATCCTGCATATATCTCCGTAAATTTCCTGTTTCACCTTTGATACGAGCGTTTCATCCGGCAAACTTGCTTGTATTTGAATTTCTTCCGTTTCTTTCCTTCAAGATCTTTTTGTTACGGATATTCGGCGATTTGTTCAGAACGACCTTATATTTTGGCGGATATCCATTAAAGCATAATTTGGTCTGAGATTTAGTTCGATCCGTCCCTTTTGGCCAGAAATTCTTGAAAGAAGGCCGTGGAATTGTTTTCGTTTCCTTTAAATCATATAATATTCTGGTATTTTGTAAGGATTGTATTTTTATCTATTGTCTTTGTAAATTAAATTTGTTCAAAGTTAGAGGGAAATCTGTTGCTGTGCGGTGTACGTAGTTATGACGAAAGGGTTTTTACTTTTCTGTAACTGCAGGCGGTTCCTCTTTTCCTGTCAGAGATAGCACCGACTAGAATTCGAGGAGGTCTAAACATCCTATTCCAGCTGAACATTACGATAGGCATTCTGTTTGCGAATTTGGTGAACTATGGGACAAATAAGATCACGCCATGGGGATGGAGGCTTTCGTTGGGCTTGGCCGGGATCCCTGCAATTCTGCTCACTGTGGGGTCTATATTTTTAGTAGAGACACCCAATAGTCTGATTGAAAGAGGGCACCTGGAAAACGGCAAGCATGTATTGAAAAAAATCAGAGGGACCAATAATGTGGATGCAGAGTTCAATGAACTAGTTGAGGCTAGTAGAATAGCCGCGACAGTTAAGCATCCATTCCGAAATCTCTTGAAGCGCAGGAATAGGCCTCAGATTGTCATAACCATTTGTCTGCAGATCTTCCAGCAGTTTACTGGTATCAATGCCATTATGTTCTATGCTCCTGTACTCTTCCAGACCTTGGGATTCAAGAACGATGCTTCACTTTACTCTGCCGTTATTACTGGAGCTGTCAATGTCTTATCCACTGTTATCTCTATCTTTGCGGTCGATAAAGTTGGTAGAAGAGCGCTTCTCCTCGAAGCAGGAGTACAGATGTTCATCTCCCAGGTTAGTTTATTTTCGTCTTAAATCATTTCTATTTCAATGCCCTGTTTTTACAAAGTTCTTCATTTTAATTCCGGAATTGATTCTCAGGAAGTTGTTTCTTCTATAATTAGTGAAACATAATTCTCACACAGTATGGTTATCTTTTGGAAATGCAGGTGATTATTGCAATCCTTTTGGCAACAGGGTTGAAGGACGGGCAAGATCTTCCTCACGCCACGGCCATTATAATAGTGTTGCTGGTATGCGTTTTCGTATCATCCTTTGCCTGGTCGTGGGGACCGCTGGGATGGTTGATTCCCAGCGAAACCTTTCCCCTGGAAACAAGGTCTGCTGGACAGAGTGTGACCGTGTGCGTGAATCTCCTGTTCACTTTTGCAATTGCACAGGCCTTCTTGTCCATGCTTTGCCATTTAAAATACGGGATCTTTTTGTTCTTTGCCAGCTGGGTGTTGGTTATGTCCGTATTTGTGCTGTTTCTCCTTCCTGAAACGAAGAATATCCCAATTGAAGAGATGATGGAGAGAGTGTGGAGGAAACATTGGCTGTGGAAGAGATTTGTCACAGATGCCGACCTCATGGATGATGATGACGAAGATGTTTATTCCAAACAAGAAAATGGTAAAGGCAATGGTAAAACCTACGATAATTCCCAGTTGTAATTTCTTCCTCCATTCCATTTCATCGAGGGAGGATCACAGATCCACCCACCCCACCACACAGCTATCAGTCAGGTCACCTCTAGCGCGTAACAAAATTTTATTACCGCTTTACGCCGCAGATTAATGTAAAACAAGTATTTACAGTCTCACGCTCCACGTATCACATATATTGTATTTTTTGTTGCTAAAGATGCTAGGTCGAATCAGCAGTTCAAGAACAGTCAATACTTATTAGAAAGACTACTCCTGAGCTGAAATTCCTAATGAAGAAGATATTGCTTATGAAATCTGTACACCGTGGGATAGGGGAGCTTTGTCTCATTCCTCTTCCGAAGGATACTGTATGAAATGTTTTTTCTATTTGGTAATTAATGGATTGAGCTGAAATCATTAGCGTATTTGGTAATCAACGGATCGAGATGAAATCATTAGCGTTTTACTGAACGGAATTTCACTAAAACCCAAATTCACCAAACATATACATTGCATAAAATAAAATGGATTCCGTAAGGCAGTTGTCATGTCACAATGTGTACATATTTATAACAAGTTTTCCAGAAATGGAAATAACAGCAAGTTGTTCGAATCTCCAAGTACACGTTCACCTTACTGGAACTGAATGTGATGGAGAATCAAATGTGATACCATGACTTAATATATAACAAAAAATACAGACTTACTTGACACCAGCTCGCTACCCAAATTTTGTATTATTTAAAATTCGATTACGAACGGACTTATTTGTTTGATCGGAAAAGATCGTCCAAAGAATACCTTGTTAATTTGTTCGAGTCGCTATATCTGCCGGCCAATGATAAGTGACTTTCGATGGAACCGTTGTTTTGTTTTCCAGGATGTAATTAAAATACCGATCGAGCGACTTTCCACGTCTTATCAGGTCCGCTTGGCTGTGTGTTCAAATAATATATGGTTATTTAGTCAAATCTCGTGTTATACGGACAAATCCAAGGGTAGTTTTAGTCGAGTCTCGTGTTATACGGATAAATCCAAGGGTAGATTTTATGCTTCGATTTAGACTTTGGAAAATGCTACGTTTCAACATCGACACGTATTTGTCAATGGATAACGTCATTTGAATTGTTACAGCAATTGCATACACAATCTTCGATCTCCAATGGGATACGCTCTTTTATGAGCTATCTCCTCATCTGAAAGTGAAGTTTTACAAAATAAAAAAATATTTTTCACATCAACCAATAAAATAATTAAAAAATTAAGTTAATCCAAATTTGACAGGCAACGACTCACGAGTATGAATTATCTGTCATGCATCCGATTCCTTGTACTTCGCATCAAAGTATCCGACATCATCTAGAAGTTCTTAACCTAGCTTTCTTAAGTTGCCATGTTAATAATATCTTAACCTAGCTTTCACCTTTTAATAATGTTATTATTTTAAGTAAAGTATTTTTACCAAGTTTCAAGTTACACGACATAAGAACCCATACATATTTTAGATTTGACTATTTTGATAATTGCAACCGTTTCATCATATTTTACATTATTTAAAAAAAAATTATCATATGAAAAGCATTAAAGTATTTAAAAAATAATCAATCATAAAATAATGTTTAAATATATAATTATTTGAAAAAGAAAGCTTTTATATTCGACGGTAAGACCTCGTGATTATGATAATGGAGAGATCCATCTCAATTGTCAAAATCAGATAAAGCTAGAGATATGGCTAATGGCTAATACATCTTTAGGTGTACATGGAAAATTATATGGAATGAGTTAGGGAGGTTAAGTTTGATAATAATAAATAATATAAAACATGGATGTTCCTATGAAGTGGATGGTCCAAAAGTGGTAATGGAGAATTGTCCATTCTGTTTCATGGACATTGTGTTCTTGGCCCAGTCATGAACGACTCGTGCTTGTTGAAGCCACGGTCTGCTGCCCTGTCCCCTCCTCGTCCCTGTACCGGTGCACTCTCCGAACCGTTCGTTGGGGAACCTAACCAATAAAAATAAGGCGTAACTGACCCTCCCTTTCCTCTCCTGTCCAACTAGTCCTTGCACTCTTTTCATGAACATGCTTACAGAATGCATATGTTATTTAAAGTGTGTACACAATTCTTTTATAATAGTTTTAATTCTTTTATAATAGTTTTTGTACCTTGAAAATCACTACATAGGATACTACTAAGTTTGTTGAATTAGTATAGAAAAAAAATGTATGTGTTATTACCCAGTGTCATTTGTGGATGTTTCCATCTAAGAGTTTTTAAGTGTATAGATTTGAATTCTTGCATAAGTTTGAATTATAACATAAGTTTGAATTATAACATTGACATCTTGAAGATGCATATGTCAATACCAAAATTGCATGAGTTTATGTTTCTAAAACTAGTGTTGCAAGTGAAGTGATGTGGCATTACTTATCAAATTTATTTAAAATATATTCATAATAGCAATAAAAATTATACTAAAACCAATAAATAATAGGTTTTGTTATAATATAAGGCAACAAATTCCTATCAAATAAATCATCAATCAATTATTATTTATTATATAAAATAAATATTCAATAAAATTGAAAAAAATAAAAAATATGTCTATATAGGTCATCAACTTATTTATATAGAGTATATTATTTGAGATGCAAAGGTAGGAGAACATCCCAATGCAAAGGTAGGAGAACACGTTCTGATCATGTTTGTTATCTGAGCTTAACAATAACTTCTCTAAATAGAATGTTGTATTTTGATTTGAATGATCCAGAGGAATCATCATTGGCAATACAATAAAAACTTTTCGAATGACCCGTGGAGATAGACTTAGCTAAAGAAAAAGCTTTTATTACGGCCCGATATGCTTTTCCCTTCCGAACATGCCCCATATGCTTTTCCTTTTCAAACATTTTTACGAATTTTTTTCTTGGATCTAGAAGTAGGTTTTTTTGAAACTGCCATAAGAAACAATGGATTTAATTCATATATTGTGATGTTAAAGACATCTTCTGTATTTCATTTATTCATTTCTCTGGTAGAGAACTCAACATATTCCGATAACCAGGATTTGGAATCTAGCGAAGGATTTGGATTTATTGGGCACTGAATCTTAACTTGAAATAGGATCAGCACGCTATGTTTCTTAACCTTAACCTGGAACAGATTATTCCATCCGATCAAATGCAACTGTTAAATTATTTATGAAAAATATAATAATTATGTAAAAGAAAGATAAAATTAATGAATTTTTTCTTATACCACCTAAACTAAGATCATCACACATAATTAATGAACTCAATAGTTACAAAGGTTAACATATTACTATATGGTAAAGATATATGATAAAGAGGTTCTTTGCTTAAATAGAAATATAAGCTTAAATAAATATTTTCTAAAATCAATATTAATAAACCTAGATATCAATTATTAAAATTACTAATAAACTAAAAATTAACTAACGAAGAAGGATATCAATTACTAATAATTTTTTACACTATGATAACCACAAAAAGCGGAGACCAAACCTTTAATGTATATAATTACCACTAAGTTTGGTGAATTAGCATAGACAAAAACATGCATGTGTTAATAACGTGTGTACATTCCAAAATGTGTGCATTATAAAAAAATTATTTTAATAATCTTGCTATAACTTTCCATCTTGGCATTCATTTTTGGTGTTTTTTTAATTGGTTGCTCTACATGTTTTTTTTTTTTTTTTTTTTTTTTTTTTTTTTGTGTTTTTAACTGGTTGCTCCACATGTTTTTTTTATGTTTATAATAACAATTCCTATTTTCAAAAACAATATTCATTTCTGGGAGCTTTAACTGGTTGCTCTACATGTTTGTTTATTTATTTATTTATTTATTTATTTATTTTTTTTTTTTTTAAAATGTTTATGCATAAATAATTACTTATTTTCAAAAAAAATTAGAAAATGAATATTTAGGTTAACTATTACACTTATAATTTCAGATATGTGTATATAGGTATGTAATTTGTTTTATTATTGAATTTTAAAAATAAAACAAAAAATTAATATAATATATTAGTATATATCATTACTTTGGTATATTTACTATTACTTTAGTATTTACTATGTACTATGAGTATTACTATTACTTCTATTACTTTAGTATTTACTATTTATTTCAATATATTTACTATTACTATTTAGAATAATAGGACCATTGATTCTAGTGATAATATTATGAAACATTATTTTCTGGATTAACTAATTGAAGAAATGATATGAAGGAAATTAACACAATGAAAAATGATTTAGAGCAATTAGTTCCATTGATTTCAATAATGACATAATGCAAAACAATATGCTTTGATTTAAGTGATGATACAATAAAAAATGATTTAGCATAATCAAGTAGTTGTATTTATTTTAACAATGATATAACATCAACCAATAAGATGCATTGATTTCAATGATAGTGATATAACATAAAACAATAGGATGCATTGATTTTAGTGATAATACCATGAATATGATTAAGTGCATTAATTAATTGAAGAAATGATACAAAGTAAATTAATCCTCTATATTGATTTCAACTCTGAGATACCAATCATCAAGTGAAATGAATTTAGCAATAATGTAGTAAAAACAAATTTCAAACCACATTTTATAAGGTGAATTCTTGTACTTTGTTTGACTATGTGTGATTTATCTATTAGTATTTGCACATTAAAACAATTATAATATTAAGATATACACAATGTGAAAAACTTTGTGCTAAAAATATAATATTGAGTAAATAAAAAACAATATGCTAAACCAATAGCATTAAATAGTTGTACTCTTTCAAATATTCTTGGAGAAAGTTTTAAGGGAACTATCTTAGATGTGCTCAATAACATTAAATATTAAATCACATAGTGATCCGAAATATTAAGTTTCTAGGTACTAAATAGCTGGAATAACATAATCGACATCAAATAACTTTGTGTAATCTATAGCTTGATGAAATTAGATCTAGACATAGACAAATGATGAAGTAGCAAGTAACTTATGACTTGAAAAACCTATTTTCACTTGTTAAGAGACCTCGCTACACTCATGAACTCTTGAGCTGGATGATAATGGAGAAAGGCGGAAACACAAATATATATATTTTCAGCAAACCAAATCCTAATTCAAAAAACACCTTGATTGACTAATTAAATCAAGACAATCGCCTACCCCTTACTTGAAAAACCTTACTTTGTGTTATGTTTCTTCTTCATTTTCTTGTTCTTGTTCTTGTTCTTCTTTGTTGTAATCCATTTCTTCTTCTTCTAGTTTGTTCTTGTTTGGTAATTCTTCATCTATTATAACATTAACGCTTTCAAAAATATTCAAAAATCTTTTGTTGTAACATATATATAACTTTCTTCTTGATTAATATTCAAGAAAAAATCCTTCATTTTCTCTTGAGTCAAACTTGCCTAGATCCTCATCTTCTTATTTGATGTAAAACTTGCTTCCAAATATTTTGAAGTGTTTGAAAGACGTTGGTCGACCTTTCCATAGTTCATGGGGTATCTTGTGACCCCGGACTCTGATTTTCCCTCTGTTTAGAATGTAGACAACAGTGTAAACTACTTCTCTCCAAAAGTTGTCTGACAGTAAATTGCTTCATTTAACATTGTCCTGGCGATTTATTGTACATGTATGTTTTTCCTTTTAACTACTCCATTTTGTTGAGGAGTTCTTGTAGCTGAATACCGTCTTTTTATTCCATAGGTTTCACAAAATTATTCAAATTCATTGGATGTGAAAACACCTCCATTGTCTGACCTTAAGCATTTGATTTTCATATCAATCTCATTCTCAACTAAAGCTTTGGATGCTTTGAAAATTTCAAATGCCTCAGATTTATTTTTGAGAAAAGCAACCCAAGTCATTCTTGTATAATCATCAATGAGCAACATAAAATAGCTTTCTCCTTGCAGAATTTTTGTCTTTGTTGGTCCACAAATGTGATACCCTAGGGTGATTCCTAGTTGTAATTGTACAAATGTTATATAGGCTGGTGAGCTAGGATATTATAGGCTAGAGTGCGTGTATGATTATTAGGCTGGAGAGCCTAGATGCTAAAAGACTAATGGTCCTATTACTGTAAAATGTAATCACACTCACATATTAATAAAAATACATCATTTCTTCATACCAACTAGATAAAAGAGTATCGGGGGCTAAACTCCACTAGAAAGGGAAAGGGGGCTAAGAGTCTAAGGTTAAGGGGCTAAGTCAAGGGACTTAGGCCTAGGAATAAAATAATATTATTCATAATTCCTAAAGTCATATAAATTTATGTTATGTTATCCTAAGTTTCCAAAAAAATAAAAGGAACAAATTACATAAAGGGGACAAAGTTAGTCCCTTATGTGCCAAGTGTCACATATGGCACATGCATATATAATTTGTGGATATAGTGTAAATGGCGGGGGGGGAAGGGGGGGGATTCCTTCATCATTCCTTTATCATTATTCCTTAATTCATCATCCGTATCGGGGGTGGTACTCTACATCCATACATGTATGTGGGAATTGTTTCTATCCATTGACCTGAAGAGGTGGGTTGCCAAGCTTGTATGTTATTGAAGAGGTGGATTTCCAGGCTCATGTGTTATTGAAGAAGCGAGTTGTCAAACCCATGATAATTTTCTCTAGGTGAGAGAACTATTGGAAATTAATCCACAGGGAGCCAAGATGCAACTACATGTTGTTACGAGGAAAATATCTCGATGGCATGGGGTAAACCACAACAGGCGGAATGAAACGCATAAATCAATTCTAATCCCAAGTATGCTATATATATGAAATGCTAACAAGACAAGGCCAATATCCTACCTTGTCCAGACGTTTGATTAAGACCATCGTTGAGCATGCAACTCAAAGATTTATACCTGCAACTTGTCCTCAACAACCAAGATACACAAGCATATGGTGATATATAGTGTTAGCATATAAATTATCATAATCCATTAACATTCATGACAAATATGTCCATGGAATAATAATTCAAATATTTGCAAGACATTAATTGGACGAGAAAAGAGTATTTCTATTAAAATAATCAACAAAAGTATATAGGTGACAAAATTCTATAACGACACATATCGGAACCGAGAAACTAAGTCCCTCCAGCTGGAACTCCACCACTTCAATCCTCCACCAAAGGCAACCTCATATAAAGGAGACAATGAGGTTCTCCATCAAAAAGAAGGAAGAGCTTGGGGGATAAACAATGAGTTCAGACTTTCAAGGATAAAGGGTTGCAGACTCAATATGAAGTGAAATTTCTCTAGAGTTTCTTTGCTCTCAAAGTTGAATTCTCTCCACTCCAAGGCTTGGATATGGCTCAATTTATAGCATTCAAATGGAACTGAAGGGACGAGTTAGATCATTTCCAGTATATGGAAGGTCAAGGATCATGGATCCCGTGACATGGCATGGAAACCCGACATAATTTTTAATTTTGAGCACCAAAATCGATGTACACAAGCTGTAGTGTAGCAACCTATGTATATGCTTGTTGTCTAACTGATAGGGCGCGTATATGTGGAAAAATGTGTTTTTTTGGCTCTGGAAGGTACAAAAGGGGACTTCAAGTCTGCATAGGGAAATGGAAAGGCCATCCAAGCAAGTTGCATGGGGTGAGGAAAAATTTGTTGTAACACAGGTCTCTGAGACTCGCTGTCTGGCCTATTGTTGAAGCTCTAGAAGGGAAGTGGGGCAGCTGAAGAATTGTTGAGAAAATAAGGGGCACACTTCCTAGGGTGGGACATGCTTTTGGAGGATGAGGGACTGTAGGATCTTTGCTAGACTTGGCACCTGAGTCTAATATTCGTTGTTGTCTGGGAGACCTTAGCATGGATTATGATTTTCTTTGCCCTGGTGGAGCTTTATCCCTAGTTTAGGGGTGACCCATTGCTGATATTTATGAGCAGTGTGGTCTATGGCTAGGAGGAACATGGAAAGTTTGCATGTCATTGGTGTTATTGTTCATAAAATAAGTTTCTTTCCTATGCTCATTTTAATTATTGTGTGTGTAATTATGAGTTACTGTTATGGAATCTTTGTTATAATTGTTTTTATGAATTATTATTGTATGTTGTTATTATTCTGCATAACTATGTTCATATGAAGAGCATATTAGTAAATCGAATTGGTATTAGGGGTCGAAATTTTGATGTGGTATTGCCCAACAGGGAGCTAGGGATGTTACAACAAAGATATATATGGACAAGTTCCAATGGCTTGGATGTTGCATATTTGTTTTTCTTGAAGCTCACCATTGATTGTTTTCCATGCTGGTACTGCTTGCAAACAATACTTGAGGGTTTTGTGATCTTTGGCATATTTCTTACTACTTGTTTGGTATTGATTTTTACCAAGTAGAAAAAGTTCATATGACCCATTATTTTATGCCACATCCAACTTTCATCTATCTACCCCATGAAGAATTTTTCTCCATTAATTTCATCAAGAATGTATACGTTGGGGTCCTGATTGATTTTGCAACCATCTTGCCTGGATTTTCTTTTCTGATCTCACATTCTTGGGAGTCAAAAGTAAGAGTATGTCCTTGGTCACACATTTGGCTTACACTAAGAATATTATGTTTCAAGTTTTCAACATACAATTTTTTTTTAACTTTATCTCTTTCATTGTCAAGTCCGAGAGTGCCTTTCCCAACTATCTTTGACCTGGCATTGTCTCCAAAGGTAACACTACCTTCATTCTTCTTCAGGGTGATACAATTTGTTCATCTCGTGTCATGTGACCGGAGAACCCAATTTCAATGATCCACTTATCCTTATTCTTTTGTGCACTAAGTTATCTTGAATGAACATGGATTTTTATTTCTTTTGTTCACTTTGTTCCTGATTTCTTTCCATGATTGTCAAGTATTCCTCTTTTTGATCTTTTCTGAAATCACTTCTACAGAATTTTTCTATATGCCCACAATTATTGCAGTTATAACATATGATGTTATAGTTTAGAAAAGGGGAAAATGAGTTGTGATTTCTCCTTGATAATCCATTGGTATCTCTATTTTTATTCCTCATATAATTGTCTCTTACATTTGTTCTACAATATATTGCTTTATGACCAAAACCATTGCAAGAGTAGAAATAGCCAAAGAAAGAATTTTGGTACCTAATTATGTGATTCCAACTTGATGGGAACGTCTTTCTGATTTTGTCCTTGTGAGGAAGATTTTTCTTCTATGCAACATACTGATCTTCTTTTTTGTTGTCTTCAACTTTGATAGAATTTTTTAGTGCATCAACACAACTCTTGGTTCTTTCTTCATTTGATTGTTTTGAAGAGGTTGAGGATTCTTCATTAGCAACTTCATTCCTTTCACTGTAACCAAGACCAATCATGTCAAATGGTGATCTTTGATGACTTAGGATTTCATTTATGGTTGTATAGATCTTTTCGAATTTCGTGTTGGTATGTCATTTTTCCAACTCCTTTCTTAGATAGATTGTTTTAGTTTCTAGACTACAACAAATATCTTCTTTTTCTTGTAGTTGGGCTCTCAAGACTTCTTCAATTCTCTTTTCCTCTTCTACCTGAGTCTTTAGGATAATTATTGTCTTCTCTATTTCTTCAAGATCATGTTCCTCCTCTTTATATTTTTGCAATTCCTGCTTATGCTTTCTATTCTTCTCTTTGAGTTTGTCTATTTCGTCTAAGGCATTAATGAGTTATGCTTCAAGATCTACTTCTGCATCACTATATTCTTCTGTAGAATCCGTGTCTCTATCTTCTAGGACATTTGCTTATATAGACCCATGAAAAATATCTCATTCGTTTCACTTTCACTATCATCTGAAGAGTTGTTGTCCTCATTGGTATATAGATTATTCTTTTGTCTATATTACTTTCACCTCTTTTTAGTATTACCCTTCCCGTACCTTTTGAAACTAGAATCTTCTTTTACATTTCTATTTCCATTTTTTTCATTAGGAAATTTATTAGCAAAGTTTCCTACTCCTTCACAATTAAAGAATATGAAGGGAAGATTACCTTTGTATTTTCTCGATCCTCTCTTGATTTTTCTAACAAAGTTTTCTTCTTCTTCATATGATTCGTTATCTAAGTTGTCACTTGTTTTGCATTCTTCTGTCTTTTTCTTATTTGATTCCTTGAAATATGCTTCCATTCTCGATGGATTTTCTTGTTTATCCTTTTCTATCCTCATTTCATATGCAGTGAGAATTCCATGTAATTCATCCATTATTAGATTGTCTGAGTCCTTCATCTCTTCAATGGAAGATATCTTGGGGTTGAATTTTTAGGGAAGTGACCTAAGCACCTTTTGCACAATAATGGTTTATTTAACATATTCACCTAATCCTCTGATGGTGTTGACAATCTTATATACTCGAAGAAAGTAGTCTCTAATACTCTCCTCCTCTTTCATCGTAAGGGTCTCAAATTTTCCTCTATGGGTTTGTAATTTTACATTTTTGACTTTTTCGTCTCCTTCGTATATTTTTTGTAGCTTGTACCACATCTATTTTTATGAAGTACAATGCATGACTTTGAAAAAATATGGTTCTTCCAGACCACATTGGGGTGTACTCATGTCCTTAGAATCATAGTAACCGAGTTTCTTTTCATCTAGATCTACTGGTGGAGTTGTTAGAGCTTTGTAACCATTCTCAAATGCACTCCAGACATCATACCTAAGTGACTTCAAATCAATTTTCATTCTTATGCTCCATAATGCATAGTTTGATCTAACAAACACTGGAGATTTGATTGTAGATAAACCGTCTTGTTTATCCATGCATGCTGCAGGGACTCACCTTCTAGTGGTTAGACTATTTTGAAGGAACCTCCCTATGATACCAATTGCTTGCACACTTACTTATATTGAGAGGAGGGTTGAATCATTATAGGACTATTTTTCCTTTTCTTATAATCTTTATCAATTGATTACTTCATCAGTCATAAGAATTTAATATGAATTGCACATACAAACATATAATCCACATTACACATAGATTTAAAATGGAAACCCAAATGGGAGAAAAACACAAAACCTTTTTTTAATAAAATCTTATAGGCACCAACTTGTTGTTACAAAGCTTGCAGGCACCAACCTACAAGAGACACCAGTCTCCATTAACTGAGCACCAACTTAGCGATAATGTTTGTAGGCACCAACCTACAGGAGACACCAATCCCCTTAGTTGAGAACCAGCTCAATAATGCTTGTAAATACCAATTTTAATAGAAACATCAATCTCTTCAAGTTGTCAATAGTACCGTATTATCTCTTTCATTCAAGCCTTCATCTAGGCCAGTCTGTTGTTATGTCTCTATTGTCACAGTTCACAATCTTGCATAGCTTCAAAAGTTCATTTTCCCTTGCACCTCCCATCATCCCTTACATTATCTTCCTTTCATTCTCTAGCATCCTTGGACCTCAAATCATTCTATCTTATCTTCACATGATTCACACTTACTTGCACTACTCACTCTTCCATCCTATATTCATTCTTCATAGTTAAACTAGTTTTGAGCATCGTTACTTATACATTCCATACTTCCATGAATTTGTCCATATACAAAAGTATGTCCATGGAGTTGGCTCCAGATGTCCTAAAAAATGGGTTGCGACATTCCTTAGAAAACGACATAGAATCCCATTTTCTCTCATGTACGATCTTATCTTATACCACAATGTAGAATTCAACACTCAAAAACCGTTGGATTTGGTCTCTCAAATCAATCATGGCCGTTGATCCATTTTATACCCATCAAAACGAAAAATACACAATTAGTGCTCAACAACTGTCCAATATATCCTTGATTTGATATTGACCATCTATATTCTTTATCATATTAGGACAACGTGTAACCACACCGCACAATCATCGTCTGATTTGGACCTCAATTCAATCACAACCTTCGATCTACTTAAATTTCCTCAAGAGCACACCATGTGATCACGACGCTTAGCAGTTGTTTGATATGGAGCTCAGATTAATCTTGACCATTGATCTAATTTTCACATAGCTTGAACCTTTAGCTCACAAACACCATCCAATCATATCTCAATTTTATCTCGATCGTCGATCTGTCTTGATGGATTCACTGTGGATCTAAGGAATATCTATTCTTCATTTCAAGCTTGCACGACCTTCAAATTACACCCTCAAGTTCCCACACACTCATTTTTCAGCCATACTTAGATGCATTTCCAATCATTTCTCCATAGGTCTAAGGCATATCTTTTCATACTTATGTGGCCTCCAGAGTGCACCTTCACTTTCCACAACACTCACTTTGCACCCATACTTAGAAACTTTTCTAAGTATTTCATCATGGGTCTACAAGACATCATAAGTCGTCAGATCTCTCATGCTATGGATAGTCTGATTTGTGACACATGGAAACCTCATGGTCATCGTATCTCTCACCCTCTAGGCTGTCTGATTTGTGACAAATGGAAACCTCCTAGGATGTCATATCTCTCACCCTTTAGTCCATCCAATTTGTGACAAGTGGCGACCTCTTGGACCATCAGATATTTCACCCTTTGGGTTGTCCGATCACCCTCTAGTGTTATACAATTATTTACCACCTATTCACTTGATGGGAATCATCTCTAAGTTAACAATCTGAAACAATGAATTAGACCACTTTTCCCCTGAGTTTGCAGTCCCTTTTTCCTGGTCATTGGTTTCCCTTTTACAACTTGTGACTAGAAAGTGCTAGTCACCCCTTATCTTCTTGCAAAGGGTGATCGATCGCTCCTTGCAAGAATTCAAGGCGTAACTAGGTTTGTCACTCCCTATTTAGGATTGGTTTTTGTGAGATGATATTAAACCCCATATTCTTCGTGGTTCAACCTCATGGATATTTTCATCTTGGGCATGTATATCTTATCCAAACTACCCTTTTATCTTATCTCTACTATCCTATAAATAATGGGCGTCTCTCATGGGAAAAGGGGGGAGAAAGGAGAAAGCAAATTTATTTCGGGAGTTTGATTACATATATTGGGAAAGGAACTTGGGAAAGGACAACATCAACTTATTTGTAAGGTGTAATCCATTTGTTTTATTAATAGAATATGTCCAAGATGTTTCCCTATACCTAGATGTGTATGTAATTGTTATATTTCCTTGTGGAGGATTAATGTTTTCATGTGTTATGATACATTATTAGATATATCATTAATTTATACATGACTAGATTGATCTTGTGAAAGGTTTGTGTGTCTCTATGTGTGCAGATCTAAGATGGTAAGAGCGAAGGGCATCTTTGTGGAAGCTAGCATCTAAGGAGCATGCAGGGGCAACCGTCAGATCACTGAGTAATCCTTTCATTCCAAGAATTTGTAGATAATTTTAGTGTATGAATTAGATCTAGGAAAATATGTTGTTTAAATATCTATTCTATCATAGGTATAGGAAGGAGCCTAAGGGAGGTAACTCCTGCAGGTTTCATTTACCCTAAAACAGACTAGTGATTCCAATGGGGAAATTGTTGTTGTTTAGTTAGTTTCTTCCTCAACTTTTGAATTCATATTCTCAATATATTTGCTTGTTGTAAGCCCCATTTTTTGTTCTTGATCTAATAATAAGTCTTTTAGATCTGATAGATCTGCTTCAAATATATTAGTTTTCACACTTGCACGATCACAGTCACGAGATAGTTGTGCCAAGAGAGCGACCAAAACCTCTTGGTCTCTAGCTTTTCCATTGTAGGGAGCGACCAAACCTTTTTCATCACCAGTTGCTCCAATGTAGGGTGCAACTAGCCTGAGAATTATAATACAGGGAGCAATCAATACCTTGTGGTCGTCCTCTAGCCCTTTGCAAGGAGACCAGAGCTTTATAGTCACCTTATGGTCATTAACATAGAGAGACCAGGCTCTGAAAGCCAATTTTTTAAGGGAAATCCTTCAAACAAAGCCCATATCTGTGTCTTTCCTTTATTCCACCCCTCTAGATTGCTCTTAGATATGTCCCAATAGTAAATTTTGAGTTCTTTTGATGGTTGTCTACCTACTTGATTGCATTTTTCAGTTTTCATTATTTTTTTGTGCGATCCTTTTCTTTTGAATTTAGTTCTTATCATTTCATTTCAAAGAAAGAAAATAAAATACATTGCATTGCAATTATTTTCATTCCATTTGAAAGACTTGGAAAACCAAAAATTAATTGCATTCAAGTTAGTGGGTGGAGCATGTTTGAGCTTGCATTTAAAAAAAATTCCCCCCCTC
>SNQJ01S0003336.1:45932-120257 GCA_010110895.2 Picea sitchensis
TTTTTTTTTTGGCGACTGTTATGTCATATAATGCTTCAGATAACGCCCGTTGACAAGGGCGTTAAGGATTTCACCGTCTATATTTTCCAGTAGGAAATAATTTTTTTCTTCCAGAGCTGAGACTCTGAATGTCCCATACCAGAGGTGGTCAAATTTACCATGTTTTGCTGCTTCTTCCCTTCTTGCATCCCACCTTAATACTAAATCACCCGGGAGGAAATCTCTGTCCTTTGCTCTGTGGTCGAATAATGCCTTCATGTCATCTTGGTACTTTTGCAATTTTTCATCTACTTTGACCCTATGCTGTTGAACCTCAATCAACTGATTTATCCTCCTGGTGACATGATTGGGTTCTTCATTTTGATCTTGCCATAACTTCATCACTGGAAGTGCTAGGTTTATAGGTAACACAACATCTATCCCATATACCATCTGAAAAGGTCAAATGCTGATAGACCTTTTTGTGCTTATGCGATTCACCCACAATGCGTATTTTAAGTGCACATGCCAAGACCTTTTGTTTTCATCCAATACTTTCTTGATTACATTTACCAGGATCTTGTTAGATGACTCGGCCAATCCATTTCCTTGGGGGTAATACGCTTTGGAATGGCCAAGAACGATGTTATACTTTTGATAGAAGCTGATCATAGCCATAGATTTAAAGGCTTGGGCATTGTCTGTAACTATCTTTCGGGGCAGCCAAATCTAGACAAAATGTTGTCTTCTAAGAAATCGATTACCACTGAGTCTATTGCCCTTTTGGTTGGAATGGCTTCCACCCATTTAGTAAAGTAATCTGTTGCGGTTAAGATCCACTTGTGTTGAGCATTTGAATTGGGATTAATCTCGCCTATGAAGTCCAGACCCCATTGCTGAAATGGGGCTTCAACTTTGACTAGAGCTAAAGGAAGTGTCGGGAGCTTCTGTTTACCTGCGAATAGTTGACAAGGGTTGTAGGCTCGAACTTTGGCATTAACGTCCGAGAATTTTTTTGGCCAGTAGTACCCAACTGTCAGAATTTTGTAAGTTGTAGCTCTCCAAGCGTGATCCCCCCCATAGACTCCCTCATGAAATTCGTCTATAACCCGCTGAGTTTCCGATTTGACTAAACAGACTAACAAGAAACCGAGTGGATATTTCCAATATAGCTGACTTTCGGCGATATAATATTTAACCGCATGAAGTTTTAAAGTCCTGGCTTTTGATGGCGATAGCTCATTTGGGCATTTTAGAGTTAGCAGGTATGATACTATGTCTCTGTACCAGCCTGATGATATGAACTTCTCTTCGATCTTGTTTGGTCCTGTTTTCTCATTCAGCTCATTTAGGTTCATGTCTTCGTCGCCTTCCTGCAGGCAATTGATACCTAGGGCTCTGAAATTCGACTCAGCTAAGAGTTTGGCCAGGCCTTGCCCTTTTATCAATTTGGTTGGTTTGAATTCCAGATCAAATTCTTGGATTTTGGCAAGCCATCGCCCTCTTTTTCCATCGCTGTCTGGTTGTACCAAAATATCTTTCACAGAAATGGTAGGTACGTACGCAATTATCTTGGAGTGTAGTACATATGTTTTGAATGTCTTTTATGCTTTTACCATGGCGTACACTTGTTTTTCTATTATATCATACTTCAGTTCTGCATCTCTAAGGCTCTTGCTAAAAAAAGTGATCGATTGTTCGAAACCTTCTTCGTTCTTTTGTAGGAGCACCGCGACAATCGTGTGTTCAGAGGCAAATGAGAAAATAAGAAATTCTTTTAGCTAGTCGGGGCTCGCTAACACAGGTGCCTCGCTTATGATTTTATTAATGTGTTCGAACGACGCTTTGCCCTTGGTTGTCCATTTTACTTCGTTGTCCCTTTTCAACATACCTGTGATCAATTTTACAATCTCAGCGAAATTCAGGATAAATCTTCGTAAAAAATTTATTCTTCCTAAGAAAGATTGAATCTCTTTTACATTTCTGGGAATATTTATAGTATCTATCGCTTCAATCCTCTTAGGATCAATCCTGATTCCATCCCTAGATACGATATGACCCAAAATATTACCTTCTAGCATGGAGAAATGTGATTTCTTTGGATTTAAAGATAGACCAAACCTGCGGCATTTTTTGAATGTCTGTTTAAGATGTATCAAGTGTTCTTCGTCGGTTTTAGAGAAAATCGTCAAATCGTCAAGATAAATGACTACGAACTTATCCCTTTCACTGATGAAAGCGATGTCCATAGCATGCTGGAACATGGCCCCTGCATTCATCAAACCAAAAGGCATTTTATCATACATGAACATACCCCATGGTGTAGTGAAAGCGTTTTTTTCTCTATCTTGTTCATTCATGGCGATTTGATTATAACCAGAGAACCCGTCAATCATAGACATTCGGTTGGCTCCAACTACCTTTTCTAGCACATGGTCCATTTTGGGCAGTGGATAGTTGTCTTTAAGAGACGACTTATTCAGATTTCTGAAATCCACACACAGTCTGATTTCCCCATTCTTTTTCCTGACCAGGACCAGGTTTGCTACCTAGTCTGAATATCTTAGAGGTACTATTATTTTCGCATCTAAAAGTTTCTTAACTTCTTTTTCGATCATAGGTAATAAAATGGGGTTGATATGTCTAAAATTTTTCCTAAATGGTTTGACCCCAGGCTTTAGAGGTATCTTGTGATCAATTACGAAAGTGTCATATGTCCTTAAATCATCATAAGACCAGGCGAAAATATCCTTATACTGTCTGAGTAGGTCTTTATACTTACTTTTTATTTCGGGAGGGAGGAATTTGGATATTTTTACCATCATGGATTCTTCTTTGGTTCCTATATCATAGTCCTCCACTTCTTCTGGTTGGGGTTTTAAGGAGGATTTCACAGGTATGTCGTTTTGATCAAAAAGTCTTTCTAGAGGAATCAATCCTTTCAGAATCTGGTTGTTTTTAAGGATCAGCATGTGATGATTTGCGATTTTGTCTTGAAAGATTTGAGGGTCTTCCCCTTCTTGCATGATCCATATATTGTCATTCTGGTTTTCTTGATCTGCGTGGGTTTTAGAAAAATCACCTATTGCTTCAAGAAACTTTTTAATTTGCTCATCATCCTCAAAAACCTGCTAGTGCTGGATGTTATCCGGTACAGATGGCCTGTGTCTGATCTCTATGTGATAATTCAATTTGAAAGTCATGGGAGGAGTGAAGGTTGAAGCTCCTTTAGCTAATGCATCAACATGTGAGTTCTCTGTGCATGGGATGAAGTGGATATTTACGGACAAGAAAAAGTTTTCCATCAGATCCCAGACACACTTCTTGTATGATCTTAATTTGGGATGCTTGGCTTGGTATTGTCGATTTATTTGTTTGAATATTAACTCTGCATCTCCGTATACCTCTAAGTTATTTATTTTTAGCTTCCTGGTAGCCTCTAATCCTAAGACCAACGCTTCATATTCACATACATTATTAGTATAATCTACATCCCATTGCAGTCTCCAAGAAAAAGGAACAACGAACTTTCCTTCGGGAGCTACTAAAAGAACTCCTGCACCAACCCCTTCACAAGATGAGGCACCATCAAAAAACATTTTCCAGACACCGGTGCTACACAGATCCTCTGTCACGTAACCTGACTCTTCCTGCTCTATATCGTTTTCCTCTGGAAAACCATCTAAACCGTCATCAAAAGATAAGATACAATTTCCTAAATCTTGATCCACAATGTAAATAGGGAAATTGTTCGGGTTTTGAGGGTCGCTTACTGTATATGCCAACCTCGTTTCTCTGTACAACTCAGTAAATTTCCCACCAAACACAGGAATTGTGGGGAACGTCATATCCAGTTGAAGAGAACCCCCCATCTTGGCTCCCCATGACCTAGACAACAATAAGCCATACTTAGGGGGAATATCAAGAATAACCACATCCATCAAGATACTCTTAACCGAGACCTGTGCCAGGGTAACTACTAAATCCTTTATCATTCCCATACACTTAACCCTTCTCAAGTCAAAAGAGTAAATATCTCCGTAAGGTCTGGTGATCTGGAGACCCAATTTGTCCATAATAATTTTAGGCATAACATTATGGGAGGCTCTGGAGTCTAACATGCAATTATGTAGCAATTGATCGTATACATTTAAATTAATATAAAAGGGAGCAATAGTGTCTTTGGCCCCTTCAAAATGTGGATGAAAAGTGATGTTAGGTTTATCATCTTCCAGGTTTGAAACATCAGACTGGCTTTCTAGCTCTGAGACACCCATCACTTTGGTAATCTGCTTCCGATAAATGGGATTTTTTGCTAATTCTACCAGAGGGATTGGTATCTTAATTTTATTTATCTCGTTTTCAAAACTGAAAACTCTACTCACCTTGTCTGTTTCTTTAGTTGGGACTTCCGAATCCTTCTTTTCCGACTTATTCGTCTGGACTCCTTTATTACTCATGGTCTTGGTTGAAGGCATATTAGTTGTTTTGGTTCTTTGTGCTTGGGTCTCAACTTTTTCCACTTCGGACTCTTGTGTGCTTACTACTTTAGGTGATTCTGTGGGCAACTTGTACATTGCTTGCAGATGTTCAGGTCTGAAAGTCCCGATGGTGACCTTCTGCTCATTCATGATGGTTCTGATTGGTATGTCCACATGGTCTAATGCCCATCAGACCATATCATAGTAGGGGAGCAGTCGTGGCCTGGCCTCTACTTTATGCATTCCTGATTGAATGGCGATCTTATATTTGGTGGTTATGTCGTCTTTTTCATTGTCACTGGAATCATCAGAATAATCCACTAATTCGGCCTGCAGAACATCAGAAATGAATGACCAGTTCGGGATAGAGTCGACACTTCGAGGTGAAGTATCAGTGACGTTGTCTGAACCTTGTCCTGAAACCTCAACGCTGGCTTTAGATGTTTTTCGCGGGGCCATGACGGGAGATCCTGCTTTATCTCTTCTGCGATAAAAATATGTATACATACAGAAGTTAGCTCGCTAAGAAAGTGTTCTCTGCGTAACATAGAAATGAATTTGTTATAACGAATAACAACTTTATATATTCAAAAACTCGGTACGTTTTAAGAATATATCGGTCAAATCAAGCTTAAAAATAAATTTAGCAATAAAAACCTAATATTTATTGTCGATTCGCCTTGTCTCTAATTAATGCCATAAATTTTGGCGGTTCGAAATGTCAGTTGGCGTAAGGAAAGATTAAGTCTTCCTCGTAAACTGTGCATGCATCAAATCATGGGAGATGCTGGTTTAGCTTAATTAATCGGTTTTACCAAAGTTAATTAATCTTTCGACACTCGTTGTATCGGGAATTTTTGCTTTAACCCTTTGAACCTCTAACACCCACAATTGCGATGATTGACTTTGGTTAATAAAAACGTAATTGATATTATTTGCCTAATTAATTACGTAATTATTTATATTCTCCATATCGCAACTCAGAGCTTCGAAGGTATAGTTTTCGGGAAGTTTGCATGCCGAGCTGCGAAACCGCGAGATCACGATAATACGTTTTAATTAAAAGGGAAGATAAACTCGGATTAAGTGTTTAATTAATTATGTTGATATCTTTATCTCGACTTCGCGACTCGGGGTTTAGATAGTGTATCTTTTTAAAAGAGAACACGCTGAGTGGAGAATTGCCGACAGAACTTAACCATGGCTTATCTTTTACCTTTAACCTTGACACGGGTTACTAAAATAAGGAATTCGTGGTTTTGGCTATTCAGGTTATGAAAATAAGACTTTGGATTTAGTGAACTCCGAGGCATGAAAACCCGATGATGTTTAATCGTGATTTAGGAAAATTTTACTCCCGTTACTGCCCTGGGTAAAATTTTAAAGCGATTTCACTGTTTCGTTGCTTGGGACTTGTGAACTACGTGATCTATAGCATCCAACATATGAAATCCCGAGGTAGAACAAAGGGGGAAGAATTTTGACGAAAATTAGAACTTGCCTTGAGAGTACAATAATTATCGCTGGCTGCGTGATAAGACTTCAGAGATTTTGAAACCACAGATGGAAAATACGAAAAGCATCTTTCGATTTCGAGCATTGAGACATGAAATCTGAGACAGGCTAGAAAAAAAAAAGGCGGCTCCAACACCTTCCTAGGTGACTGCAGTGGTGGTATTGTCAATACCCGAGATAGATGTGAAACACACAATTTTGGATCCTTAGGAGGGTACTTGGTTGCATCTGGTACTTTCACCTCTGGATGTCCATTACAGAGTAGTTGTGGGTATTTTTTTTTCATATCTTCGTTGATTGCCTCATTTCCCATCTCCGGAAGATCCTTACTTCCTTTTTTCCCCTTTAGAAGGGAATTGTTTGCTATCTCTTATCTTATAGGGACTTTGGTAGTATTTTCTCTTTGATTTAGTAGACCTTAGATTGAGTCTGTTTCTATGGAAACAGTTCCTAGGACTATCGACAAAGGAACCCCTTTTCACGGGGAACCTTTTATTTTTCCTTGTTTTGGAAACGTTGGTCCTCTCTATATTGCTACATTGAGTCTTCTTGGATTCACCATAGGGTTACTGATATGTTTTTTTTCTACTCTGGTGATCCCAAATGCTCCTGGTGCTTCGAATGCAAGCCCTCTACCCCAAGAACATCAACCTCACGTGGACCCTTTTCTTTCTTCACACATTGCATCTTCTTCCCTTTCTTCTTCTTCATTGATCCAAATTATTTCGAGAATGAAATGAAGGTGAAGATATAACAATGAAATATATAGAGATATTTCAATAAACACAAATATACAATAATGCAAAAAAAATATTAATGAGAGAAATGTACATAAACTGTAAAATTACAGAGTGAATGACTCGCTAGAATGGTGGTAGCTTATCTATGAGAAGAGATGTGATGGATATTCTCATTCAAAAGAAGATGATGTTTACAATGAGTCTCCAAAGTGTTATCACTAGAAGTCACCTCTGGATTGCGGCAGAGGTAAGCCCAGTACCCATCAGTTTGTATGTCACAATGAATAAATTTAAAGGGTTCTAATGGATGCAAACTCAGGATTATATCGCTTTAACTCAGAAAAATGGGCTGGAATGCACAGACAAGTGAGGTCTCGATCTAACTTGAGTCAGTAATTTGTAGTAAGGGTGAGTAGGGGAAGAACTTGAGAAGGATGAAGAGGTCTGTTGTGGACATCCGGTCTTCCAACAGCCTAAAGAGGAAAAACTCTAAAGACAAGATCCTCTTGGTTCAAAGTTTCAAGGAACTGAATGAATTTATTACTGAACTGAAATCAAACATAGATATTTGCTTCCCAGATGTACGCGCCACTTAACACAATGTGCCCAGGCCATAAAACTTAGGATAAGTGGGATTTTGTGGGGTTTTATCTCGCTTCTTGCCATTTTTTCGCCAAGGGGCAAATTTCTTGGGAAAACACCCCCTTTTACAAATAAATGTGATAATATTAGGCTCCATGGGGGATGGCTTGCTCCCTGTGAGATGCCAAGAACTATTCTGCAGTTTTAGTGCCTTACTACTGGGTTATGGAGTCACCTATAAAACAAAAACAAAAATAAAAACAATATTTATAAAGACCTGGGAGCCACTTTTGGATCAAATAAAGAACTTCTTCAAAATATGCCCATTTACAAGGCCACCAAAAACTTCATCTCCCTCCAAATTATACATCCTGTAAGTATTAATTTAAAATATCTCAGAAACTTTGAAGGGCCCAATCCAGAGGGCTTCAAATTTCCCATGCTTTCCCTTGTCCTATCTGGGTGCATTGCATTTAAGTACTAGATCTCCCTGCTAGAAATCCTCTTTTTTGCTCTTCGTGTCAAAGGCCTGCTTGATCTTTTACTGATGGTCATGTGCCTTGTCTAGCACTTTCTCTTTAGTCTGTTGTACTTCTACCAGTTGCTGCACTCTCCTGATCATATCATCGGGCTTTCCTTGATAATCCTGAAGGAACTTTGCCACAGGCAGGGAAAGCTGAGAAGGGAAGACAACCTCAACTCCATAGACAAGCTGAAAAGGAGAGACACCCAAATACCTCTTTGTTGTCACTATGTCAGCCCATAGAGAAAATTTGAGCTTTGAATCCCATGCTTTCTTATTGTCCTCTAGCAGTCTTTTGATAATATTTATAAGGATATTGTTAGAGGAATATGCTAATCCATTGCCTTGGGGGTAGTAGGGGGTAGAGTGGATTTATGAAATTACAAACTGCTCATAGAATTTGATCAATGGCTTATAATTGAAGGGTGCAACATTATCAATGATGTTTTTGTTTGGAAAGCCAAACCTTGCCATAATATCTTCAAGAAAACCAATGATCACTTTGTGAGAAGCACTCCTTGTGGGGATAGCTTCTATCCACTTGGTGAAATAATCTATTGCAGTTAATATCCACCTATGCTGACCACTTGAAGTACGATGAATATCCCCAATAAATTCTAGGCCCCATTGCTGAAAGGGTCCTGAAGCTACCACATGCTTCAATGGAAAAGACTTGAGTTGCTACTTCCCAGAGAATTTATGACATTTGATATAGGCCCTAATCTTTGCGCAGACATGAGTCAATAGGCTAGGCCAGAAGTACCCAACCTTGAGAATTTTATAGGCTGTGGTCCTCTAGAAGTGATGCCCCCCACACAGGCTAATGAAAATCAAAAATAATTTTTTGGGCCTCCTGTGGGTCTAAACATATCAGAAGCACTCCTAGAGGGTCTTTCCAATACAAGACCTGGTCAATAAGGAAATACCTGATTGATTTGAGCTTTAAATCTCTTTCCTTGATCTTCCCCATTCCATCTAGAGGCCTTAACTCTTGCAGAAAACATATAATGTCTTTGTTCCAGGTAAATTCTGCCAATGGAGGGTTATCTTGTGGATTTTTATTAGACAACTCAGCTTGCTAACTTTATGAGAAAGTGTTGATAAAGTTAACCCCCAAAGTTTTACAATTAGATTCAACCAACAACTTGGATAAACCTTGGCCTTTAACTAGTTTGGTGGGTTTTATTTCCAGGTCAAATTCAAGGATTTTGGAAATCCACTTGCTCCTTCTCCCATCTATGTCAGGTTGAATGAGAATATTCTTCACATAAGCTGAAGGAACGTATGCAATGATATTTGAATGCATAACATATACTCTGAAATATTTGAGAGATTTTACCAAGGCATAGGCATGTTTTTCCATGATATCATATTTTACCTTTGCATCTCTTAGGGATTTGCTGAAAAAGGAGATAGGCTATTCTAGCCCCTCAACATTTTTCTGTAATAAAAAAACTTCCACTATATCAAAAGAAGCAAAGGAAAAAATCAGAAAATCCTTGGAATAATCAGGACTGATAAGCACAAGTGCCTCAGTTAATGCCTTCTTGATTTGGCTGAAGGATTCTCTGGACTCAACAATCCACTTTACTTCATTCCCCTTCCTGAGCATGGCTGTAATATGCTTCACCAGTTTAGAAAAAATTGAAACAAACCTTCTCAAAAAATTGATCTTGCCCAGGAAGGACTGAACTTCCTTCTTAGATCTAGAAAGTGACAGGGTTTGGATAGCTTCCACCCTTCTTGAATCAATTTTGACCCCTTTAGCCGACACTATGTGTCCTATTAATTTTCCCTCCTGCATGGCAAATAAAGAATTCTTGGGATTAAGGGAGAGACCAAACCTTCATCATTTCAGGAATACATTTTTCAGATGACAACAATGTTCTTTATCAGATCTGGAAAACACTGTAATTCCATCTAGATATATGACCACAAATTTATCCCTTTCCCCAATGAAGGCTATGTCCATGGCTCGCTGAAAGGTTTCTCCTGCGTTCATCAGTCCAAAGGTCATTTTGGCATACATGAATGTTCCCCAAGGAGTGGTAAAGGTTGTCTTTTCTCTGTCCTCAGGTAAGAAAAATATCTAATTGTAGCCAGAAAATCCATCAATCATGGAAATCCTAGATGCACATGTCACCCTCTACAATATGTGTTCCCTATTTGCCAGTGGGTAATTGTCCTTCTTAGAGCTCCTGTTTAGGTTTCTAAAATCAACACAAAGTTTGATTTCTCCATTCTTCTTTCTTACTAGGACCAAGTTGGCCACCTATTCAAAATATCTCAAAGGGATAATGATTTGGGCCTTCAACAACTTCTTTACCTCCCTTTCCATAATAGGTAGCAACATAGGATTTATCTGTCTTAATTTCTTCCTAAATGGTTTGGCCTCCTCCTTCAGTGGAATATTATGCTCAATAAAATTGGTGTCATATGTTTTGAGGTCTTCATAGGTCCAAGAAAACACATCAACAAATTCCTTTAATAGCTCATCATATTCGGCCCTCTTCTCTCTTGACAAGCTTCTTGACAACTTGACAAATTTTGGATCCTTCTCTGTGCCAATATTGCACTCAGCTACATCAGCATCCCCATTTGAGACTTTACCCTTTACTGCCACATCATTTCTGTCAAACAATGTCTCCAAAGGAACTAGTCCCTTTGGGATGTGATTGCTGGGTAACTGGACAATGTGATGATCAACAATTTTGTTCTGAAAAACATCAGGATGAGGATCTATTTCAGAGTCAGGATCTTGATCAATCTGTAATGCAAAAAACTCACCAACGGTCTCCAAGAACCTTTTGATCTCAATATCGTCCTCAAACACTTTCCAATGCTTGAAATTGTCAGGTATAGAGGGTCTATATTTCACTTCTACATCATACCTGAGCTTAGGTGGCACATGGACCTTAAAATTGCTTGTTGAGACAACCAAAGAATCAACCATGAGATTTTCTTCTCTTGGAATAAATGAAATGTTGAAATCTAGGAAACAACTGTCAATGAGATCCCACACTTCATTTCTATAACTTTTGAGCCGAGAGTGTTTGGCCTGATAAATATTTCTGATCTGATGGAAGATTAATTTAGCATCCCCAAACACTGATATCTCTTCAATCCCCGTGTCCTTTGCATCTCTCAAACCCAAAACAAGAGCTTCATATTCTTCCACATTGTTGGTAGTTTCAAATTCTAACTTGTATGACATAGATATAATTTCTTGAGCAGGTGAAACAAAGACCACTCTAGCACCAACACCTTCTCTGGAAGAGGTTCCATCGAAGAAAAATTTGCACACAGAGGAAATTGGAGGAGAGTCTTCACAAAGAGTAATGGAATTTTTTGTTTCAAGAGGGGTTTCAGGGGCATCGGTAAGCTGTAATAAGATGGATCCCAAACCAATATCAAGGGAGAAAATAGGATGATTGGTGGGGTCTGCCTCATCATTGATAATGTAGTCCATTTGAGCTTCTCTATACAACCTTCTATGCTCCCCTCCAAAGAATGGAATGGTAGCATATGTGAGGTCCATATGTAATGTTCCCCCAATATTTTTATCCAAGATCTTGACAATAACATGCCAAACTTGGGGGGAACATCAACCACTACAATATCCATGACCACACTTTTCATGGGTAGCTGAAACAAGGTTACAACCAGATCTTTGATGACCCCAATACATTGCACTCTCCTTGAATCAAAATAATATAAATGATGACAAGTCTTTGTGATTTCTAATCCAAGTTCTTCCATGACAATTTGGGCATGAGATTATGAGATGCCCCTGAGTCCTTCAAACAATTATGTGTCATGTATGTTTAGTGATGTATAGATGGGAGGGGATGCGTCATCTCTATATTCTACCATAGGGCCTAAGATGACTTCTGGATTTTCACCTTGGAGGTTTACTGATTCTGTGGAATGACAATATGGCTCAGACTGCAACAACTTGGAGAGGGATTTTTTGAAATCTTCATGCTTAACTAGATCTGAAAGGGGCATAGGGATTCTAATTTTTTGAATTTCATGCTCGAAGCTAAAGGGGGAAGGGGGCTTCATAATTTATCTCACTTCTGGGACATGACCTTTAGCTATTGGCAAGGGATTCTGAGTTTTCTTTTCTTTATTGTTGTTTGCTGCATCTTTGGCAAAATTATCTGCTTTGGAACGTTGATCAGGGATGTCAGACTTCCCTTCTTTCTTCTTTGACCCGAGGTTATATTTATTGGGACTGCTATTGACCTTCTCCCCCCTTTTCAGCTCATTTATTTGGCTATCTAAGAGAGACTCCTCGTATGCAGATTGGGTGAAATGGGGAAATGGGGAGGTGTCTCCAAGAAAATGGATTTCAGGATCGAGCTCTTCTTCCTCACCTTCCCCCTCAACAACAAGTTTATTTTGGAGAGGGTTTTGGACTTTCTAATCATCCCTATCTCTACTTCGAGGTTCTCTTGGAAGTATCTGAGGGGTATTATTTGGTCTTATGAAATTACCTCGGTTATCAAAATTTTGAGCATTCTTATAACCTTGCTTCCCTTCAAATTTCATCTTCTCCATATCTGCAGACATGGTTTTAACCCTTTTGGTAAATTCATCCACTTGGGGGTGAGATGCAGAAGAACTAGAGGTTGAGGCCTCAGATCTCCCCCTTCCTCTGTCTCTATCAGTTTTACTCCTGAGCCTGTCTACTGCCAGGACATTGGAATCTACTTCTAGGGTTGCATCTTGCATATGAGCCAAGGAAGTAGCTATTCTCTCTCTTAACAAGAGGCATAAATTAGTGTCAAAAGAACTAGCTTAAGTAATTTTGGCAGAGGCTTTTGTAGGATTTATCTCGACAGGGATCTTGTTGTACATTTTTTTGAATCTTTTGGAGAGATCAGAGACAAATTCTCCCTCCTTTCTCTTTAGGGACCCAAACTCTTTGATATAATACATAAAGTCTTTCTTATCCCCCCAAGGTCTCAAGAAAACATCATCTAAGGCCTCAATTCCGACAATGGATCCAAGGGTCAATCCTCTAAACCATTTCCTAGCCTCACCATCAAGGATCTGGACAAAGACTCTCATCCACACATCTTCGTTTTCAATATTCAGGTTGTCTGCGTAACTGTCGAAGGGAGCAAGGTTCTCTTCAATAGTTATGTCTTATTCTCCAGTGAACTTGGGCATGTGTTTTAGATAGTCTCCAGTAGGAAGAGAATTCATGGGTTGAGGTAAGACCAGAGGGGCATATCTAGCAGCTACCATGGCATCCATTATGTTTCTAGGAGGATTAGCACCTGCCATAGGGATGATAGGTGGATGAGAACCAAGAGGAGATGGAGTTCAGACAGGGGTTACTGGAACTGAATTTATGGGAGGAAAGGGAAACGACAAAGGATTAGGAGAAAAGGCTACAGGTCTTGAGGGAATAGAGGTTTCCCTTTCTGGAGAAGAAACAAAAATAATAGGATGAGGGGTGGTAAAGCCCGAGGTAGGAAAATATTCTGAGGTGCTAGATATAAACCATGGTACAACTTTAGGGGAGAGAGGAGTGACAAGTATTTCTCCCTCCAATCCTAGACGAGGAGGGGAAAACTCAATAGGAACACTCCCAAAATTTAAAGTTCGGGAAACTCCAAAAGAAGGTATAACAGTAGAATGAGATGTAGAAATTGGAGTTCCTATATGAGAATAATGGAAATCATCAAAAATACCTGGTTCAATAGTATAAGTACTTTCTCAGAGGGCCTTTCCCTTTCTGATAATTTTCTTAGGGTTAGCTTAAAGTGTTTCTAAAGGAATTTGTGGAGTGGACCTCATGTGTCTTCCCCTAGAAGCCACAACTGAAACATTGGAGTCATCTCAATGGAGTCACCAGGTGCACAGTTTCAATCTTGATGTACTAAGTGTTGATGCACCTTCAGAACCAATAAGTTTTGTTGTTCAATCCCAGGGAAAATCTTCAATTCGTCCTCAACAACAATGCCATAAATGTTAGCACTAGAAGTCACCTATGGATTGCAAAAGAGGTAATCCCAGTACCCATTAGTTTGTTTGTCACAATGAATATATTTAAAGGGGGTCTAATGGATGCAAACTCAGGATTGCTTTAACTAAGAAAACTGGGCTGGAATGCACATGCAAGTGAGGTCTCGATCTAACTTCAGTTAGTAAGTTGTAGTAAGAGTGAGTAGGGGAAGAACTTGAGAAGGATGAAGAGGCCTGCTGTGGACATCTAGTCTTCCAACAGCCTAAAGAGGAAAAACTCTGAAGACAAGATCCTCTTGGTTTAGAGTTTCAAGGAATTGAATGAATTTATTACTGAACTGAAATCAAACATACATCAAAATCCAATAACAACAACCCGACTGGATCATCCATGCCTAAGTCATTCAGTCTCGAAAGGATAAGACAACATAAAAAACTGATTAAAACTGGTTGCGATGTCACTGTGATCAAACCTACATCACAAAAACATAACTACCCTCGAATGGATCATCCATGCCCGAGTGTTTCAACATAGCTGTTATAGAGAGATGAAAGGAAGTTGACTTACATTAAACAAGAAGTCTCAAATACATATACATAACTAGAGAACCAGAGGCTTTACTAAAACTTTACAATGCGACAACGTAGCTCAACCATCGACACTAACAGAATATAAGAAGGACTCCTATATACTCAGAGCCAAACCATCGAAGCGTGCTCAAGTTTTTGCATTAAAATAATTACATCTACATTCTTACTGGAAGAATGTGCATGAAGTCTCCTATTGGAAGTGAGCTCTTTCAGATGCAATTGCGTTTCAGAACTGACCTACAGATGAGTCGACTAGTTGACAATCCTTTTTTGGGATTTCTACTTATTCTGGAAATGATGCTCAACCACCACCACCTGCTTCAATAACTGCTTCATCGAGATCAGGGAAGGCCCAAGTCAACTCTGCACCTATAGGATGTGGCGGCCTCCACATTCTTCCATCGGGATCTGAGTCAGATTATTGTAGGGGAGGCATGACAATAGACGTGGATGCCGACGAAGTGATTGGCGTGCTCGGCATGGAAAAGCGGATGAGAGATGGCCAGGTGGACATTCGCGGATGGGATGAGGTGGCTAAGGATAACGTGGGGGCCACAAAAGTGGGAGATGAGGTGTAATAGGATGAAGGTGATTTGGTGTGAGAGGATGAGGAGGAGGGGAGATGCAACAGGAGGGACAATGAGTGGGGAACAAGTGTAGGGAGACAATAGGGAATGACAAGACAGGGGGGAAGGGACATGCCTATGAGAGTGTTAGTGGAAACAGGTGGAAGAAGGAGCATGTAGTGGTAAGGGATAGCGATAAGTGGTCTACTCTGAGGGGGGGGTGTAGCGGTAAGTGTTAAAGGTCAANATGATAGAGGGGGGGCCTGCGCTCAAAACCACCAACTCGGATGCCCCCCCTCGTTAAAGGTATAATTTCAGGAGGGGGGGTCCGATATGGCTCCTGTGTCATAGATCTGAGCATGCAGATCTTGGCCTCCCAGATCTACGGGCTGCTTAGCACAACACGCCCATGCCAGAAAACTTAGGATAAATGGGATTTTGTGGGTTTTTAGCCCGCTTCTTGCCATTTTTTGCCAAGGGGCCAATTTCTTGGGAAAACACCCCCTTTTAAAAATAAATGTGATAACACAAAGGCCCTTTTAACATAAATAAAATCCAAAACCCTAACCTCGGAAGATGAAACACCAAAATATTCGTGAGCCCTGATGGGTGTAGTTGATACATCAAATTCTTGAGGGAATAACATTTTCATATGATCTTCGTTTGGGGTGTTCTATACCTCATTGGAAAGCTATAACCAAGGAGTACATATTCCATTAAACATATAATGTGCGTTTGGCTACATGATCTGTGTTATCGAGCCCAAAAAATGTCATTTAGGGCCTCAAAACGACCTTTGAAGTTTAAGACTCGAAAATCGTAGAAATACTACCAAGGTGGAAACCCCTGTTTTGAGCCAGTGGAATAGGTGGGTGGCCACCAATTTCCTCCTAGATCATTCTTACCCCCTGTTATACAACATTTTCTGACAACAAGTGATATTACCTATTCTATGACATCTAAAGCATAGAACTTTGGACGAAAACTGAGAGAAAGTCTTCTTCGGAAAGATCAACTCTAAAAAATCCCTAAATTAAAAAGTTGGCGCTTGTTCCTTTCTATCAAGGTGAAACAACTTCACTTGTCACAAGCTACAACATTGGAAGGTGCGACAATGTCACCTTTGGCTTAGGTTTAAGGGTGCAACAACCTTTGTACATGGGAAAAAAGAAGAAATTATCAAAGCTTATTTTTTATGAAGTAAAATGCATGACTTTGAAAAACTATGGTTCTTCCAGACCACATTGGAGTGTACTCATGGCCTTAGAATCATAGTAACTGAGTTTCTTTTCATCTAGATCTACTGGTGGAGTCGTCAGAGCTTTGTAACCATTCTCAAATGCACTCCAGACATCATACCTAAGTGACTTCAAATCAATTTTCATACTTATGCTCCATAATGCATAGTTTGATCTAACAAACACTAGAGATTTGATTGTAGAGAAACCTTCTTGTTTATCCATGCATGCTAGAGGGACTCACCTTCTAGTGGTTAGACTATTTTGAAGGAACTTCCCTATGATACCAATTGTTTGCATACTTACTTATATTGAGAGGGGGAGTGAATCATTATAGGAATATTTTCCGTTTTCTTATAATCTTTATCAATTTATTACTTCATCTGTCATAAGAATTTAATATGAATTGCACATACAAACATATAATCCACAATACACATAGATTTAACATGGAAACCCAAATGGGAGAAAAGAAAAAAACCTTTTTTTAATAAAATCTTATAGGCACCAACTTATTGTTACAAAGATTTCAGGCACCAACCTACAAGAGACACCAATCTCCATTAACTGAGCACCAACTTAGCAATAATGTTTGTAGGCACCAACTTGTTAGTACTGAGAGTCACCCTCAGATTGCAGGAGGATAAGCCCAGTACCCATCAGAGTTTTTTGTGGATGTTGGTTTTGTATGAGTGGAGGTCAATGGAAAAAAATCAGTATATGAATGAGGTTCAACATAGAACTGGACAAGAAATGCACAGGGAAGTGAGGGCCACAACTAACTTCAATCTGTGAATTGATTTTAAGTGTGAGCAAAGGGAAGAATTAGTGAGAAAGGTGAACAAGACTATTATGAGCATCAAGCTTTCAAGCAACTTGAAGAAGAAAAACTCAGACTCGATATCACTCTTGAGTTCAAGATTCAAACACTAAAATATGTCCAAAAAACATAGTCACAACAACACAATGATCAAACCTACATCACCATGCAACTACAACAACTTGAATGGATCCTCCATGACCGAGCCATTCAGTGTAAGAGGGGAAAATATCATAAGGAAGATGACTAAAACTGGTCATGATACCACTACAATCAAACCTACATTACAACAACATAACAACCCTTGACTGGATCCTCCATGCCCGCTTGTTTTAGAAGAGGTTTTACAAAGAGATTAAAAGAGGCTGACTTCTATTAATCTGAAAGTCTCAAATTTGATACATAACTAGAGAATAGTTCTGGCATCAAAACATTACAAAATAGGGAGCTCTTCTCAAATAGTTGACGACCTTAACAAAATATCAAAACTACTTATTTATACTCAAAACAATCCTCGAATACCAGGAGTGTGATCTGATCACTGCAATCAAAGCTTTGCGTTGGTGACTTCTTCTGTTAGATTGAACGTGCATCCCTCTATCAGACATGAGCTTGAATCATCATGGGTCTGCAGGGAAATCTGCTTGAAGGGGTACCACGGGCTAACGGTTCAGTCTTCCATGGCCGACTCCTCCATACTTCTAATTACCGAGTGAGTCGAGGTTTCAACCACCTGACCTGCCTTCCATTAACTACCTTTTCTCGGAGATTGAATGAGACTTAATGCTCAGGGGTGCAACCACATGGTGCTCTCAGATAGGACACTGTATGAGCACGTCATTGCGGGACCGATCAAAGTGGTTTGGGCTCAAATCGATTTTCGTCTCGCAATCCATCTCCTTTCTCCACACAACATATTCGCCATACCATGGTTTCCATTGCGGGACCACTTAAGAAAATTATCGTCCGAGCACGTTGCGTCCCCGCAATAGACTATGGATGCTGATCTGGTCACTATATGTGATCTTTGGCGCTGAAAAATAACACCTCTCAGAGGATGATATGACATGGAGGATTGGCGTCACCATGTTGATGTGTCGCATGCGGAGAGGTGACAGGTGTCACTCGAAAATAGGCTAGAGGCATGTCTAAGAATGATTGAAAAGAGTGCCACATGTTAGTGCTAAGCGGATGCGATGTTTCTTGGCGCTCTGGGGCTCGGGCGCTAGATCCTTTTCCTTTGGCTCCTTTTTTAAACATGACCTAGGGCCATGGCCCTTCACTTATCCCATATGAAATTTCAGGATTTCATGTTTCGGCAGTCTTCACTTTACTTGATTCCAAATATCACGATGCCCAAAATTGTGAAATGGCCTTATTCAGATCGACGATCGAACTTGCTTTGAATTTGATGGCCACGATTGCTTCCCCAAAACCCTAGTCACCAACCGCTTAATAGGAGCTAGCTCCTTTTACTTTGGCTCCTTTTTAAACGTGACCTGGGGCCATGCCCTCACTCTTATCCCATATGAAATTTTTGGATTTCGCATTTTGGGAGTCTTCACTCCACTTGATTCCAAATATCCCAATGCTCGATATTGCGAAATGGCCTATCCGTATCTACGGTCAGACTTGCTTTGAATTTGACGGCCACGATTTGCTTCCTCGAAAACCCTAGTCACCAACCGCTTAACAAGTTCCTACCTCGTGCTGTGACCCTGGGCCCAAATTTCAAGTGTTTCGGGACTTTGCGTTTCACGAACTTGTGCCATGCTCCATGCCAAAACCTCTGATTTGTGAAACCGCAACTTCTCGGATCTGGTGCTAAGCGTCCCTGCTGGATTGGACGACCCACGCTAATTTCTAGTTTCGAGAGTCTGAACCTTCTGAAAGAATGAAATCCATCGATTGATTCGCCTGATGGATCTCAACGATTGGAAGATTAAATATGCCTTTTGCTTGTGCTTCTAACCCAAAATGGACTGCTCTGCACACTGCACCTTGGGTCTGCGAATGCAGCCTGTATCAACAAAGACTTGGATGACTGGTTGGGGGCTCAGAAAGACAAAGGGAGAGCAACCGAGACAAAGAGGAAAATGATAAACCTCAGGGAAAATAGAAAATATTAGGGCCAAGACTTGTTAGTTAAGATAACAAGGAAAAATAGGTCGTTCAAACGGACGAGGGAAAAAAGAGAAAAATTTACAAGACGAAAGGGAAAAACTGAAGACTTGGTCTGCAAAAATAAGAGAGATAGGAAAAAATTATATACCTAGGAAGAAACCACGAACCCATGAGACTCTGAAAACTTCATGTGATAACATTTGGCTCCACAGAGGATGGCATGCTCCCTGTGAGCTGCCAAGAACGTGCAACTCTAGTGCCTTAGCCTTGGGTTATATGGTCTCTTATTGAAAACAAAAAAACTAAAAATCAAAACAAAACATGAGTGGTATTAAAAATGGTGGAATGTCGGTCACGACCTAAACAAAATATTTATTCAAAAAATTCCCATTGACAGGGCCACCTAAAACCTCAGAATCCACCAAATTCTGCAACTTATATGTGTTAATCTGAAAAACCTCAGAAATCTTGAAGGGTCCAATCCACAAGGATTAAAATTTACCATGTTTTCCCTTGTCTTGCTTGGGTGCATCCCATTTGAGCACCAGATCCCCCAGCTGGAAATTTTTCTTTCTTGCGCCCTTGTCAAAAGCTCGTTTTATTTTCTGTTGATGCTCTTGTGATTTATCAAGCATCTGCTCCCTGGTCTGCTGCACTTCTACCAATTGAAATATCCTCCTGACCATGTCATCAAGTTCTACTGGTAGTCCTAGAATAAATTCGCCATAGGTAAAGCAAGTTGAGTAGGAAAGATTTCCTCAACGCCATACACTAGATGGATAGGAGAAACACCCAGTGATCTTTTTGTGATAACTCTCTCAGCCCACAATGCAAAATTTAGCTTCGAATCCCAAGATTTCTTGTCGTCTTCTAACATTATTTTGATGATATTTATGAGGCTCTTGTTAGAATACTCTTCTAAACCATTTCCTTGAGGGTAGTAGGGAGTAGAATGGACTAGTGTGATCCCATATTGCTCACAAAAATTAATTAATGGCTCAGCTCTGAAAGAGGCAACATTGTCTGTAACAATCCTGCTTGGACAACGAAATTTGGATATGATGTCTTCAAGTAAATTTATGATCACCTTGTGGGAGGCAGTCCTTATAGTAATGGCTTCTATCCATTTGGTAAAATAATCAGTGGCGGTCAAAATCCACTTGTGTTGGCCACTTGAGGCTGGGGGTATTTCTCCAATCAAGTCAAGAAACAACTACAGGTTTCAAAGGCAAATATTTGAGCTGCTGCTTTCCAACAAACTTTTGACACTTGGTATGAGCTCTAATCTTTGCACAAACATTAGGAAAAAGGTTGGGCCAAAAATACCTAGCTTTGAGGATCTTATATGCTGTGGTCCTCCAAAAATGATGCCCCCCACTTGAGATGTCATGAAAATCAGACATAGTTCTTTGGGCTTTCTGTGGATCTAGACATATTAACAAGACTCCCAGAGGATCCTTCTAGTATAAAATCTGATCGATGATACAATATTTGATCGCTTTGAGATTCAAATCTCTCACCTTGTTTTTATCCAAAATACCAGGGGGCCTCAACTTTTGGAAAAAGTATATGATATATTCATACCAAGGGAATCCTGCTAAGTTGGGGATGACATGAGCGTCTTCACCAGGAATATCAGCTTGCTGATTTTCTGAGGCTATATTCATGAAATTAACCCCCAATACCTCTCAATTTGATTCATCCAGTAACCTTGCTAAACCTTGGCCTTTCACCAACCTGGTGGGTTTGATTTTCAGGTCAAACTCCAAAATCTTGGCAATCCACTTGCTTCTTTTCCCATCTATATCTGGTTGTATCAATATCTCTTTTACTGAAGCTGAGGGGACATATGCAATAATTTTCGAGTGCAAAATATAGATCTTGAAAGCCTTGAGGGATTTCACCAAAGCCTAAGCCTGCTTTTCCATAATATCATATCTCATTTCTACATCTCTTAGTGCTCTACTGAAAAAGGAAATAGGATGTTCAATCCCATATGAATTTCTCTATAGAAAAAAAACAGCTAATGTATCTGATGAAGCGAAGGAAAATATTAGAAATTTGTTGGAATAGTCTGGGCTGATGAGAACATGTGCTTCAGTCAAAGCCCTCTTTATTTGGTTGAAAGAATTTCTGGACTCAACATTCCATTTCACTTCATTCCCCTTTATGAGAATGGATGTAATGCATTTAACCAACTCAACAAAATTAGAAATGAACCTCCTTAGAAAGTTGATTTTACCCAAGAAATACTGAACCTCTTTCCTGGATCTGGGAAACGACAGGGATTGGATGGCCTCCACTCTACTCTGATCAATCTTATCCCTTCAGCTGACACAATATGCCCCAAAATTTTTCCCTCCTGAATGGAAAATAAAAACTTCTTTTGATTGAGGGAGAGACCAAACCTTCTGCACTTCAGGAAAACCTTCCTTAGATGATAACAATGCTCTTTATCAGACCTGGAGAATACTATAATGTCATCCAGATAGATGACTACTAATTTATCCTTTTCTCCAATGAAAGCAATGTCCATGGCTCGCTGGAAGGTCGCTCCTGCATTCATCAATCCAAAGGGAATTTTAGCATACATGAACATGCCCCAGGGAGTTGTGAAAGCCTTTTTCTCTCTATCTTCAGGAAAGACAAAGATTTGATTGTATCCGTAGAAACCATCGACCATAGACATCCTGGATGAACTAGTCACTCTTTGCAAGATGCACTCCATTTTCGACAAGGGGTAGTTATATTTCTTGGGGCTCTTGTTCAAATTTCTGAAATCGACACACAACCTGATTTCCCCATTCTTCTTCTTGATAGGCACCAAATTAGCCACCCATTCTGAAAATCTCAAAGGGATGATGATTTGTGCATCCAACAACTTCTTGACTGCTTTTTCCATAATCAACAACAACATGGGATTTCTTTGTCTGAGCTTCTGCTTGAAAGGTTTGGCATATTCTTTCAAAGGGATTTTGTTTTCAATGACGCTAGTGTCATATGTTCTCAAATCCTCGTATGTCCAAGAAAAAACATCATCGAACTCCTTCAAGAGTCTGACATATTCATCCCTTTGTTCTTTTGACAAGTTGCTAGACAATTTGACCCATTTGGGATCCTCCTCCGTTCCTATATTGCATTCAGTCACATCAACCTCTTCAGTTGATCCTTCAACTTTTACAACAACATCATTTCTGTCAAACAATCTCTCCAAAGAGACATGCCCCTTTGGAATATGGTTTCTAGGAAACTGAACAATATGATGGCTAGAAATCTTATTCATAAAAACGTCAGCATGAGGGATTTCTTCATAATCTTGATCCTGGTCTATATGCATATAAAAAAATTCATCCACAGTCTCAAGGATTTTTTTTTATCTCAATATCATCCTCAAATACCTTCCAATGTTTGATGTTGTCAGGAATAGAGGGTTTGTATTTTGTCTCCACCTCATATTTTGAGTTTGGGGGGAAAAGGGACCTTAAAATTACTTGCTGAGATCACCAAGGAATATTCCATAGAGTTATCCTCCCTTGGAACAAATGAAATATTAAAAGCAAAGAAGAAACTATCAATCATATCCCATACCTCATTTCTATAGGCCCTTAACCTTGGGTGCTTAGCCTGATACAAATTTTTGACTTGATGAACAATCAACTCAACGTCTCCAAACACTTCTCGCTCCTCAATTTTCATGTCTTTGACAACTCTCAAACCCAAGACAAGAGCCTCATATTCTTCCACGTTGTTTTTTGTTTCAAATTCCAACTTGCAGGACAAAGATATGGTCTGTTGGGTGGGGGAAATAAAAACTACTCCAACACCAACACTTTCCTTAGAAGAGGCTCCATAAAAAAACATTTTCCACATAGAGGTATTGGGGGGAGGATCTTTGCAAAAGGTAATGGGATGCTTTCTAATTTAAATAGGAGGCTGAGGAACATCAGAGAGATGCAAAATACTGGCTCCTAAATCAATATCGACTTAGAAAATGGGGTGGTTGGTGGGATTGGATTCATCACTGATAATGTAGGCCAGTTGTGCTTCTCTATAAATCCTTCTATGTTCTCCTTCGAACTCAGGAATGCTGGCATATGACAGATTCATCTGCAAATTCCCCCCTAGTATTTTGATCCATGATCTAGAAAAAAACATCCCAAACTTAGGAGGAACATCAACTACCACTATATCCATGACCACACTCTTCAATGGCAATTGGAACAAGGAGATGGCCAGGTCTTTAATAACCCCAAGGAATTTCACTTTCCTAGAGTCAAATGAATACAGGTCATGGTAGGTTTTTGTAACTTCCAACCCCAACTCATCCATGACAATTTTAGGCATAATATTGTGAGATGATCATGAATCCATCAAGAAATTGTGCAACACCTTATCATGGATGTTTAATGATGTATAAAAGGGAGGTGAGGAATCATCTCTATCCTTTACCAAAGGGCCTAGTATAACAACTAAATTTTCATCTCGAAGGTTGAATGAGTCTGTGGGATGAGATGAAGGTTCGGGCTGCCACACTTTGGAGAGGCACCTTCTAAAGTCCCCAAACTCGATCAACCTAGAAAGAGGTACGAGGATCCTAATATTTTGAAACTCCTTATCTAAGATATATGAAGAGGGAGGCTTCATAATCTCCTTCATTTCTAGGATAAGTATTTTTACCACTGATGGGGGGTCCTGCACCTTATTTTCTTTACTATTATCTGCCACCTCTTTAGTAGGATTCTCAGTTTTGGTAGGCTGGTAAAAAATATCAAGCTTCCCCTCTTTCTTTTTTGACCTCATATTATATCTATTTGAATGATGGCTAGCCTTTTCCCCTCTGCTCAGCTCATTTAATTTAATATCCATGAGAGACTCCTCATATGAATCTTGGGTTAAATGAGGAAATTAGGAAGTTTCCCCAAGACAATGAATTTTAGGATCAAGCTCTTCCTCCTCTCCTTCTTCGTCAGTAACAAGGTTATTTTGGTGAGGAGCTTGAATTTTCTGATAATGTCTTTGTTTCTTTGATCTCTTTGGATGATTTGGGGGGCATTGTTTTGTCTTTTGAAGCTACCCCTAATATAAAATTTTTGGGGATACCTATAGCTTTGCTTTGCTTCCAACTTAAACCTTTCCACCTCAGCAGAAAGTGATTTTATCAGCCTGGCGCTTTCATCTTCTGGGGGGTGGGCAACAGAGGAATCAGAGGCTGAAGCTTTAGATTTACCTCTTCTCCTGTCTCTATCATATTTTCTCCTGCGTTTGTCTACTGCCAGCAGATTATATTCTACTTCAAGGGTTGCATATTGCATATGAACCAATGAGGTGGCCCTACTCTCTCTCAATAGGAGGAAAAACTCGAGGTCAAAAGCACTATCATAGGTAACCTTGGCTGAGGTTTCAATAGGTTTTATTTCAAGGGGAATCTTACCATACATCCCATTGAATCTTTTTGAGAAATATGAAATAGATTCCCCTTCTTTCCTCTCAAGCGCCCCAAACTTTGTGATATAATAAAAAAAATCTTTTTTATCCCCCCAATGTCTTAAAAATGTATCATCTAGAGCTTGAATCCCATCAATAGATCTAGGGGCCAATCCCCTCAACCATTTCCTAGCCTCACCATTAAGGATATGGACAAAAACTATCATCCATACGTCCTGATTTGAGATGTCATGATTATCTGCAAAACTGTAAAAGGCTTCAAGATGTTCCTCTGTATTTATGATTTCCTTCCCCATGAACTTGGGAAACTCCTAAAGGTAGCCTTCAACCGTGAGATCATTCAAAAGATGAGGTAAGACAAGAGGGGCGTATCTAAAAACCACTATGTTATCCATTCTTTCTCTAGGAGGATTAACACCTGCCATTGGGATGTGAACTGGAGGAGAGCTAGGAGGAGATGTAGTTGGGATAGGTATGATTGTAGTTGTGTTTCTAGGAGAAAGAGGCAATGACCGAGTGTTGGGGAAAAATGCTACAGGGCTCGAGGGGACATAATTTTCCCCTTCTGTAACTCTAATGGGAGGGGGAGTGGTAAAGTTTTGGCATAGGGGTAGACCCAGTGTTCAACACTTCAACAACAAACCAACAAAACCCTAACTACCAACCCTTTCAGCAACACCTGCAAAGCAGATGAAGTCTCACCTGAGGTAGAGGCAGGGGGGTTGCAAGACTCAAGTGTTTACAACCTATATGGGACACATATATGTGATCAAAATACTTAACAAAGCACTTAGCCAGTAACATTCATTAGTATTTAACCCCTTTATTAAAATCACAGGTTAAAAACCTAGTTACAGAACAACGCAGTATTAATCCAGGTCTAAGCACATCTAACCATTCAACACATAGCATCAAAGAATATCTAGCATTTATTCATATCATAATCACTAAACATTCATAGATATATCTATCATAAAAATGCACTAAGAAAATACAAGAACAATATAAAACAAAGCACATAACACATGATATACGTGGTTCACCCAAGTGTGGGGCTACGTCCACCAACTCTTCTTCTTCTTTATTAGCTTATTCCAATATTCTTACATGCACAAAGCCACAAAGACAACTCCACATAGGACAGGATATTTGCATTCACCTCGCTAGATCCTCCTTCCTCGATCTTGGCACAACACAGAGCCTTCTTACAATCAGTTTCACTTAGCTCTGCAAGTTCTCAATACATAGTATGCACACAGCCTTCTTACAAATCATACAGGACCCGCACTTAGAAAAATCCCCTACATATCTTGCACAAAGCCAACTTAGATCTCATACCACTTCTTACATCGCTTAGCTTCCTATTTATACATTAAAAAAGAGGCCTAAGAATGGGTAAACCCATGAACCGACATCCCATACTCGTTACATAAACCCTAAAACCCAAAAAGCCCACAAAAGGCAACGATATCCTGCAATCTCTGCTACACATCGAAATTACTCACTTTGATAGTGTCGCAAGTGTCATCATTACAGGTGTCGCAAGTGTCACATTTTTCTTACAAGTGTCGCAAGTGTCAAGGAAAGCATACTTCCATGATGCTTATGTCATGCCTATAATGACATGAGAAGGACACTTGACACACATCAAACACTTGATTTGGAAGAGGAGGAATGGTTAACTCGGCTTATGAACCTCTTGCCATCTGAAAGAACCCAAAAAACTGAGTTTTTGGAGGAGAGCACTCCCCTATACCTCTCTCAGGAGTGTTGGTGCTCCCCTATAGTTTATCTGGGAGTGTTATAACACTATATCATCCCTTTTGAAGGAGCGCTCCTACTCTCAGGAGTGATGGCGCCCCCCTAAAGCCTACTTGGGAGCGCTATAATGCTCTGATGGCCCTTTTGAGGGAGTGCTACCTATTATGGGTAGCAGTTGGTTTGTTGAGAAGAATGGGGAAATTTCTTTTCAATCTTGGAAGGCAGTTGGATTCGAATCCCTAGTCCAACCATGATCTTAGGGAAGATCCCTAACTCAAGGAGGAAAATCCTCAACTCACCCCAATGATATCTCAAGTGGTTGAGCCTCTCCAAGGCTATATAATAAATCTTTCTCATGGTGAAAAGGGACCTGGATGAAGAATCATACCAAACTTAAGATCTCATAAGTGATATTTGAAGAAGGGATGAGAAGCATGAAACCTATGATCTCATAGGAAACACACAGTGAAGTGGAGGCTAATCAATGAAGCTATCGTCACTCCGATCATGGAGATTTTGAGCAAGGGTTAGGCAAGGAGAACTTGACAAAACTGCTACATTCCATCTATGGCTGTAAGTAACGTTTTGTCCTCATTAATGTAATATGCTTGGCCTGTTTCTTTCTAATTTGTGTTTGACATTACATGAATTTGTATCTAAGTAGATACGTCCGCTTCGAACTAATCTCGATAGAATAGGAAGTGGTTGTACTTTGTTTGTCTATAGGGCTTATCGAGGAGCTCAAGATTGGAGTTCAACTCGGAGCCTGTAGGGACAAACACTGATAAAAGGTATGTCTTTCCTCCTTCCTCTTCATGCATTAGTTTGTGCAGGCCTAAAAGGAAGTCAGTGACCATGATAAGAACTTTCTGTCTTAGAGTTAAGAGTCTAGCTCTTTGAGGAGATCTACCTGTCCGCAGGAAGGTTTTCGTTCAACAGAAACTGGTGACTCCACGGGGGAATCGAATTGAAACTTTTGTTTTTGATTTTTCCTCATAGACCTTGTCTTAACCTTTGATTGTTTTTAGACCTTGCTCACCCCATTTGTTTTATTTCATATGCTGATTGACTCTTTACCCCATCACATTCAGCTTGACTGTCAAAATTTGACTGAAATTTTGGGTTTTTGGACATTTTTATGAGCTTTATAAGCCTGGCGCCCCTATGCCCAAGTGAGCAGAGCACCAACACTCCCTAAAGGTCTCAGAAAGAGATTTATAATGCTCTGGTGGCCCTTACACCAGAGCGCCAACCTTTTTTTAGCAAAATTACCTTCCAGAATTGTGTTTTTTGCAACTCAGTCTCTGTTTTTTCCTTTGTCCATCTTCTTGACGCTTCATTACATCTTCCTAATGAAATTTGACCCTCTACCTTCTGAGGAATAAGCACCTTGCTTTTCAGAGTTGGTGACCTTCTTCCTTATTTTTGAGTTTTTGCTGTTGAGAGCTTGAAATCAATCTACTGCATTCTTCTCTCCTATTCGATTGAGTGGGAACTCTGGTGAAGGGCATTAGAAATCTGTGAATCATCTTGTTTGGTTCTTTGAGTCATTGTTCTTGAACATCTCTTTTTTGTGTGAATTGTTTGATTTTTTTTTGTTATCTTTTGTTTTCTGTTTGCTTCTTGTTTTAATCATAGCAAGAGGGTGTGTGTCATGTGTGCGAAATGTGATCATGCTTGTCTGAATCTCCTTGATCTGAAAGGGTAGTTGGTAGGAGAAGTCTTTTCATTGAATTAATCATCATTCGCATACAGACGACAAAGACACATATTAGTGATTGGTTTTCATATTAGAAGGCATTTTTGGAAATGTTTTAGCATTGCATTAGATTCGATTGAGAACCAATTGATAGAGGACATTTCATATTAATGTTCGAAAGTGAAAACAACTCTTTCTCTTTCCCTTAAATAGGTGTTCATTGAAAATAAATGATTGCTTATCATCTTTCATGCATATTTTTGGGAATTGTGTCCTCATTCCATCAGTTTCACTTTCGTGCACCCTTTGAGTAAAGAACAGCTGTAAAATGAACGCTAATTAAAAATTATCTAGAACATTTTTGTTTTTAGGATCTTCCACCAACAGTAGACTAGGGTTATCACTTTGGATTAGGCTGTGAGTACAACTCTCCAAAGTTTTCAAAACAAACATTAGCATCCTGAGCTAGGGAGAGTCAAATCCAATTGTCGATTTGGTTTTCTGGGATCCCCCTCTCACACAGGGGTTACACACGAGGTCACATTCGGGCGAATTACGGATATTATCTCTTCGTGGTTCAACTATTTGTAGTGGTCGGATCGTATATTGGGGGTCGCTTGGAGGTATACCCACGATTATGTGTGTGAGCCTCTCGGGTTGATTTTGGACTTGTTATCCTTCCCATACGTTTCGGATCGGGCTGTCGACTGTACCCACCCAGGGAATCATTGCGAATTGGTGTCCTTAGTTGCCATAATCTTTAGGTACTTACACAAGGTGACGGTGAAGGGAAGTCTCACTGTACCTGGAACATACATTAGTCAAACTGACTTGGGCTCCTTGGAGGGTAAATCCACAATTATTGCATGGAAGCTTTCACCAAGGTGAAAGTCCGTTTAGTAGGTCGCCATTGTAACTGTTCCACCATATCCCAACCCCTTTTCGACTTGATCACGCGACGCTGGATTTAATCACCAACTAGTACGGTCATTGAGAGAAGTTTTCTCTGCTTGGTTGATTCCTAGATTTCATTATTGCATCCTGTTTCTTTTTGTTAGTTGGCCCTAGATTTTCAGCGTGTTCTGTTTTTCTCCACAATTGAGCCTATAGATGATAAAGGTCTTCACTGATCACGTAGGATGCAAGGGATGCCTCCAGAAGGATATCAACCCTTACCTCCTAACCCTCCAGAAGACAACTACCATAGAGAGGTAGAAAATCAATCCGACACTGGAAGTGTTATTGCTCCTCCGTTGGATAACTTGGAAGGCGCTTTGGTCACGATTGAAAATCTTACTACATCTGTGTCGGTAACTCCTCTCGAACCACTTTTGGTTCGTTTAGACTCCCTTGGGAACATCATAGATGAAGAGATCCCATGACTACCAGAGAGGATATTTACCAAAGCATATATGGGATCCATAGAACCAATCTTTGGTGACGAGTATAGGACTCCTGTTCGTCCTAGCACCGCAGTAGAAACCAATCCCACACTTGCTTGTTCTATATGGAGGACTTCATCGAGACGTGATCTCTATGAACATTTTGAATCCTTTTGACAACCCTTTCAACCTCATGACCCTCCCAGTGAAACAGGACCATCCGGTCAAACCATGAATCACCCAGTCGATCAGGTTATTCACCCTACTGCTACACCAACATAAGTCCATCCTAATGCTGGACTCATCACCTCTACTCATCCCAAAGCACTTCAATCTCTACCCCCATTTCTACAATCTTTTACTCTACAGCTCCACATGTTCCACATGATCCTACTGGGACATCTTCTCACCCGAGAACGTAGACCCCTGCTGGCCAAATACAACCGGCTGGAGGGAAACCACCATCCAACGAACCTTTGCTTCCTAGAGGACTACCTTTCCATGGCGGGCCTACCCCTCCCGGGGGATAAACCAATTTTCATACTCCTCCTGGAGGGCAACCTTCGTTTGCCAGTCACACCCCAATCGTAAATCCACCGCTGGCAGGGGGGAAACCCTCGTTTGCTGGAAACCCTTCACAATCCTTGGGAGTACTTTCAGGAGTCATTTTTACCCAACCCCACGCTGGGGGCCACTTGTATAATAACCCACTAGGAGGAGTATCCAATCCTGTCCCTTCCAGAACATCTTATAGGCAATCTTATCCGGGTGGCATCCCAAACACTACCTGGAGTTCTCTGGGACCATAGTCTTATCCTCCTCATGGGCCTCATGTGTATCCACCTCTGGGATCTACTCCTTACCATTCTCAAGGGAAAAATGTTTATCCTCCTTAGGGGAAAATAAATCACCCGGCCTATAATGTTCAGAACCCACCGGGTTATGCCAATGTTTCTCATGCATCATCAAATCCTTCTTACGCTAGCCAAAAACAATCGTATGTAGGAGGACCTACTAGTTACAACTATCCACCTAACCCAGTCTATGGTCCTACTGGTGTTCCTATGCCGCACCAATATCATTCGCAAATTAACTAACAGCTACCTTTCCTTGTGACTCTGGATCTCCCAAACTTATCTCGGTTAACTAATGATCCTATTTCTCATTCACCGGTTTGGCCAGTCATTCCAGCTAAACTACCTTCTGATATTCTGAAATTTGACGGAAACCCTAGCGAAGATCTGAACAACCATGTGATGAATTTACATTTGTGGTGTTCATCAAACTCCTTCATGGATGATTCTATACGTTTTCATCTTTTCCAGTGAACACTTACGGGTTCAACGACAAAGTGGTATATGGAACTACCACATGCTTCTTTTCATGATTTCAATTCCCTTGCCATGTCTTTCCTCACGCACTTTCAACTGCCTATTCGCTACGAGATAGGTACTGAAATCTTGACCTCCCTTCGTCAAACTAACTCTGTGCATATCTCTGACCATAGTCATGAGTGCAGGCGATGACAAAGGATGATCAAGGCAGTCATTCTTGACATACTATTGGTGGAATGGTTTACTAAATCAATGTTACCCCCAATCTCTCGTGATGTCGCTATGGGTGGTGCAATCAAAGAGGAACAAGCCATCGCTCAGGCTTAGTACTTAGATTTGGTTTATTCCCAATCAGGTACTTTGTATGATTTGCTTCCGAATGCTGCTCGAGCTAATACCGATCCTTCTAATCCATCATCCTCATCTCATGCGAATGGTGTTATTGGTTCCGTCAAAACTCAATCTTTTTCCAAATCGACTACAGCCTCCTCTACCTCCCCCCAAACTTAGATCTCTGAGGTGAATGCAGTTCAATCTGTCCCTTCACAACAATCCGGAGGTAAGAATAAGAGAAAGAATAAATCAAAAAATAATAATGAACAACCCAAAAATCAAACACCTACTACCGAAAAGAAACCACAACAGAAACTGAAATTCCTGTGCATCATTTGTGGTGATGATCACCACACTCGATATTGTCCACTTTGCAATGAAGTGGCCAAAATTTTCCAAGGGAAGTCACAAACCACTATTCTTACTCAACCTTTTCCACAACAACAATCCATGGTTTCTCAAACCCCCTCTCCCGGGGGCATTTCTAGCGATCCTAATGATGAGACCTCGTCGATTGCACATATTTATATGTTTAATGGGATCAATTTGACCACTCTCTCTAAGACATACGACACACCGGGTAACCCTGAAAAAGGAAAAGACACTAACGGTACCGGTACTTTACCGGATCCATCATCATCCTCCATTAGTATTCCATCGGTTAATCCTCCGTCTGGACCACTCCATATTGAGAAACCCACGTTCGACTCTATCTTACGCCCTCCTAAGAGCACTATCCGCAAAGCTACCTTTAATCCTAGTTCACGTGTCGCCCAGAATTACAACATTGTTGAAAATTTGTCTCAAGCACCGTGTGCTATGTCTGCGTTAGAAGTTCTACAACACTGCCCTAGTCAATGTAAAATTCTCTTGGCCACTCTTGGTGCTGTTGATCCTGAGTAATCCAGTCAGATCATGTTTAACCTGGACAATTATGCATCTCGACTCTCCCACCAACTTGCTTTCCAAGTTGATGTTGTTATTCACAATCAACAAATCCATCGAACTATTCTAGATGAGGGAGCCTCGACTTGTGTCATGTCTTTGGTGTGTTGGAAAGGTTTAAAATCACCAGCACTCAACAAATCCCCAACGATGTTACGCGCCTTTGACGGGTGAGGTTTTTATTCCCATGGGCTTTTACAGTCCCTGCCCATCCAATTGGGTGGAAAAACTGTTACTGTTGATGTCGAGGTGGTCGATGCTCCCCTTGATTACAACTTGTTACTTGGAAGAAGTTGGTTTTATGCTACGATTTCCATTGCCTCATCAATTTTTCGATGTGTCCAATTTCCTCATCAGGGAAAAATTGTCACTATTGATCAGTTGGATTTCTACATGATCTATGCTCGCGTTCCCGCTACCAACAATATTCCTTTCCTGGGAGACCACAAGATCACGTATGAAAGAGTTGGTGTTGGCTTACTGAAAGATTCTAGCCTCATGGGTACCTTCCCTACACCAGTTCCACTGACTACACATCATATTGTCACCGTCGATATGATTTCGAACGTGGCTTATCAATCTTTGGAATCATCTGACCCTTGGATTATACCTCATCTATTGGAATTCGATGCACTAGGTGACACCGTGCTACTTAGTCCAGCCGAAATGTCATACGATTATACCCAATCCGCTTCTCCCTCGTCGTATGAACAACATCTCTTGGCGCCCGACAGTTCCTCGATGCAATCACGGTTGAGTTCCTTGTCGTCTGTGATCGACTACATTTCCCCAACTTTTCCTTCAGATGAATCTATTCCAGAGATGCTTCACATTGACAAGTTAACTTGGAATAATACTCGTCATTGATCCTCTTTTCTTCCCCCTCGTGAAGAAATTTTTGAAGATATACGCTCTATCTCCCCTCCTGGTGTTGATTTTTCATCATCTCCCATGATTTCAACTTCCGACGATTTGGATCCAGTAGTGGACATGGTGATTTCTTCGGTAGGATTATTGGAGCCTGATCTCCTTACTCCTATCGTGACCCTTGACATGTGTTCCTTCTCGAGTGATTATCTTCCATCCATCGAAGATCTCCTGGAGGCCATGACCGAGTTTTGTCCCTTGACATGGTATCCTTCTAGAGCGTTATCCTCTTGGAATCCATGATTAGGATGAAACTATGATCATAGTTTATCTTCTCCGTGGCAAGCTCGTTAAAAAATGAAACAGAGACCTTGAGCATAGTTCTTTTCCTATGTCAAGCTCATTAAAAATGAAACAATCACCTCTCTTGAACCTTCTTTTCATCCACCCTTCTCCTTTTTCTCATCTACTAGAGAAATTGGTGACGACCTCAGAGCCGGTGAATGAATTGAAGTTTGGAAGGCATGTCTCCAGCCTTTGATAATCATTCTGGAGTTAAGCCACTAGCTTTCAAGCTGGGGGCATACCAAGCTTAGTCTTTGTTCTTTCTCATGCTCATAAATACATGAGAATGCATCCAGGTAGAATTTTATCTCTTTTTCGGACCTGTATGGATACATGAAAAAGGAACTCCATGGAGTCTCCTTTAAGCTCTTTTCAGACTCTCTAAACATGAAAAGATTTCCGAGTGATCTTGCTTCCTTTCCCACTCGTTAAAAGGTTTGAAAGGGCATCTTTAGAGTGATAATTTATCTCTTTTTCGGCCTCGCGAGACTAACATTACAAAAAAGGACAACACTGGAGTCACCTTTAAGTTATTTTCAGACTCTCTAAAGATGAAAAGATTGCCGAGCGACCTTGTTCTCTTCACGCTCGTTAAAGTATTTGAAGAAAATGTCTGTTGAGCGATGGTTTATCTCTTTTTCGGTCTCATTAGACTACTTTATAAAAAAGGAACAAAGAGAGTTCTCTTTTAAGTGTTTTTCCAAACTCTATAATCATAAAAAACCTTCGAGTTTCCTGTATTTGGACTCGATAAACAAAACATCGACAGGCCCATACGGGATTGAACCCTTACTTCTTCCAGTTCGTTAAACAAAGGAAGAGGAACTTACCAAAGGTGAGTTTTATCAAGCATGTGTTATCCTCCTTGAGCTCATTAAATTAAAAAGAGGTACTCATCTATCTAGATGGGGGAAAAAATTGAAAGAAGCAAGCCAAGCATTTTTTTGAGAACATTACCAAGTAACTCTTAGAGTCTCCCTTGAACACAACACTTTGTCTTTGCACGCATTTCATCCGTTGAACATCTGCATTGAGACAATCCTTTGAGTTTCTTTTACTCCTTTGGGTCACCCGACGTAAGTCACAACATCCACTGCACCATCAAGTTTTGTTCCATGTCATGTTTTTGCTATCGTGCCTCAGTGTTCAAGGGAAGTATCCGCCTTGAGAGTCAGCCATAAAAAATATCTTGTCTCAATACCCATGTCAGTCCATGTTCATTTGATCTACCAAATTAGATCTCTGTGTCTGTTTTGTGTCATTGATGGGGGATACATCAAGGCCCTCCTTCAACGAGTCTATTCCTGTCGACTTCAACACATTATCCAGGGACTAGACTTAGAAACCAGTTAGTACTTTGGGACCTGCATGCCTCAATGGCAGGCCTCCTCACATTCGTTAGTGGGTTTACATCATTGAACTCTGATCGGATGATTCCATAGATGTTCAACTTCAACTCATCCATTCACATTCGTTGGAATGTAATAGAGTACCTTGGGAATCATTGACATTAATGGTGATCTCCCTCGTGCTTGTTAACGGTTTACATCATTGACTGGTAATCAAGTGGTTTTTTCCATGTTCGAAGTCATGATATATATTCACATGGTTATATTCGTACTACATTGGGATTGGTAAGAAGACCCTGGGTTGAGTGATCACTCTGATATGTACTTTTCCTAGGTTGCGATGGAGTTTCTCTTGAACAATAACACATATATTGTTACATAGATCCACTTTGTATTGGTCGTGGCTATGTCTTATCATCTCGTAGATCCACTTTGTATTCTTCATGGCTATGATCAGTTCAGGTCATAAGAGTATAGATCCACATTGTATCCTCGGTGGCTATACCTTTTATCAATACAATTATGGATCCCCAGTGTATTTTATGGTGGCCATATCTTGCAAGTCTTGATCACCCAAGCATAGGTATGCCTGCCTTGGGTTTGAAACATGTCATAATATTTGTTGGATGTTTGTGTGTAGCTTCTGTCAGGTTCTCTGCATCTATACCCTTTCTTGAAAGTCTACAAAGCATTTTAGTTATCAATTCCTATATTCTAACTTCATACTTTGGGGGGCAATCTGTTACACATCGAAATTACTAACTTTGATAGTGTCGCAAGTGTCGTCATTACAAGTGTCGCAAGTGTCACATTTTTCTCACAAGTGTCGAAAGTGTTAAGGAAAGCATACTGCCATGATGCCTATGTCATGCCTATAACGACATGAGAAGGACACTTGACACACATCAAACACTTGATTTGGAAGAGGAGGAATGGTTAACTGGGCTTATGAACCTCTTGCCATCTGAAAGAACCCAAAAAAATGAGTTTTTGGAGGAGAGCGCTCCCCTATACCTCTCTCAGGAGTGCTGGCGCTCCTTTATAGTCTATCTGGGAGCGTTATAACACTGTATCAACCCTTTTCAAGGAGCGCTCCTACTCTCAGGTGTGCTGGCACCCCCCTAAATCCTACTTGGGAGCGCTATAATGCTCTGATGGCCCTTTTGAGGGAGCGCTACCTATTCTGGGCAGCAGTTGGTTTGTTGAGAAGAATGGTTAAAGATATTTTCAATCTTGGAAGGTAGTTGGATTTGAATCCCTAGTCTAGCCATGATCTTAGGGAAGATCCCTAACTCAAGGAGGAAAATACTCAACTCACGCGAATGGTATCTCAAGTGGTTGAGCCTCTCCAAGGCTATATAAGCAAGCTTTCTCATGGTGAAAAGGGACCTGGATGAAGAATCATACCAAACTTATGATCTCATAAGTGATATTTGGAGAAGGGATGAGAAGCATGAAACCTATGATCTCATAGGAAACACACAGTGAAGTGGAGGCTAATCAGTGAAGCTATCGTCATTCCGATTGTGGAGCTTTTGAGCAAGGGTCAGGCAAGGAGAACTTGACGAAACTGCTACATTCCATCTATGGCTGTAAGTAACATTTTGTGCTCATTAATGTAATATGCTTGGCCTATTTATTTCTAATTTGTGTTTGACATTACATGAATTTGTCTCTAAGTAGATAGGTCCGCTTCGAACTAATCTCGATAGAATATGAAGTGGTTGTACTTTGTTTGTCTACAGGGCTTATCGAGGAGCTCAAGATTGGAGTTCAACTCAGAGTGTGTAGGGACAAACACCGGTAAAAGGTATGTATTTCCTCCTTCCTCTTCATGCATTAGTTTGTGTAGGCCTAAAAGGAAGTCAATGACCATGATAAGCACTTTCTATCTTAGAGTTAAGAGTCTAGCTCTTTGAGGAGATCTACCTGTCCGTAGGAAGGTTTTATTTCAACAGAAACCTCTTTGCCTGGGCGCTCCTTCTTCGACCATCCTGTAGAAGTTCCAAAATTGGTGAAACATGACCAACATTTCCTCAAAACCTGGTCAAGGGCCAAAAGGCCCCCAACACTCACCCGTGACCCGTCCTGAGTCACTCTGATCTGAGAAACTCTGCTTTGAAGGCCTTGAGCTTAGCTCAAGCTTCCTCGACTTGCTTCTTCACCAGAGCCTCCTGTTTGGCGAAATCCTGAATGAATTTCTTGGTGACAAGCCCTTCCAAGCATTGTTCCACCGTGGTGACCACTTGTTCCAGCTGTGCACCTTGTCCCTCGATCTCTTCAAAAAGTGTGCAGGCTTCGTCCTACACTGGCTGGAGTCTCTGGTCACTTACATGACTCGAATCTGGATGGTATTGAACTTTTTCTAAACTGTTCACACCTCATGTGACCTTTTCATCTTCTCTACCGCTGAAAGCAGCTTCAACTGTGCTCATAGTATTGATGCTTGTTTGTTTTCCTCCTGGAGTTGTGACTCCAATGTTCTCAGTTTTGGGTCTTCTGCAAGGCACTCATAGGTCTGCACACTTTGGTTACTTAGTTTCTTGCATTCTAAAGCCAATGCCTTGATTCTTTAGACTGTGCTCTCGACAATTTATTCCCTCTGATATCGTACTTCTTACAGAGTGCTCAACACTACTTGTAGTTCTAGTTCTGCTACTCTTGCTTGAATCTACTGAATGGATTTAACAAGCTTCCCCACTTGTCTCTCATATGTCTCTTATTCCATCTATACTAGTCCTGACACAGAGTGAAGTGGTCTAATTACTGCTTCTCCAACCCCAATCTGCTCCACGAGCAGTTGGTATTTTTCTCTCTGGATCTTCTCTCTGTCCTCTTCAAACTTTTCCTGTAGGTCATCTTTCTCTTGCTACACAACTCAACGTTTCTCTAGTGCTTCCTCCTTTTCTTTCTTCAAGGCCTCTGTGGCATGCTATTTTTATTCCTATACTCATCGAAGGAGAGCCTCTACCACATCTGCTAATCTGCGTAGTTGGGCAGGCTCATCTCCCACTTCTATACCCCTTGATGATGATGGTGTAGTAGACACTGCATGGCTCGAGTAGAGGGATTGTTGTACCCCTTTCAGATCTGCCTCGATCCTATCATACGTTGTCTCTTACTTTGTTTCATTTTTTTGAAAAATATTATTTGAACTGTCTGCTACAACTGCGATGATGAGGTCAATATCATCCACTGTAAGCACAGTCTGTTACTGGGGTTTTTTGGCTTGTGACTTCTTCCACGTTGAGGGTTTCTTCAAAGAAACCTTTATTTTCTTTGATGTATCGGCCTTGGTAAGTTGATCCTTAGGCGGTGTCACTTCGCTCTTTTCCTTCTTGTCTTCTTCCCCTTCCTCCTCCTGGTTTAATTCGTCACCTCCTCCTCCTCTAGGTGAATCAGATGCAGTTTCCTCCGATCCACTGTTTATTTCCTGCACCTCTTCCTTCTTCTTCATCTTCTTAGCGCTTCTTGGTCCATCATATTCTTCTTGGGTGACCACAGGAATTTTGATGATATTGGGTTGGAGAGCTCTATCTTCTTGACTGGTACAAGGAATTCAACCGACCATTCCTTGGTTATCTCCTCCATGTCTTCATCAATTAATTTATAGTACAACTGCAACTCCTCCTTGCTCTCATCCATGTGCACAGTGATGTAAATGAAGTGCCTATCTACATGGAACTTTGCTATTAGCACATAAGTATGCAAGATACCCAAGGTATGGAGTCATTAGATGCGAAGTGACTCAATGGATGCATGGTTTTGTAAGTAATAAAATTAACGGAACACTGCGTTTTATTTCCACTACTTTCATGGTTTGTAAGTAATAAGTGTGGAAGACAACGTTTGATTTCCACTACTTTGCCATATCACTTGAATACCACAAGGTGGCAAACCTCGCGGCCAATGGTTCAGACGGATTGACTTCAGGGAAGGTCACTTCCTCCAGAATCTCCCAAGCGACAAAGGAAATGAGAAACAACAACCAGGTGAAGTGAAACTCGTAGCCCTGGTCCTATGCTTCGCGTAAATCCTTCTCCAACTGGTTGACGAGGTAGCTCAGCCAGTTCATCTGCATCCCTTCAATGCACTTTTCTGTAAGGTCAACGATGAACCTCATGACTTGCGTTGGTCTGTTCTTCCTGACGAGATTACCAGTGATCAAATGGAAATCTAGGCGCACTATGCCATCTTAGATGGAGGCTACCTTGTAGCCCCACTTCCCCTTCTCCACACCACTATAGGTTTCCTTTATTTGCTGCACTAAGGCACGATCTACAACCTTCCCTGGGTATAATTTTTGAGGGTTTTATCCCTGCATGCTTAATCCAGTGATCATGTGGATCAACACCGGATCCACAGTCACACGCATGTCTAACCATAGATAATCTCCATGGTAGCACGACATGAATATTTTAACGCACATGTTAACCTCTTGATGTCTGCTGAAGTGAGGTATCTTCATGACGTTGAGGATGGTGGACCTCGCAATCTCCTTAGTCCATGGCTAGGGGACTATCTTTGGTTTCTTCCCCATTGTCTTTGTCAAGTACTTATGCAGTCCGAGCAATGCATAATTCTTCCTGTCTCTTAGGTTAAAGTCATTGATCTTGAGATCAGGGATCAGTACTAGCTGCATTCCAACTGCATGTATCCCCTTCGAGAGGTACGCAGTGATGAGGGTGTATTCAAAATCTCTCGTGACACTGTCAAGACCAACCACGATAGCTAGAGGTAGGATGTAGTCGGGCAAGACCGACAGGATGAGCTTCTCATTTGCCAGGTTGTCGCGGTGTTTTCTTCTTTTCTCTGTCACGGTTCGGGATGGCCCATATAGACGTGCAGTCGATGGGGATGCTTGAATTCCTCTCTTCAATGAGGCCTGTACTCCTGAAAATATGACCTTCTTAGCCATAATGTCTTTTAGGATCTCCTCCATAGACTTCTCTATTGCCCTGCATTCACCTAACATGCATGCTCGAGATCAGATATCTCGGGTAGGTATAAAAACATTCAAGGTAAGAAAAATGGGTGGTGAGGTCTTAATAAGCACAATGCGATAACAATCATTTCTCTGTGGGCTCAGATAATCACAATTTGCAAAAGTTTCCCCGGTAGGACATTCGACAGATTAAATAGAGAAAGTTGTAACAGATTCCTCCAATGAGTAGGAATGCCTCAATCCATCCATTATGGAGTGGTCCCAATGGTCCAATGGAAATATTTCTGGCAATAATTGTGTTTCTCGTTGTTCTGGAGCATCATTCTAATGGTCGAGAATCCTCCAACGGTCATATTGCTTCCCCATGGTGAAGTGCCAATCTGCGTTGTTCTGCTATTCCAGCGAGGTTCAAGTTCTGCAAGCCTGCTTTCTATGAAGTCTTCTATGGAACCTCATGCAATTTTTCTAGATTTTCTTTCTTTTTACTGAGCTTTGTTTCCTTCTTTCTTGTAATTTGGGTCGTTGGATTCCTCTTTCCATTTTTATTCTTATCTTCTCTTAGCATAGTAACTTCGCACTGCCGAGGGTCTTTCAAAGGGTTTAAGTGGAATACCTCTTCTCTTATTACTTTAGGGGTAGGTTCTCTTCTCTCCTGCATGGATAGGTTCTTTAATCCTTCTTGTGTTCTTTCAACCTTGACAGCTAGTTCTCTATCCCTTAGTTGCTTCGACTTGTCCTCCTATTCTTCTATTAAGCACACTATTCTCCTAGCCATGAAATCCCTTAATTCTTTCTTTTTCTTTTCTATAGCTTCATGTTCTTCTTTCCTTTGGATCTGGTCTTTCGCAATGCAAGTCCTTCCTAACAAAAGTGCAAAAGGAGTGTTGTTCTCAACAAAATTAACAACCTCAAATTTTTCTTCTGTCGATGCTCCATGAGAAACTATAGGTACATGAGTGAGTCTTCCACATAGGGTTATCATCCTTCCTTTAAATAATCATATCCCTCATAATGAAGGAATCATAACAGGCTTTCCAAAAATTTCCCAAGTACTTTCTATCATGATATTCACTCGTGTTTCTGCATCTAATACACAGTCTATGTCAAAGTTTCCTATTCTTGTTTCTATGCACTCCTTCTCTTTTAAGATCTCTGGTAAACTGATGTCTCTACGATCATTCAATGTTTCTTTCATCTGCAATAATATAGTCTCTAATTATTTATAGTGTTCTAGTATATGCTTAGTCCCTTGACCTTCCTCATAGTTTTCTTGTCCCATATTCATCTTTTCAACTTTAGCAATCATTCTAGGGAAGTCCAAAAATTCATTTCCAATAGCTTTACAACAAAGACAAATAGGAGCTCTACCAGGGCATTCCTTAGAAAGATGTCCTGATCTTCTGCAACTATAACAAAGAGTCAATCCTCTTGTTCTCTTAAATGATCCCCAACCTTTCCTATATTGCGCACTGGGATCACAGTGATGACCCTGCAAAAAATTATTTCTAGGATCCTTCATACACTTGTTAGTCCAAAAATTCTTTCTATGCATAGGAATAACATATCTTTCACTATTTATATCATATCTATTCATATCACATATTTTTTCTTCTAGTTGTGCCCTAGTTTTCAGACTGGGAAAAAATCTATCAAACATACCTAGATCCATTCTTTCGAAACAAAAATTTCCACTTATCTTACCATTATCAGAGCACAAATCTTTAAGTTCTTACCTCTTTTCTTTAGATATGATTCCCTTCTTAGCATAGAACTTCACAACTTAAGTAGAATACTGCACACCACAATAGAATATCTACACACCGAGATTTCTCTTTTCTTAAGTTCCTAGCAATCATAGTTTCAGGTCTCGACAATGGAACCATTTGTTGGTACAGGGGTAGAACCAGGGTTCAACACTTCAACAACCCACCAACAAAACCCTAACTACCGACCCTTTTGGAAACACCTACGAAGCATATGAAGTCTCACCTGAGGTAGAGGCAGGGGGGGTTGCAGGACTCAAGTATCTACAACCTAGTTGGGACACAGATCTGTGATCAAAATACTTAACAGAGCACTTAGTGAGTAAAAATCATTAGTCTTTAACCCCTTTATTCACATCGCAGGTTAAAACCCTATTTACAGAACAACACAATATTAATTCAGGATTAAGCACATATAACCATTCAACACATAGCATCAAAGAAGATCTAGCATTCATTCAGATCATAAGCACTAAACTTTCATAGATCTATCTAACATAACAATGCACTAAGAAAATAAAAGAACAATATAGCACAAAGCACATAACATAGGATATATGTGGTTCACCCCAATGTGGGGATATGTCCACCAACTCTTCTTCTTCTTTAGTAGCTTCTTCCAATCTTCTTACATTCACAGAGCCACAAAGACAACTCCGCATAGGATAGAAGATTTGCACGCACCTCACCAGATCCTCCTTCCTCAATCTTGGCACAACACAGAGCCTTCTTACAATCACTTGCACTTAGCTCTACAAGTTCTCAATACACAGTATGCACAAAGCCTTCTTACAAATCATACAGGACTTGCACTTAGCAAAATCCCCTACATATATTGCACAAATCCAACTTATATCTCGTACCACTTCTTAGATCGGTTAGATTCCTATTTATACATTAAAAATGAGGCCTAAGCATGGGTAAACCCATGGGACAACATCCCATACCCGTTACATAAACCCTAAAACCAAAAAATCCCACAAAAGGGGGCGAGATCCTGCGATCTCCACTTCGCCTGGGTGCTCTGTCTTCGACCAACCTATCGAAGTCCCAAAACTGGTCAAACATGACCAACGTTTCCTCAAAACCTGGTCAAGGGACAACATAAAGCCCGGAGTGGGAAAATATTGTAAGGTGCTAGGTCTAGACCATGGTACAACTTCAGGAGAAACAGGGGTGTTGAATCTTTCCAAACCGAGACTAGGGGGGGAGAAATCAGTAGGAAGACTCCCAAAATTTAAAATTCTTGAAACTCCAACATATGGTAGAATAGGAAAACTAGAAGCATTTAATGGATTTTTAAAGAAGGACTATGTAAATTATAGCAATTGAGGTACCTCCTTGAGAGGTGATTCCTTTTCTGATAATTTTCTCTTGGTTAGATTTAGGTGTCGCTAGAGGCAACTACAGAGTGGACCTCATGTGTCTACTTTTGGGAGCTACAACTGAAACAATGGAGTCACCAGATGGAAGTTGCAATATTGAAGGTACTTATTTCTGATGCACCTTTAGAATTAGAATTTCTTTGTTATTGTTACCCAGGGAAATGTCTTCAATTCGTTCCCCATCAATGACGCCAAGAAATGTTAGCACTTAGAGTCACCCTCAGATTGCGGGAGGATAATCCCAATACCCATCAATTTTTTTGGTGGATGTTAGTTTTATATGAGTGGAGGTCAATGGAAAAAAAATCAGTATATGAATGAGGTTCAACACAGAAATGGACAAGAAATGCACAGGGAAGTGAGGGCCATAGCTAACTTCAGTCAGGGAATTGAGTTTAAGTGTGAGCAGAGGGAAGACTTAGTGAGAAAGGTGAAAAAGACTACTATGAGCATTAGGCTTTCAAGAAACTTGGAGAAGAAAAAATTAGACTCGAGATCACTCTTGACTTCAAGCTTCAAACACTAAAATATGTCCAAAAAACATAGTCACAACAACACAATGATCAAACCTACATCACCATGCAACTACAACAACTTGACTGGATCCTCCATGCCCGAGCCATTCAATTTAAGAGGGGAAAAACTCACAAGGAAGATGACTAAAACTGGTCACAATACCACTGCAATCAAACCTACATTACAACAACATAACAAACCTCGACTGGATCCTCCATGTCTGAGTGTTTTAGCACAGTTTTTACAAAGATATGAAAAGAGGATGAATTCTATTAATTTGAAAGTCTCAAATCCGATACATAACTAGAGAATAGTTCTGGAATCAAAACATTACAAAATAGGGAGCTCTGCTAAACCAGTTCACAAACATAAAAAAAATCAAAACTACTTATTTATACTCAGAACAGTCCCCGACTACTAGGAGTGTGATATGATCACTACAATTAAAGATTTGCGTTGATGAATTCTTCTTTCAGACTGAACGTGCGTTCCTCTCTTAGACGCGAGCTTAAATCAACATGGGTTTGCAGGGAAATTTGCTCACATGGGTACCACGGGCTAACGGTTCAATATTCCATGGACGACTCCTCCATACTTCTAATTACTGAGTGAGTCAAGGTTTCAACCACCCGACCTAACTTCCATTAACTGCCTTTCCTCGGAGATTGAACGAGACATAATTCTTAGGGGCGTGGCCATGTGGTGCTCTCAGACATGACACTATATGAGCATGTGATTTCGGGACCGCTCAAAGTGGTTTGGGCTCATACCACTTTTGGGCCCGCAATCCATCTCCTTTATCCATGCAACATATTCACCACACCATGGTTTCCATTGTGGGACCACTTAAGAAAATTATCAGCCGAGCACGTTGCGTCCCCGCAATAGACTGTGGCCGCTGATATGGTCATGATCTGAGATCTTTGGCACTAAAAAATAACACCTCCCGGAGGATGATCTAATGTGGAGGCCTGAGATCACCATGCTGATGTGTCATGGATGAAGAGGTGACAAGTGTCACTCGAGAACAAGCTAGAGGCATGTCTGAGAATGCTTGAAAAGAGTGCCACTTGTCAGCGCTAAGCGGTTGCCACGCGTCTTGGCCTTTGGGGCTTGGGCGCTAGCTCCTTTTCCTTTGGCTCCTATTTTAAACGTGACCTAGGGCCATGACCTCATGCTTATCCCATATGAAATTTTAGGATTTTTCATTTCAGGAGGCTTCACTCCACTTGATTCCAAATATCCCAATGCATGAAATTGCAAAATGGCCTTATTCAGATCGACAGTCAGAATCGCTTTGAAATTGATGGCCATGATTGCTTCCCCAAAACCCCAGTCACCAGCCACTTAATAAGCACTAGATCCTTTTCCTTTGGCTCCTTTTTAAACGTGACCTAGGGCCATGCCCTCAAGCTTATCCCATATGAAATTTCAGGATTTCGCATTTCGGGAGTCTTCACTCCACTTGATTCCAAATATCTCGATGCTCAAACTTGCAAAATGGCCTATCCATATCTATGGTCATACTTTTTTTTAATTTGATGGCCACGGTTTTCTTACTCGAAAACCATAGTCACCAACCACTTAATAGTCGCTTACCCTTCTTTATGGCCCCACTTTCCATAGGACCTTAGGCTGTGACCCTGGGCCCAACTTCCGAGCATTTCAGGACTTCGCATTTCACGAACTTTCATTTTGATCCATGCTAAAATATTTTATTCGTGAAACCACAACTTATCGGATCTGGTGCCACGCATCCCTGCTGGATCGGATGACCCACGCTAATTTTGAGTTTCAGGAGTCCGGACCTTCCAAAAGAATGCAAGCCATCGATCGATTCGCCTGATGGATCTCAGACATTGGAAGATTAAAAATTCCTTATGCTTATGATTATAACCTGAAATGGAATGGTCTGAATGCTAGATCTTGGGCTCGCGGCTGCGACCTGTATCAACAAAGACTTGGATGACTAGTTGGGGGCTCATAAATAAAAAGGGTGAGCGACTGAGACAAAGAGTAAAATGATCAACCTCAGAGAAAAATAAAAATCTTAGGGCCAATACTTCTCAGGTAAGACAACAAGGAAAAATAGGTCATTCAAACGGACGAGGGAAAACAGAGGAAAATTTACAAGCCGACAGGGAAAAACTTAAGACTTAGTCTACGAAAAGGAGAGAGACAGGGAAAAATTATAGACCTAGTAAGAAACCAAAAACCCATGAGACTCTGACAATGTTATGTGATAACACAACATAAAGGAGACACCAATCCCCTTAGCTGATCACCAACTCAACAATGCTTGTAAATACCAATTTTACTATAAACATCAATCTCTTCAAGTTGCCAATAGTACCATATTATCTATTTCATTCAAGCCTTCATCTAGGCCAGTCTGTTGTTCTGTCTCTATTGTGACTGTTCCCAATCCTACATAGCTTCAAAATTTCATTTTTCCTTGCACCTCCCATCATCCCTTTACATTATCTTCCTTTCATTCTCTAGCATCCTTGGACCTCAAATCCTTAGATATTATCTTCACATGATTCACACTTACTTTCACTACTCACTCTTCCATCCTATATTCATTCTTCATAGTTAACTATATTCGAGCATCGTTACTTATACATTCCATACTTCCATGAATTTGTCCATATACAAAAGTATGTCCATGGAGTTGGATCCATATATCTTAAGAAATGGGTTGTGAAATTCATTAGAAAACAACATAGAACCCCATTTGCTCTCGTGTGCGATCTTCTCTCATACCACAGTGTAGAATTCAACACTCAACAATTGTTGGATTTTGTCTCTCAAATCAATCTTGGTCGTTGATGCATTTTATACCCATCAAAACAAAAAATACACCCTTAGTACTCAACAACCGTCAATATATCCTTGATTTGATCTTGACCATCGATATTCTTTAGCATATTAGGAAAATGTTTAACCACACCAAACAATCATCGTCTGATTTGGACCTCCATTCAATCACATCTGTTTATCTACTTAAATTTCCTCAATAGCACACCATGTGATCATGAATATTAGCAGGCGTTTGATATGGATCTCAGATTAATCTCAACCGTTGATCCAATTTTCACATAGCTTAAACCTTCATCTCAAAAACACCATCCAATCATATCTCAATTTTATCTCGATTGTCGATTTGTCTTTATGGATTTACTGTGGGTCTAAGGAATATCTATTCTTCATTTAAAACTTGCATGACCTTCAAATTACACCCTCAAGTTCCCACACACTCATTTTTCACCCATACTTAGAAGCATTTCCAATCATTTCTCCATAGGTCTAAGGCATATATTTTCATACTTTTGCAACCTCCTGAGTGTACCTTCACTTTCTGCAGCACTCACTTTTCACCCATACTTATAATCTTTTCTAAGTATTTCATCATGGGTCTACAAGACATCATAAGTCATCATATCTCTCATGCTATGGATAGTCCGATCTATGACATGTGGAAACCTCATGGTCATCGTATCTCTCATCCTTTGGGCTATCTGATTTGTGACAAATGGAAACCTCCTGGGTTGTCATATCTCTCACCCTTTAGGCCGTCCAATTTGTGACAAGTGGATACCTCTTGGGCCATCGGATATTTCACCCTTTGGGTTGCCCGATCACCCTCTGGTGTTATACAATTATTTACCACCTATTCATTTGATGGGAATCATATCTAGGTTAATAATATGAAACAATGAATTAGACCACTTTTCCCCTAAGTTTGCAGTCCCTTTTTCCCTGGTCACTGGTTTCCTTTTTATAGATTATGACCAAAAAGTGCTAGTCGCCCCTTGTCTTCTTGCAAAGGGTGATCGATCACTCCTTGCAAGAATTCAAGGCACAACCATGTCTGTCACTCCCTATTTAGGATTGGTTTTTGTGAGATGATATTAAACCCCATATTCTTCGTGATTCGACCTCGAGAATATTTTTATCTTGGGCATGGATATCTTATCCAAACTACCCTTTGATCTTATCTCTACTATCCTATAAATAATTGGGGTCTCTCATGGGAAAAGGGGGGAGAAAGGAGAAAACAAAGTTATTTCGGTAGTTTGATTATAGATCTTGGGAAAGGACGACATCAAATTATTTGTAAGGTGTAATTCATTTGTTTTATTAATAGAATATGTACAAGATGTTTCCCTATACCTAGATGTGTATGTAATTGTTATATTTCCTTATGGAGGATTAATGTTTTCATGTGTTATGATACATTATTAGATATATCATTAATTTATACATGAATAGATTGATCTTGTGAAAGGTTTGTGTGTCTCTATGTGTGCAAATCTAATATGGTAAGAGAGAATGGAATCTTCATGGAAGCTAGAAGCTAAGGAGCATGCAGGGATAGCCGTCGGATCACCGAGTAAGCCTTTCATTCCATCAATTTCTAGATAATTTTCGTGTATGAATTAGATATAGGAAACTATGTTGTTTATATCTCTAGTCTATCATAGGTATAGGAAGGAGCCTAAGGGAGGTATCTCCTGTAGGGTTCATTTACCCTAAAACAATCTAGTGACTCCAATGGGGAAACTATTGTTGTTTAGTTAGTTTCTTCCTCAACTTTTGAATTCATATTATCAATATATTTTCTTGTTGTAAGCACCATTTTTTGTTCTTGATCTATCAATAAGTCTTTTTTGTGGCTATTGTAAAGTATTCAGACCTAGATATGATAGATATGCTTCAAATATATTAGTTTTCACACTTGCATGATCATAGTCAGGGGATAGCTGTGTCCACAGAGAGACCAAAACCTCGTGGTCTCTAGATTCTACATTGTAGGGAGAAACCAACCCCTTTTCATCACTAGTTGTTCCAATGTAGGGTGCAACCAGGCTGAGAATTATAATACAGAGAGCAATTAGTACCTTCTGGTGTCCCTCTAGCCCTTTGCAAGGAGCAACCCGAGCTTTGTGGTCACCCTATGGTCATTAACAAGGAGAGACCAGGTTCTGAATGCCAATTTTTTAAGGAAAATCCTTCAAACAAAGCCCATATCTGCGTCTTTCCTTTATTCCACCCCTCTAGATCGCTCTTAGATATGTCCTAGTAGTAAATTTTGAGTTCTTTTGTGGTTTTCAACCTACTTGATTGCATTTTTCATTTTTCATTATTTTTTCTGCGATCCTTTTATTTTGAATTTAGTTCATATCATTTAATTTGAAAGAAAGAAAATAAAAGATGTTGCATTACAATTTTTTTCATTCCATTTGAAAGAATCGGAAATCCAAAAAATAATTGCATTCTAGTTACTGGGTGGAGCATGTTTGAGCTTTCATTTTAAAAATATTCCCTCCCTCACAGACGGGGGGAGGGGGGGGGAGTAGGAATCATGTATTCTACAATATCTTTGACCCATAAAAAAAACACCTTTTTCATTCAAAGAGAAGTTCATGTTTCTTGCATTGAATGTTACACTTTTTTCTTTTCTTGAAACCTCTTGATCCTTTATGTAGACACACTTCATCGAAACTAAATATTGCATTCCATTCATTTTTTATTTTGAAGTCTTCTTGGAGTCGGAGTGATCAAATCATAATTTTCACTTCCATTTTTCACATTTTAGTAACAACAACCATAAAAGTAAAAAGGTACCTAATCTAAAATCAACTAGACTTTTTCTTTATTAGAAAATGATCACAAGTCTAAGTTGTAGGTTCTTTGATGCATACCCCCTTCTCTCCTAAGTGATGCGTGACCTCCCAGTAAAGGATCTTCAATTCTGAGCTAAATTGGCTCTCTGATACCTTAGTGGTCTGACTTATGAAATAACACAAGCCCTTTTTTCTCTCTGGTGTCGGTTCTATGGCACCCGTGAACTCCCTCACGTTGCTGAACTCACAGGTTTCAGGCGCAAGCTCCTCTCCCCTTAGCCCCTTCCCACATATGAACTTGGTCTATGTACTTTCATAAATGAACGATTGTGGGCATGCCCAAGAGTGGTTTGGGATCAAACTGCTTTTCTCCCCACAATTTACCTCCAGCTTCCACGTACCCCTTTGCCGATACTGTGGTTCCGATTGTGGCTCTCTTTTAGAAAATTAAATATCGATCACCTTCTTGCCCCGCAATCAAGCTTGATCGTTGGTCTTGTGATCTCAGTCGTACCCCTTGATCAACAGTTGAGATCTATCTCCTCGCCTTTGGACCATACCCTCTTAGATCTCCACGATCTATTGGCGCGTGGCCCTTTCAAATCAATGGTTGCGATCTGTTTTGTGACTCTAGGCTTTGCCGATTTCAATTCTAAACCTTCACTCTCTCCCAAAGCTCTTTTATTCAAAGTTCGTGATCTACTAATGTGTGGCTCCCACAGATTGATGACCACAAATCACCTCGGCTATTCAGGCTTCAGGAATTTCAATTCCTACGCACTCACTTTCCCACAAAGTAATTTAAACTGGAATGTGCGATCTGTCAACGCGTGTCTCCTATAGACCGATGATCACAAATTTCTTCAGTTCTTTACCCGGAGTCCATAGATTCCCGTCATGTGCCTTCCTCAAATCAAAAACTATAGTCTTCTTTGAGGCTTCAACACTTTCTACCACGACCAAATCGACGGTCCTTGGGACCCTTCTCAATCATCGGTCAAGATTCACTTTGGGGCTTCGACGCTTCCACTCTCTTCTCTCCTCCAGAGTATTTTGTACCTGGATTCCTCGATCTAATGCCACACATCCACCCAAATCGATGGTTCTCGTTCCCTTCGGTACTTTGGCCTTCAGGAGTTTCAACTCCTCTACGCTCGCTTGCTCTCAGAGTGTTTCACCCGTAGTCCATGATCTAATGACGCATGTCTCCCCTTTGATCAGATGACTTCTATCCACTTCGACGCTTCATCTCTTTGGGTTTTGAAAATTTCACTTTCTCCTTACTCACAAAACTTCCGGAGTAATTTCACCCAGAGTTATGGATATTCTGCCAGCTGTCCCTCTTGACGATGGATGGTCCCTGGTATCTTTGGGACTTCAGTGAATCCTCACTTCTATGTGCATGCAGAGACTTAACGCTCATACGCTTTACCCAAATCCAATTATCTGGAATGATCTCACTCCCTCCTGGATGGATCTTAGCCAGTGATTCATGAAACCATCAGAAATATTCTCCCTTTGAAGATTTCCCCTGCTATCTCTCTTGATATTTCTCCCTCCTTCTGTCTCTTTAACTCTTTACAGAGTTGCTTCGAGAGTTATTTGAATTTTGGGTCTGTGCACTCCTTGCAAAAGATTCTTATGCAAGAGTTGGGCTCTTTTGGACGACTGTGCACGCCTTGCAGCAGTCACTTTGCACTCTTTGCAAAGGGAAAGTTTGCACTACCTCTTCTAAGTTTTTGAGTCGAAATATACTTTTGAAATGCATTCCTTACGGACTGTGTGCACACCTTTCACAAACTCAATCGAAGATATACAATTGAATATTATGAAAACATCTCACAATTTCATATATTCGTAAAGAAATTCATTCATTCATGAAAACAATAATAAGAACGAATTGCAAACAATAACAGTACCATGCATTGGATCATTTTTCCTCGGTTATATTCATTCAAAAGTAAAATGGCTACAACTATGACCAAAATAACAACTAAAAGCTCAGAAATTTCCTACTAACTCGTAGTAGCCTCAGTTGGGTGTACCAAACCTTTATGTATCTTAGAGGGTTCTTAGGGTTCCCACTGACTACTCATCTATTAAAAAATGAACCTAATTTATACCTTAGTTCAATTGCATTCAATACTAGGAGTAAAAAATCCCATATCAATCATGATCATTCAACTTCCAAGTGTTTGATCTTCCATTTTTCAATGAAATCCAAAATATTAGTAGTAAATGTCATCATTTAAGATTCCAAAATGATTCCAAGGCATTGAGTTGTCCTACCACGCGTGCTCACTAACGATTCTCTTGCATCATACTCCCTTGGACAAAAAAAATTCATGGACTCCAGTCCATGAGCTCCTGCACCGAATTTCCATGCTTCTAGATATCAGCTTAATTTTCCCAACTGGAATCTTCTATTGGGTGTCCCTTCGACTTGACCAAATATTCAAAATAGGTCTTCCTCCTAGTCTTTTTGCCAATCCTCTGATAAACGATCTTCTCCATCTGTGGTTTTTCTGCTATAGAAATTTATTTCTCCAACTGGATCTTCTCTTGATCTTCTGATCCCTCTATGTCATCTTCCCTGTAAGTGTACATGTCTAAAATGTTAAATATGGGTGATATGCCCACATCATCTGGCAGCTCAATCTCATAGGCGTTTGCATCAAACTTCCTTAAGATCTTACATGGCCCTATCTTCTTCATCTTTAACTTGTTATATGTTCCCCTAGGGAACCTTTATTTCCTGAGATGTGCCAGAACTTGATCTCCTACTTCAAATTGAAGTTCCATGCAGTGTTGATCAACTCTGCACTTGTACTCTTGGCTAGAGCTCTTCGACTATCTTCTGATCTAGTTATGGAGCTTCTGCATTTTTGCAACAAAATATTCTACTCCAATGCTTCTGATCTCACTCTTTTCCAATTCTATCAACTCAGATACTCCCCTTGGTTGCATTCCATACAATATTTGGAATGGGCTCTTTCCGGTGCTCCTGTTTGGTGAGTCATTGTATGCAAATTATGCTTGTGGAAACATATGATCCCATTGATTATGATGCTCAGTGACCAGACTCCTCAATAAGTTCCCCAAACTTCTATTTACCACCTCAATCTGTCCATCTCTCTGAGGGTGATAAGCTGAGGTGAAGGACAAATGTGTCCCCGAATTTTTCCACAGTGTTCTCCATAAATGACCAACAAATTTAGTGTCTTTGTCTGAGACAATGCTCCTGGGTAGTCCATGGAGTCCCACAACTTCCTTCAAAAACAAATTTGCAACATGTGTTGCATCACTAGTCTTCTGGCATGGGATAAAGTGTGTCATATTTGAAAATCTATCCACCACCACAAATATAGAATCACATCCTCTTTTTTTTCTTGGCAGTCCCAACACAAAATCGATGCTTATTGCATCCCAATGCCTCTCTGGTATTGGAAATGGTTGATACAATATAGTGTTTTGTCTTTTACCCTTTTCATGTTGGTAGATTCTACATTTGTTCACAAATTTTATCACTTATGTTCTCATGCCTGGAAAATAGTATGAAATTCTCAATTGTGCAAATGTTTTATCATGGCTGAAATGTCCAGCCAATCCTCCACTATTATTTTCCTTCAAAAGGTTATCCCTCATTGAACATTTTGGTATTCACAACTGATTTCCCTTGAACAACAATCCCTCTTGGATCATATACTCTGTCCACTCGCTTCTGTCTCTCAGCACAGTATTTTCACATGCTTCGTATGCTTCCTTGAAATCTGGATCATCACAATACATATTTTTCAGGTGTTCAAACCCCAAGGTCTTCACTTGAAACTCCTGCAGAATAAAACATCTCCTACTTAATGCATCAACAACTTTGTTAGCATTCCCAACAATATGTTTTATGACAAAAGTAAAATTCTTCATAAACTAAATCCACTTTGGATGTCTCCGATTCAATTTTTCCTGTTTGTTTATGAATTGTAAAGCTTGGTTGTCGCTATACAAGACAAATTCCTGTGGAACAAGGTAGTTCCTCCATTTCTTCAGTGATTGAATTATGGCATAAAAATTCTTATCATATGTGGAGTATTTTATCTTAGTCTCATTCAGATTCTCACTGAAATAGGCAATAGGCCTATTATCATGGCTCAAAACTACTCCAATTGCAACTCCACTTGCATCACATCTCACTTGAAATGTATTTCCAAAATTTGGTAAGACCATAATTGGTCGTTCTGTTATTTTCTCTTTCAATATATTGAAGCTTCTCTCGGCCTCCTCTATCCATTTAAAATAATTGTGTCTCTTCTTCACTATATCCATCATTGGTGCACAAATCCCACTCAAATATCTAATGAACTTCCTATAGAAACTTGCTAATCCATGGAAGCTTCCTACCTCAAACATACTCCTTGGTTATGGCCATTCTTTGATTTCTTTTACCTTCTCTAGATCCATCCTCATTTAATTTGAAGAGGTCACAAAACCCAAGTAAATGAGATCTGTCTTCATAAAAGAGGACTTCTTCAGGTTTATCAATATATTAGCCTTTTATAGTCTCCTCATCACTAGTGTCAAATGTCTCAAATGCTCCTCTTTGGTCATGCTGAAGACCAGTATATCATCCAGATATACAACCATAAACTTTCCAATGAAATCTTTCAGTATTTCATTCATTAACCTCATAAAAGTACTCGGGGCATTTGTTAATCCAAATGGCATAACAAGCCACTCATACAAACCTTCATTTGTCTTAAAGGTTGTCTTCCACTCATCACCTTATCTCATTCTTATCTGGTGATATCCACTTTTCAAATCTATCTTAGAAAATAAGTTTGCTCTACTTAAACCATCCATTCTTGGAAAAGGGAATATATACATGATGGTGATCTTGTTAATGGCTCTTGAGTCTGTGCACATTTTCCATCTTCCATCCTTCTTTGGAGTCAACACAGTTGGAACTATGCATGGACTTAAGCTCTCTCTGACCAAACCCTTGTCTAACAATTCTTAGACTTGGTTATTTACCTCCTCATTCTCTCGAGGTGTCAGTCTGTATGCTTCTTTGTTTGAAAGACTTGATCCTGGTATCAAATCAATATGATGTTTGATACTTCTAATGGGTGACAATGAGTTAGGTAGCTCATCCACCACTATGTCAACAAAATTATCCAACAATTCCTGAACTTCTTTAGGTAAATTATCCATCGAAGTACTTGTAAGGATAACTCTCGGTTTCCTCACTACAAAAAACTGCATCTCCTATTCGTTATTGACTTCTTTCAGTAATTCCTTCTTGGTCATGAGAAGTATGCTTGTGCTGGCTTCCTCCCTCACTTTATTCTCTTCTATTGGCAACAACATGTATGTCCTACCATTCTTCTCCAAGGTGTATGTATTCTTCCTCCCATCATGAATGACATTCCTGTCAAACTGCCATGGTCTTCCCAACAAGATATGACATACATACATGGGAATTAAATCACATAGAATTTCATCTCTATATCCTCCTATCTTGAATTCAACAAGGCATTGTTTAGTAACCATTACTTGGTGTCCTTTCTGCAACCATGAGAATTTGTATGGATTTGGATGTGCAGTTGTCTCCAACTCCAATTTCTACACCATATATGTGGATACTAAGTTATCAGTGCTCCCACTATCAATTATCACCTTGCATACTCGGTCTTTAGTCTTGCAAGCTGTCCTAAATAGACTATTCCTCTGCATTGGATTTTCAAATTTTGCCTCTGGTTTTAAGAGAACCTTTATCAACATCAGGGATGTTCCATCCTCTGCTCTTTCTTCTTCAACATTCCTTCTATGTGATTTCGAAATGTGAGATTCACCTCCTTCTTTATTTTTCTCAGGACATTCCCAGGACATGTGCCCTGTCTTTCCATAGAAATAACACCTTACTTCTCCTCCTCTGCTTCTTCCTCTTCCTCTATAAGAGTTTCTTCCACCACGTCTTCCTCAGGAATTTCCTATTTCCGAGTGATTGTACAGTTTCTTAGTCTCATATTTGGATTTATGTGCCTTGTCATGGGAAACTCCCTTACATTTGTTCGGGGCAGGCTCCTACCTCTGCCTCGTTGGTTTTGTTTTCTGGCCAACTTCTCCTCTTTCTTTAGTGCAAACTGATAAGCATCCTCCACTGTCCTCAGTGACATCATGTTGATCTCATCCTAGATTTCATACCTCATGCCATTAATATACCTGGAAACCTTTTCTTCATCTTTCTCTCTTTCTCCAGTTCTGAAGTTCTTCTTGTAGAAATCCTATGTGTACTCTTTAACTATCATACCCTTCTGTCTTAGGTTATGTAGCTTCCTGAATAGATTGATTTGATAATATTTGGGGATGAATTTAGCCTTCATATTGGCTACCATTCTGTCCCAATTCTTTATCTTCTGTTTTCCCTTGCTTCTCCTCTCAACCTGTAGCTCATCCCACCACAATGTTGAACGTCCTTTTAGCTTGGTGACAACATGTTTCACCGTTTTCTCCTCATCGACATCTTCATAGTCTAAATATTTATCCATGGATCTTATCCAATCTAGCAGCTCTTCAAAATCCAAATTGACTTCACACATTGGGACCTTTATATTGGCTCTAACTCCCAATCTAACAACTTCTCTCAGCAAGCATTCTTCGACAACATTTTCCCCTGCATCTTCTTCGACTTCTACTTCTTCACTCTGTGCATCACTGATGTCTCCATCATCAGGTGCCCTTGTCTGCACTGCCTCCATCGCCTCTAAGCATGCACAAATCTCTCGCATTTCTCTTTCTATAGCATGATTGGCTAAAGGTGGCTCCACTCGTCTCCTAGGTGGCATTGTGTTGACTGTCTCTCACACACAGAGTACACCTTCGAGATCCTTTGTCTCCTCTCCTTTTCCTGCTGTTTGGAAGAAAAAATTGGCTCTGATACCACTTGATACATACCCCCTTCTCTCCTAAGGGATGCGCGACCTCCCGGTCAAGGATTTTCAATTCTGAGCCGAATTGGATCTCTAAGACCTTAGTTTTTCTTCCTGCAATTTACCTCCAGCTGCCATGTACCCCTTTGCCGATACCGTGGTTCTAATTATGGCCCACGTTAAGAAAATTAAAGCTTGATCACCTTCTGGCCCCACAATCAAGATTGACCATTGGTCTTGTGATCTCGATCGTACCCCTTGATAAATGGTTGGGATCTGTCTCTTCCCCTCCGAATCACACCATCTTAGATCTCTGTGATCTATTGACGTGTGCCCCTTTCAAATCAACGGTCTTGATATGATTCGCTACTCTAGGATTCGGGCGATTTCAATTCTCAACCTTCACGCTCTCCCAGAGTGATTTTATCCAGAGTTCGCGATCTACTGACGCGTGGCTCCTATAGATTGATGACCACAAATCACTTCGAATATTCGAGCTTCAAGGATTTCAATTCCTACGCACTCAATTTCCCTTGGAGTACTTTCAAATGGAGTCTATGATCTGTTGACGTGTGTCTCCTATAGATCGGTGGTCACAAATTATTCGGTTGTTTACCTGGAGTCCACAGATTCCCATCACATGTATTCCTCAAATCAATGGCTCTAGTTTGCTTTGGGGCTTCAACAATTTATACCATGAACAAATCGATGGTCCTTGGCACTCTTCTCGATCAAAGGTCGAGATTCACTTCGGGGATACAACGCTTCCACTCTTTTCTCTCCTTGAGAGTATTTTTTACCCGGAGTCATGGATCTGACGCCACACGTCCACCCAAATCAACAGTTCTCGTTCACTTTAGGACTTCGACCTTCGAGATTTTTAAATCCTCTATGCTCGCTTTCTCCCAGAGCGTTTCACCCGGAGTCCATGATCTAATGACACATGTATCCCCTTTGATCGAACAAATTCTATCCACTTCTATGCTTCGACTCACTGAGTTTCAATGATTTCACTTTCTCCTTACTCACAAAACTTCCAGAGTAATTTCACCTGCAGTTATGGATCTTCCACCACCTATCCCTCTTGACAATGGATGGTCCCTAGTATCTTTGAGACTTTGGTGAATCCTCACTTGTATGTGCACATAGAGACTTAATGCTTGTGTGATTTACCCAGATCCAATGGTTTGGAATGATCCTGCTCCCTCCTGGATAGATCTTAGCCAGTGATTCGTGAAACCTTCATAATTGTCCTCCCTTTGAAGATTTCCCCCACTATCTCTTTTGAGATTTCTCCCTACTTCTGTCCCTTTAACTCTTTACAGAGTTACTTCGACACTTAGTCAAATTTTGGGTTTGTGCACTCCTTGCAACAGATTCTTATGCAAGAGTTTGGATCTTGCGAAGGATTGTGCACACCCTGCAGCAGTCCCTTTGCACTCTTTGAAAAGGGAAATTTTGCGCTACCTCTGCTAAGTTTCTGAGTCGAAATAGACTCTGTCCTTACGGAATGGATGCACACCTTGCACAGACTCAATCGAAGAGATACAATTGAAACTTATGCAAACATCTCACAATTTCATATATTGTAACAAAATTCATTCATTCATGAAAAAAACAATAACAATGAATTTCAAACAATAACAGTGCCATGCATTGGATCAATTTTTATCTGTTATATTTATTCAAAATAAAAATGGCTACAACTATGACCAAAATAACAACTAAAAACGCAAAAATTTCCTACTAAATCACAACAGCCTGTTGATGGGTCCTAAATCCCTTTAAATCAACAGCAAGAACCAAACCCACCACCGAGGCCCAATTAGACTTTGCAACATTTAATAGTGGAATGATTCTCCAGATTTTGTGATCTGGCTGATTAATCGATGGACTTTACGTTTTCTTGCGAAGGGCTCTCCTTTGATTCAGACGTTCTCTTTTTTTATTTTCCTTTTGGTGTGACTGGTATAAGATTGGAAAGCCAATATAAACCAACTAGGAAACAAATGGGAACAAACTTAAACTACTGGATACGAGGCTGGGTTTGGGATAACCCTTACACTCTAGCATGTAGACAATGATCGTATACCAGAGGCCTAGTACTAATACAATACATTAACCATTTGAATATTCCAACTACTGACTGAGATATAGATTATCAGAAGAAAACATGCATGTGATAAACAATGGTAAGAAAAATAATTCACTCAACTCTAATCATCAATCACATAATAACACAAAGATTCAGTTTCATCATTAAAGAAAGAACTGTAAAACATTGCATTAGATAACTTGTCAATAGATTTAATAGCTCTTACTCGTTACTGCATCCATTCATGAGACTAAATATGAAATAGTTCTTCTCCACATCCAATCATACACACATTCGATGAAAACATAAACTTATCTCTAGTCCAGAAGGACTTGTCAATTAAATTTAGCTCCAAAATAATTCTTAACAAAACCAGAAATGAGAGTTTCTTGCAATAACCATCGACCTCTAACTAATTGGTCGATGCTCTTATTTATAACATAAAATTAATTGAAAATAACGGCTAAAGTGCAGATAAGTAAAATAAAATTTGCCATGTGGCATTCTCTCCTAATAGTTTGTCTAGGAGTCATCACAAGATATCACTTTAAACGGGTGATCTTTCTTGTATTCCGACCAATTGATGAACAACTCCTCACAGGTGTGGGCGTATGGAAATCTATGTTGTTCGATAGGGGATGCGTAAATCTCTCTGATCTCTACTACATGTGCCCAATACTTGACTAGAATGGCACTTAACTGTTGCATCATAGCCCGAGCTTTGATCAGGTGTTCCATAAACTGTCACACCTGACCTGACTCTCTTGTTTCTATCACCTTTGCTATCTCTTCGGCCCATGAAGAATCTTGCTCGATGTGTGGTTTTATTATGTCGCACAAATCGACGAATTCATTGGGCATGCCAAACTCTGGGAGTCCGATATCCTTCATTTCCTTGTTGATTTTGACCCAGTTTCTCTCGCACCTGGCCCATTTCTCTTGGATTTCTTGGTGAGGTTCCCCAGCCATTTTTGCCCAATACTCGGCCTCTTTCCTTATGCAATCAAGATTGATTTTGTTCAACACCTAAATGCCATGTTCTTCTTTATCTCGGATCTGTTGGACTGCACCAATGTAGGCAACTCTCTCTATGGCTTGTTGCGCTTTCTCATACCATCGATCCATATCTTTGCACATTGAAAGTGCCATGAGGGTATCCTCCTGAAGATTAGGTATTTTTGAATCTTGTAGGGAATAAGTGATGCTCATATGTGAAATTGCTATAGGCCTCCTTGAATTATGGCATGTTCTATGTTTATCAAATTTTCCTTTGTAGTGATGAGGATGGAGCCATCCAAAGTGATCCTCCTCTTCTTGGTGGTTCTCTAGACAATAGCCTTCCTCTTCCAATCATTGGTGATAGCATGTATGTCAGATACTTCTTCCACAATTTAGGAATTTTCTCATCCCCCCATGTTAGTGTATTCCCCATACTTTCGATGGTGTACACTTGTTCAAGATTGGGTTCTTGAACATCCTCGTTATGCTCCAAAGGCCCGACTTATATTTGTCTCTTATCGAGGGTTTGAGTATCGATTGAAATAGATGTGTCAGGGATATACCTAATACTTTCTTGTTCATCGACCGTTGAAACGTCTATTTCCTACTACGGGGCTCCTTCCTCTAGCTCACATGACCCCGGCTTGTCCTTCAAACTGTCTGCTTCGGTCTCTGGTGCATCAGGTATTTTAGTTTCTAGAACACTCTCGACTTCCTTTTATTTCTGTGGGACTTCCTGGGTTTGGACCTCGAGAACAGGAGAATATGTCTTCTCAGGTCCCTTTTCTTCTTTGATATGTATAGGGGTCCCTAGAGATACCTCTGGGCTCTCATCATCATCATAGATTTTTATTAACTCGCATAGGGGGTCTGATGCACTTGTTCCCATTGATACCTCGACTTTTTTCGACTAATCTAAAAAACCATTCGGTGATCCAACCGATGGTGTTGTGAATTCAGAGCCATCTAACCCAACTATTTCATCAACATCTATCAGTTCAGGCCTTCTTGGGCCTGTTTGGCTTTCATCCGGGTTGTCATCTGGGAGCAATGGCATATTGATGAGGTCCGAGTTATCGCTGATTTGAAACGTTATCCGTTGGGCTTGTTCATACATGAGTAACCCTCTCTTCCACACATCCTGAGCCTTGGGGAAATTTCTTTATTGTATCAGGGCTACCAGGGGAATCTTTTCTCTTTCGACTGCTATCTGGGGGTTTTCTACTGCTTCAACTACTATCATTTCTTCTCTAGCCCCGAGGACCCCTTGAGCCGATTTCTCTAGGATTTTTTCCTGTTCATAGAGGCTGATGGCTTTGAACCTGGTCATCTTAGGGTCGACCATCCTTGCCACCACTTCATCCCAGTCCTCAGAATTTTTTGTGAAGACCTCATCTCCAAACTTGTCATGGGCGTATGACCAACAAAACGACACTTGAGATGCATGTTTTAGGACTAGACATTTTGGGTCATGTTTTTGAAAACGGTTGGTCCAAAATCATAACTCCAATTGAATCAGTCCTTCCTTCTTAGCTTGGGTGGTGTCTTTTACCAGGTGGAAACCTATATGGAATCCATAAGGTATAAATGCTTGTTTCTTATCTTTCACCATGGAAGCATTGTAGCCTTGTAGGATAGTTTGGTAGAATATATACCCTACCACTATTCGATCAGGAACATGTACAGGTAAAAGGTGTGGTGCCCCGGTGGCTCCAAAAACCTTGATATAGGTATCACGCTCATCTGGATAGCAATGGACAACCTTTGATATCATCTTTTTGGCTGCAACCGATAGTATTGGACACTATTTCTTGAAAAGAATGAAATGAAAGCGAGCTATGAATTCATTGCAGATGAGGGAGTAGGAATTTTTGTACTTGTTCTCCCATAATATGCTAAAATATATATGGACTGAGAGATCCGAGACATGCCAACTCAAGTTCATTCCAAAAAAAACATTTCTGGCGCAGATGATGTCCAATAAATAAGAAGCCATTTAGAAGGATGGAGTCTCTCCTTCTTTCGGCATCTAATCCTGTTATATGAAAATGATCATCTGCTTGGAAATAATGGCACCCCAGTTAAAACCTCTCCCGAAAATGGCTACAATATAAGATAGAGGCATCGAAGCCTCTGAAAACCTGGAGAAATATTTTTCCCCATACAACCGACAGATGAGGGCCATTAGATAGATATAAGACTCCCTTAAGTTGGCTGTTTGGTACTAGCCGAAGGTCCACTTGGTGAAATTTTTATCCTCTCACAACCATGAAGCCATCACCCAGCCAGTGTTGTTTTGCTCATAAAAGTTGATGACAAAATCAGTGTTCAGTCGCTCTTTTGGGTCTCTAAGCTTGTAATAATTCTGCACCTCTATCGGAAGGAAAACCCTGACAGACTCACCATTGTAATCATTGATCAGGCACTTTTGTGTGTCTGTGTGGTCGATGAGACATTGCAGCAGTTATATACAAGGGAACATCGGGGTCCTGCTCGCTACCATGTGCAAGTATGATAGTCATATATTTGGAAAAACTTCATTGTCGATCTTTCTCATGTTGGGGTTGCTATGCGGGGTATATTCCGGGAATTCTTCCTGACTGAACTTCTTGAAGAGTTCTACCCAGTGCAGGAGTACCGCCTTGCCCTCTGTTTTTTCCTCTGTGTCTCCAAAAGATGAAGGTTGAGTGAAAACATTTTTGGTGGATGTTCTGGTAACTGGTTCCGGCCTTGGAGAAAATTCTAATTGTTTTGCTGGCCCTGGGGATGAACCTTCTCCCACCTCTAGTTCCTTTAGTTTGGATACCCTCAACGATTGCCTAGTGTTTGGATTTCTTGGAGCCATTGTTCCTACAAATGAAAAAATCCTTTAGGGCCGGTGTACAGAGCGATATTGGATCAAAATGTATATATATGAAGTGAAAACATAGAAAATCTAGACTGGTACTTACTTGTAACGCTTGCTAAAATTTGTAGTTTGATACTCCCGGGGGTCTTGGAAACTTTGAATTGCTCGTCTTTCTCCACTGGATGCTCTGAAAAAAATTTGTGCGCAAAATGATATTGTTTGCAATGGATAAAGAAGCTTTAATGGGGAAGAACTTACCAGTCATATCATCCAATTAATTCGGGTGATGAGTGAAATTCAAACGAATCTTCCGCCGAATCTCTTTAATTAATTCATGGTGGGTTGATGACGGAGGTGCGGAGAGTGATGTGTTGTATCGGTAAATTAAAATGGTCCTTTTGATTCGCAGACTAATTAGAAACTAATGCTATATTTGGAATTAATTAGTCTCTTAAATGCTTTAGATTGCAACGTATCTAGCACTAAAACGTCCTATCGTGTCACTTTCCTGGTGGGTGGATCGGGGGGATTGACAAGGTGTTACGAGTTTTTTTGTTGATATTCTTTTGCAAAAAAACTTCGACGCCGATCGATTTTATCATACGGTGATGACGTGGAACAATTGGCTCAGGATACGTGACACTGAAGACTAGTGACCTAGCTCGCATGTAATAGTTGAACTCGGGACTTTGTTCAAGTTGTGTGCTCTAAGATAAGCTTGGGACTTTCAATGCCGAAAAGGTACCAGGGATCGACATTCAGTGATAAACCTATCGTGTAGCTTCCTTTGGGTTAACGTCCTTAAAAAGTATCGATGCCAGAAAAATTTTGGAAGTCGAAAATCAGAGAAAATCTTTAGCGTAGTCTAGATGTTCATCGCAATTTGATCTTCCTTGATTTTGCTAAGCGCGTCGGGTATCGACTATCGACGGTATCATTTCTTTCTTTGTTCAAAATTTACTCTTTAAGCCTTTTACCGATACTAAGGGGATCGATCGTCGGTGATATTCTTTCATGATGCTCGTCGTGAAAGAAAACTTCCTTTTGCCGATGCTGGATCTGATCGGTGCTCGACGACTGTGATTACTTCAAATTATTTTCCTTCCTTTTTAATTCCTTTCGATGCCGAATCTTGGATGCATCGGGTGAAGTGTTATGGTTGTTTATTCTTTGTTAACTTTTAAGTCTTTTTAATTCATGGGTTTTCATAAACTCAAGAAATATTTGGAAGACATAATGAGAGTAAAAAATGATAAGCAAAGGCAACATTTTTCATATTGAAATCGAATTAGACAATGCAAAAAATCAAGTGGTACCCAAAAAGTAAAATTTGACATAGAATTTTTAGGGTGTGTTGTGTACTCAACAAATGGTGACTTACTGGGTGAAAGCAGAATCTCTATTCCTCCTTCGGGCTCAGCTGGTGCAAAAGATGTTGGAGAACTTAACTAGTTTTAAATCAGAGCCCCTTTTACCCTTTCATTTTAAATGTCTCTGGTTGATTCCTGTGGGTCTTCCTGTGGGGTTTCCAACCTTTATTCCTCCTTTGTTTTCTGTAACCTTGACTCATTCCCTCTTTTGATGGGATTCTAGTAAAGTATTCACTAGCGCAGATCCTTTAGTTACCTTTACTCACTTTATATGGTGTTACTCCGCTACTAGCAAGCATCCATAGCCCCTGTGGAGTCACCCCAACGTCAAATACCTTGCTCCGCTTATAGTGAGCATACATAGCCCCGACGGGGATATCTGCATACCCTCTCCTACTGTGAGCTCATTTGATATAGTCAACTTTTATTTCAGAAAAATCCCATGAGCGAGTGGGAGAGGATGACGTATTTTATTTTGCAAGATGAGATGGTTAAGGTGAAACTTGCTAGATCTATGTCTGAGGTGCATGTAGTCCTTTCCAAATTTCCTTGTTTCCCTTAAGGTATTACCAAACCAATAAGAAGACACTTTTGACATTTCTCCAAAGTTGTTCATCTGCACAGGTTAGATAGAGAGCCCCTCGAAACAATTGCAGGTTCTCCAGTGCCTCTTGTGTTTGTATGTCAGCGATGCATTAGGAAGAGTGTTCTCTATGTCGCATGATTTGAGGTCAACCATTGTTTTGCTAAACACAATCTTAAAAAGTGCAGAAGTCAAAATAGCAAAAGAAAACTAAAAATGCCTTTCGCAATCGACCTAGCTAGACACACAATCATGAAAATACACACGCAAAACATTATATATATATATATATATATAATGAAAATGTTGTTTTAGGGATTGTCCATTTACTTGGAGGGAGTCAGGTTCCCCCCTTAGATTCTGTAACTAATAACTGTCTGCCAAATTCTTCTCGGCCACCTGAAAAGGTCCAAGCCTTAGATTATGAAAATTATAATGTTTTCCTTTAGGTTCATTTTCTCTATCCCATTTCAAGACTACGTCTCCTACTNCCCCCCTTAGATTCTGTAACTAATAACTGTCTGCCAAATTCTTCTCGGCCACCTGAAAAGGTCCAAGCCTTAGATTATGAAAATTATAATGTTTTCCTTTAGGTTCATTTTCTCTATCCCATTTCAAGACTACGTCTCCTACTTCAAAATTCTTCTTTTTGCCCTTATGGTTGTCAAACCATATTTTAACGATCTGTTGGTGTGCTATGAATTTTGATTTATCTTTCTCCCTTTCTTCTTCTAACATGAGCACAGTATCAATTCTTTTTTATAAGGTTGATGAGGGATGCCCCCTGGACTCCTGCACAAGTTGAAGAGATGGAATATATAGTCTGTTCAAGAGAATATATTCCTGTCTGTATTTTAGAAAGTATGTGGAATTTTCTATAGCTTCCTTGGGTGTAACTCTATCTTCCCATAAAGCGTTGTGGAGTAGATTATGCCAATTTCTCTAGTTGTCTGCAACAGTTTTCTTCAATATCCACACTAGGTTCTTATTGGTTGATTTTGCCACTCTGTTTCCCTATGGATAATAATTTTCAGAGTATATTATTATGATTCCTTTATCTAGGGAAAAATCCATTAATAAGGTGGAAGAAAAGTAAGTTGCATTATAAAAAATAACAGAAGGGACACCAAATCTTGTGATTAAATGTTGTTCTATGAATTGGATCGCCAACTTCTCGTTTACATGAGTTAGAGGAATGACTTCTTCCCATTTTGTGAAGTAATCGGTGGAAATAAGTATATACTTGTGTTTCTTTGAGGAGCTTGGTGTAATATCTCCTACGATATCTAACCCCCATTTCTCAAAAGGTGTAGAAACGATTACTGGATGGAGTGAGACTGCTGCTCTCTTTTCTCTCCCAGCGCTTATTTGACAAGTTTTACAGTTCCTGGCATATATGTGAGAGTCCTTGAACAAAGTGGGCCAATAATAGCCAACTCTCAATATCTTATGAGCGGTGGTGTCTCCCGCAAAGTGTCCACCTGTAGGGCCATCATGGATCTCCTTCAGAACTTTGCCTACATATTCATGTTCAAGACATCACAAAAACACTCCATCATAATTAACCCAGAAGAGTACTGAATTTATGAGGTGATATTGTGCATACTTTAACCCAAGAGCTCTCCTTTCCCTAGGGTTGAGGTTTTTTTGGACAAGTCCCATGGTATAGGAGATAATTCAGTTTCTCATACCAAGAATCTTGTCTTGGGGAAATGTATGAAGCTTCACCACACCATAATTCCATTTCATTCTCCCATCCGGGGTCTTCATTTACTTGGTATTGAGCTTCAACTGCCAACTTGCACAACCCTTGTCCTTTAACTAGTTTAGTGAGTTTTATATCTAGGTTAAATTCTTGAACTATTGCGATCCAGTTCCCTCTTCTTTCCCCCATATCCTGTTGAGTAAATAGGGATCAAACTGCAGGGTGAGGCATAGTTACTTTGGTATGATTCTTGAGGATGTAAGATTTGAAATGTTTTACTTCTTTATAATCCGCATACGCCTGTTTATCTATAGCAGGATAATTTATTTCAGCTCCTTGGAGGTTAGTTATCATGAATGACACCGGGTTCTCGTTGTTGTCATCATCCTTTTGAGTCAAAACTGCAACTAAAGATTGATTGGAGGCGAAAGTATAGAGGAAAAAATATTTGTTGAAATTGGGGCTTCACAACACGTGGGATTGGTATATAGCAGTCTTAATATCACTGAAGGCTTTCTTTACTTCATCATACCACTTAAATTCAACGTCTTTACGAATCATATTTTGTAAGGGTTTGATAGTTTCTATAAAATCGGGAGTGAACTTTCTCACAAAATTGATTTTTCTGAAGAACGACTACATATCTTTCTTGTTGTGAGGCAATGGAAGTTGAGATATAGACTTAATCCTTTCTGGGTCTATGCGAATGCTTGCTTGAGATATAATGTGGCCTAGCATCTTACCTTCCTCAACACAAAAAATAGTTTTCTTAGGGCTTAAGGATATACCATATTTCGTACACCTTTCGAAAATCTGGGTTAAGTGTTGGATGTGATCTTCTTTGTTATTTGAATACACAGTCACATCATCCAAGTAAACTACTACACACTTGTTGATTAGTCCCTGAAATGATACATCTATGTCCCTCTAGAAGGTCACTTTTGCATTAATTAACACAAGGGGCATACGTTTATAAGTGAAAGTTCCCCACTTGGTTCGAAAGGTAGTTTTTAAACTATCTTCTTCTGAAACTAGAACCTGGTTGTAACCTAAGAAACCATCCAGCAAAGAGAAAACTTCAGAGCCAAACACAGTCTGCAAGAGCTTCTCCATTGGTGGGACTGGGTTGTTATCTTTTTCTGAAGCTCTATTGAGGCTTATAAAATCTACACGTAGGTGGATCTCCCTTGACTTTTTCCTTACAAGAACCAAATTAGCTACCCATGCAGAATGTCTACCCTAGAGGATAATTTTGGCATCTAACAGTTTCTTCAACTCCTGACACATGATTGGTTCCAGGGAAGGGTGATACTTTCAGAGCTTCTGTTGGAAGGGTTTCACTTCAGGATTTAACGGGATGGTGTGTTGAATGATACAAGTATCATAAGTTTTCAGATCCCGGTAGGACCATGTAAATACATCTTGATACTATCTGAAGAGTTTGAGATAGGACTTTCTTTCCTCTTTAGATATGGTTTTTCCAAGGTTTACATTTTTTGGGTTTTTCGGGGTTCCGAGATTTATAGTTTCATGCATGGGACAGGAACTACTAGTCTTAGCATTTTTGGGCCCCTTAAATCATTCCTTTAGATCAAGAAGGTTTTCTAATTTGGCTATCCCCTTTGGTATAGTGTGAGACTTTGACTTATCGATCGTCTGATTTACATGAAGGTTGGTTTTCGTCGATTGTTCCTAGAGTGCTTCATCATCAATGACCAAATATTTAAAATTGTCCCGGTTGGTCAGAAAGTTTATAATCTGTTCATCTCCCTCAAAAACTTTCCAATTAGAAATATTGTTGGGAATTGAGGGTTTCTATAATAGTTCTACAGTTAACCAAGAAGTTTCATAATCCTCTAGAGGTGATAGCCTTGAGCCAGTGATGGCCAAATAATTAGCAATAATGTTCTTCCCTCTGGCAGTTGTTGTAATGTTGAAAGCTTCAAAATGATCTATTAGCCCGTGCACTTCCTATTGGTAATTCTTCAAGTGTGGAAAATTGCAATGTATAGTATTCCTTTTCTGTTTGACAATGATTTCAGAGTCTTCAAAAACCTTTAATCTTAGGATTTTTAAGTCTATGGATTTCTTTAGCCCCTATACTAAATCTTAATACTCAACAGTGTTATTTGTGCATTCAAATTCTAGTCTACAAGACAGGAAATGTCGTTTACCTTTCGGATTAATGAGGATACACCCTACTCCTAACCCTTCTTGCGATTTAGTTCCATAAAATTATAGTGTCCAAACTTGTGGGCAACATGTATCAACCTACCATTCCCTATTACTTTCCTCCTTTCCTCCTGCTAGTTCTCTGATTTCTAACGTAGGTTGTTGATAGAAGAGGAGTTCTTCCGCCGCTGTCGGCAACTCCTCCTAAAAAATCATTTCAGAGTTCTGAGTGAGATGGACATCAGATGAAAGAGGGGAGAAGTTCCCGAAGTAGGAATTGCAGGAATAATTTCCTAGCATAGGAAAATCTGTCGATGAGGGTTAGTTTAGGGTTTCTAGGTCAGTGACAGTATGTTTTAGATACCTTTCCCTATCAATCCTGATCATATTTTTGTTCCCCTCTAATGGAAACTAAAGGTGAGCCCAATATGTACGAAAGTATCTATTTAAATTTTCAAAATAGTCTAGGCTCAGTAATAACCCTTAAGCTTCTGGGATATCTACTATAATGATGTCAATCACTTTCACAAATTTTGGATGTGTCGCTATTCTGATCATTACATCTTTGAGTTCTCCCATGACTTTGACCTAGGTTCTGTCTAGTTGTATTACATGTTTATCTCTTTTGAGAGGGACGACATCTATTTTTTTGCAAATAGACAAGGGAATAACATTGGAATATGCTCCTGAATCGACCAAACAATTGTGGAGGTTTTTGTTGAAAACTTCAAACGTTAAAAGGAACGATGGGACAAAAGGTTTTCCCTTCTTATATTCCGAGTATGCATTTACAGTTGGTTTATTCACTAGATTTGTGGGATTTATATTTATTTCCTGATCATTGCTTGTCGTAAGGTTTTATACTGATTTCAAATCTTGTAGCAAAAAGTCTTTTTGTTGAGGGATTCTACATATGTCGATAACTAATATATTAGCCTTCAACTTCTTCAAATATTCAACTATGTTGTAATCCAGTTTGGGTGATTCTTGGGTATGGATGCTTATAGGGTTCTTATGGGGAGAAAAAGGTTCTCTTGGGTGATCGAGAGTTGATATTCCCCCCGATGTTTGGGTAGTAGCAAGGTAATTTGAGATGGGTTGACCTTTACTTCATGTTTGCACCACCGAGACCTCTTTGGGTGGTCTTGAGAATCAAATAAGTCGTTAGAAGGCATGATTAGGTCAGGTTCCCATATCAACATGGCTGTATCTTCTGGTGGATCAATCTCTTCCTGATCAGAAACATTCATAATTGAACCGCTTAGTTATTTGGTCAAGGAGACTTTGTCTAGAAACCGATTGGCCATCAAATTCATGGCATGCACCCATTGAGGCCAGTCTCTTTTAGAGTGATTTTCTTGGTGATAAGTATAGAAAGAATTAAATGCTACATTTCCTAGATTGATATTTAAGTTAGTTGGGGGAGGTTCAAATGCTTTGAATGGAGGGTTCCTTTTAAAGAAAGGTTTATAGGGCCTTTGGCCTTGGTTTCCCTCCCCGACATTTCTTTTCACGTCTATGATTTCATTGGAAAACTTCTTAACCATGCATTGTAGGTATTCTATGTCTCCATTATCCTTTTCAGGATCTTGTTCTGCTTGTTTCCCTAGGGGTATGGTGAGAAATAGACCTCACCGGAGAGGGGGTTCAACTTCTTTCTTGACTAAAGAGACCTGACTCTCTTTGCATCCTTTCATTTGGAATTCAATCATTTTGGCTTCTTGAAAATTATCAGCTAGGGTTTGTTTCGCAACCCTCTTCAAAAACATGGAAATAGAAGCTGGGAGAGAATTAACATATACTTCGATTTTCAACTCTTGAGTAGGTTTAGCTTTGGGATAGAATTTGGTTAATATAGTCATAAATCTTTGATTAAATTCTTTGACCGTTTCCTTCAAACTCATGGTCGTGGAGAACAACTCATCCATCAGAGATCCTGTAGTAGTCTCTTCCGCAAATTTATCTAAAAAATCCTTCTAGAACTTGGTCTAGCTAGTTATAGATCCTACAAGTAGATTAAAATACCACGTGGAAGCCGAATTCTCAAACGTATAGGGGAATAGGCTGCATACTATGTGTTCATGTTGGACATTCATCAATCTGATCACTAGTATGAATTTCTTGATATGATCTTCAGGAAATACTGAGGTCTCGGGGTCGAACTTAGGGAGTAGCTTCTCCAGATGTCAGGGGAAATTATGTAATCATCCTGGGATGGCCAAAGTGTCTCTGGCCAACCAAGGTTGGTTGTTCTGAGGTGGGTTTCCCAATTTTTCATCACAGTCATTGTTGTCCTCCATATCTTCGGATAATGAGTTAAAATCCTCCTCTTCTGAAAAATCGTCTGGCTTAGAGATGTTGTTGAATGGTGCTTCAGGGATTATATTTAGAGGGTGTTCAATTTGAATGATTGCGAAATCTATTAGGTATTCTATTGTGTGCACAAAAACCTGGTCGGGGGTGTTAGCCACTAGTATGCTTATTTTTTATCTTCAAGGAAGTATCAAAGATAAGGAAAACACATCGATCTGTTGGGCATATGCTCTTGTGATTCTTCTAAATTGATTTAATTCCTCGTGAGGAAGAGCATAAGGTATATTAGGGAACAAGCATTCTTCCTCGAGCTGGGGTGAGTCACTCATTTTAGGAGTACATAGTGTGTGTGGGCTTCTTGGGAATGACTAGCGATGCATGTGGGTTGTTTTGAATCTATAGGCTGACTGAAATATTATATGGAATATGTATTCAACCATTCATTATTCGGGCCCTCCTTCTAGCGCCAATTCTTTCGATGGGACCTAAATCCATTTAATTCAAAAACAGGAACCAAACCCACCACCGAGGCCCAATTAGAATCTGCAACATTTAATAGTGGAATGGTTCTCCAGATCTTATGATCTGGCCGATTAATCAATGGGCTTTATGTTTTCTTATGAAGGCCTCTCTGTCAGTTCAAACGTTCTCTTTTTTGTATTTTCCTTTTAGTGTGACTGGTATAATATTGGAAAGCCAGTATAAACCAACTAGGCAACAAATGGGAACAAACCTAAACTACTGGAGAAGAGGCTGGGTTTGGGATAACCCTTACACCCTAGCATGCATACAATGATCGTATACCACAGGCCTAGTACTAATATATTGACCATGTGAATATTCCAACTACTGAATGAGATACAAATTATCAGAAGAAAACATGCATGTGATAAACAATGGTAAGAAAAATAATTCACTCAACTCTAATCATCGATCACATAACAACAAAAAGATTCATTTTCATCATTAAATAAAGAACTGTAAAACATTGCATCAAATAACTTATTAATAGATTTAATAGCTCTTACTTGTTACTGCATCCATTCATGAGACGAAATAGGAAATAGTTCTTCTCCACATCCAATCATACACACATTTGATGAAAAAATAAAATTGTCTCTGGTCCAGAAGGACTTCTCAATTTAAGGTAGCTCCAAAATAATTATTAACAAAACCAGAAATGAGAGTTTTTTGCAACAACCATCGACCTCTAACTAATTGGTCGATGCTCTTATTTATAACATAAAAATAACTAAAAATAATGGCTAACGTGCAGATAAGTAAACCAAATTTTTCTATGTGGCATTATCTCCTAACAGTTTGTCTAGGAGTCATCTCAAGATATCACTTTAAACGAGTGATTCTTCTTATATTCCGACCAATTGATGAACAAATCCTCATAGGTGTGGGCATATGGAAATCTGTGATGTTTCATCGGGGTTGTGTAAATATATTTATCTCTATTGCATGCGCACAATATTTGACTAGACTGGAACTTAACTATTGCAGCATAGCCCTATCTTTGATCGGGTGTTCCATAAATCGTCGCACCTGACTTGGCTCTCTTGTGTCTGTCACCTTCGTTATCTCTTTGGCCCATGACGAATCTTTCTTGGTGTGCAATTTTATTATGTTGTGCAAATCGATGAAGTCATCAGGCATGCCAAACTCTGGGAGTCCGATATCCTTCATTGCCTTGTTGATTTTGACCCAGTTTCTCTCGCACCTGGCCCATTTCTCTTGGATTTCTTGGTGAGGTTCCCAATCCATTTTTGCCCAATACTCGACCGCTTTCCTTATGCGATCAAGACTGCTTTCAGTCAACACCCGAATGCTATGTTCTTCTTTATCTTGACCTTGTTGGACTGCACCAATGTAGTTGAATCTCTCTATGGCTTGCTGTGATTTCTCATACAACCACTCCATATATTTGCACGTCAAAAGTGCCATGAGGGTATCCTTCTGAAGCTCAGCTATTCTTGTAGTGACTAAGTGTCACTCATCTGTGAACTTTCTATAGGCCTCGTTGAAGTCGTTCCTCAGGTACACCACAACCTATGTGGTGTCCTGATAGTACTCAACCAAGTGGCACAAATGTTCTAGTTATTTTAGGGCAACAACCAACTCCTTTTCGTCTGTTTTAGCTCTGTCCAAGGTGTCATTTGAGATCGCCCTTCCTACATCGATAAGTTCAAATGTTTTGGCATGTTCTGTGTATATCAAATTTTCCTATGTAGTGATGATGATGGAGTGATCCAAAGTGATCCTCCTCTTCTTGGTGGTTCTCTGGACAATAGATTTTCTCTTCTGATCATAGGCGATATCATGTATGTCAACTACTTCATGCACAGGCTCAAGAATCTATTGATCCCCCCATGTGAGTTTATTCCCCAGACTTCCGATGGTGTACACTTGTTCAATATTGGGTTCTTGAACATCCGCATTATGCTCCAAAGGCCTGACCTATGTTTGTCCCTTATCGGGGGTTTGAGTATAGATTGAAATAGAGGTGTCGTGGATAGACCCGATACTTAATTTTTCATCAACCATTGATGCATTGATTTCCTACTGTGGAGCTCCTTCGTTTGGCTCGCTCGACCTCGATTTGTCCTTCGGACTGTCTGCTTGGGTCTCCAACACATCGGGTATTTTAGTGTCTAGGACACTCTTGAATTCCTTTTCTTTCTGTGGGACCTCTTGGGTTTGGACCTCGAGAGCAGGATAAGATGTCTTCTCAGGTCCCTTTTCTTCTTCGATATGCACAGGGGTCCCTAGAGATACCTCTAGGCTCTCATAATCATCATATATTTTTATTACCTCACAGAGGGGGTCTGATGCACTTATTCCCACTGATGCCCCAACTATCTCTAGATGAGCTAAAAAACCTGTCGGTGATCCATCCGGTGGCGTTGTGAATTCAGATCCATCTAACCCGATGATTTCATCAACTTCTATTAGTTCAGGGCCATGTGGGCCTATTTGGCTTTCATCCGGGTTGTCGGCTGGGAGCAATGGCATCGTGATGAGGTCTGGGTTATCACACATATGATCCATTATACGATGGGCCTGCTCATACATGAGTAACCCTCTCTCCCGTGCATCCTGATCCTTGGGGAAATTTCTTTCTTATATCGAGGCTACTAAGGGAATCTCTTCTATTTCGGCCGCTACCTGTGGGGATTCTACTACTTTGGATACTATCATTTCTTCTCTGGACCTGAACCTAGTCATATTAGGGTCGACCATCCTTGCCACCACTTCATCCCAATCTTGAGCATTTTCTATGAATAACTCATCTTGAAACTTGTCATGGGAATACGTCCAGCAAGACGACACTTGAGATGCATGTTTCAAAACTAGACCTTTTGGGTCATGTTTGCGAAAACGACCGGTCTGGAACCGAAACTCCAATTGACCCAGTCCTTCCTGCTTAGCTTGGGCGGTGTCTTTTACCAGGTGGAAACCTATATGAAATCCATAAGGTATAAATGACTGTTTCTTGTATTTCACCAAGGAAGCTTTGAAACCTTGTAAGATAGTTTGATAGCATATCTCCCCTACCACTAGTCGATCAGGAACATGCACGGGTAAAAGGTGTGGTGCCCTGGTGGCTGCAAAAACCCTAATATAGGTATCGCACTCATCCAGATACCAGTGACCAACCTTTGATATCATCTTTTTGTACGCAAATGATAGTACTGGACGCTCTTTCTTGAAAAGAATGAAATGAATGTGGGCGATGAATTCATCACAGATGAGGGAGTAGGATTTTTTGTACCTGTTCTCCCAAAATACGTTGAAATATACATGGATCAGGAGTTACGATATGTGCCAAGTCAAGTTCATTATGTCAAAAACATTTATGGCACAGATGACGTCCAATAAATAAAATGCCATGTAGAAGGATGGAGTCTCTCCTTATTTCGGTGTCTGAGCCTATTGTATGCAAATGCTCAGCTGCTTGGAAATGATGGCACCCGAGTTTAAACATCTCCTGAAAATGGCTACAGTATAAGCTATAGGCATCCAAGCCTCTGAAAAACCTAGAGCAATATTTTTCCCCATACAACGGATAGATGAGGGTCATTAGATATATATAAGGCTCCCTTAAGTTGGTTGTTTGGTACCAGCCGAAGTTTCGATTGGTGAAATTTTTATCCTCTCCCCACCATGAAGCCATCACCCAACCAGTGTCATTGTGCTCATAAAAGTTGACGATGCATTCGATGTTCAGTCGCTCTTCCAGGTCTTTGAGCTTGTAATATTTTTTCACCTATACCAGAAAGAAAACCCCGACACACTCACCATTGTCGTTGTTGATCAGACACTTCTGTGTGTCTATGTGGTCGATGAGCCATTGTAGTAGTTCTATACAGGGAACATCAGGGTCATGCTCGCTACCATGTGCAGGTATTGTTATAACCCTAAAATGCACCACACAGGCTTACCTGGCATCAGGCCAACTCATGTCTCTTCCTTG